>CM023488.1:36442154-36483598 GCA_013339685.2 Hyalomma asiaticum | reverse complement strand
AACATCAGGGGAACCTCGAACGGAAGAACCGTGAGCAGTGATGAATAAAAGATTTACACAACTTTAAGCCGACTCATGGCTGCTTCGCATACTACTCAGGGTTCCCTTTATGGGGAGATTTTATTTATTTACTTTCTTTCTCTCTTCCTTTCCTTCTTCCAATCTTTATTTATTAAATAAAACAAGCAATTCCTATGGCTCACGTATTTTCACATGTCCCTTTGCCGTACCTGCACTGAAGCACGTGAAGGTATTGCTGGCACGTACGTGTCTTAAGCTGCGTCTCTACTTGGTACATACAAAACCTCGCATTAAAGCGCGCGTACCACGAATCCAGACGTTGTTCTCTTGTGTAAACATGACGTGTTCGAGGTGTGCCGGGATAATGTTGCTGTCTGTGCGGCCGCAAACTCGCCTCCACGAAGAGGATACATTATAATGCGACAAAAGGCGAGAGTCAACGCGGGCCAAGCCTAGAGTTGCTATATGTGTACCACCTTGAGGCAGTATGCACAGTAACTCTTTGCCTAGGCAGGCCTTTCCAGTGTGCACGCTGACAAGGCGCCGTCAATTAATACTCTGAAATTAGTTGGCGTTCGTGTATATATTTGATTGACATTTAGAGAGGGCGAAGGGTTGACTGGTTTCTATGGTTTTACGTCCGAAAACTATTATTCGATTATGAGAGAAGCCATAGTGGAGGTCTCTGGAAATTTCGACCACCTGACGTTCCTTAACTTACACTGATCTCGCACAGCACACGAGTCTCAACATTTCGCCTCCATCGAAATGCATTCGCCGCGGTCGGGGTTCCATCCTGCGACGCCCCGTTCAGAAGCCGAGTACCATAACCACTAGGTCACCATGACGGGGCGAGGGTGAAGGATGTCAGGTCATTAATAATGATAAGTGTCTTATCATAATACATTTCATAATAATAATTCACTGGGTTTTACGTGCTAAAACCACGATCATGAGGCCCATGATGTAGTGCAGGGCTCCGAGGTAGTTTTTGACCACGCGTTTTTTAACGTGCCCCTCAATTCGGCATGCAGTTGTTTTCTGCATTTCGCCCTTATCGAAATGGGTCCGACGTGAGTGGAATGCGAACCCCCGGCCTCGAACTTAGTAAACCAACACCCCAGCAGTAAACGCTAAGCGACCACGATGGGTGTGGTACGCACATTTCATTTGAAATACAGAGTTCGACGGACACCCGTCAGGTCGGGATGAAGCATGAAGATTGTGAACAAGGCTTCCGTAGGGAAGCCGAAACGTCGTTTTCTCTTAAGCGTTTATTGGTCTGTGAACATTTGATTTGTTTTCAGCCTGTGCAAGGCACCGCATATGATGCGACACATATCATCCCATACCATGTGACATCGCTTAACTAAAGGCAGCACGAAAACGGGTTCTCCTAAGGTTAGAGCACATACTTGAAGGTTCAGGAGAGCAAACAAAACATTTTCCACGCACCATGTCCAATGGTAGAGAAAATTACGATCGTATCTCCCGGCGTTTACAGCAGCCTTCCACCGATTGATTGATTTGTAGGGTTTAACGTCCCAAAACCAGCTCTAATTATAAGAGACGCCGTAGTTCTAAGTCATCAGCCATGGCCGCTTTTCGTTCGTGATTGTCCGCGCCAGAACTTTTGCACGTTTTCTTCTCATTTCCAGGCCGATTTGTCATTTGTTCTAGAACTATTCACCTTAGGAGCGCTTCGAGGCTCAAGGTACAGGCCTCACCTTCATCAAGCTGCGACGCCTTCTTACAACACCCTGTTATCACTGTTGAATGAGCTAACTCCGCAAACTCACAATTCGACCAGTCTTTGTTCTTTATTTTCCTGTACTGCTCTCTTTGATTTGCCGCTCATAATGGACCCTACCATAGCGTTCATCGAGCGAGATGTGAACCGATAATGACGCTTTGACAGCTGACAAAGCTCCAAAGGCCTGTTGCTTCAGGTGCGTCTATAGAGCGGGAGTCAGCGCCGTTCTGCAGATGACAGTGAAAATCCGTGTTAAAACCATTTAGCCGAATATCCTGCTTGCGCCTTAGAGAAATATTTCTCCATCATCTGCACACAAGGTACTTAAAGAATTTTTCCAGCGGCTGTGGCACGTCGCATTCCCGTGCGTGTCTGGGCAAGCATAGGTTGACAAGGCGCTAGCTGCGAGCGAGGTAATATGATTCCTGTTTTCGCTTATACCAGCATGGCAATTCATAGATTGATTGATAGGGATTTACGTTCCACGAAGAGGGGAAACCTAGGGCACGTAAGTGCCGTTAGCGTGAATATATATATATATATATATATATTTGACGAGGCAGTGCAAGAAAGCGCATGCAGGCTCCGTTGACACACAGAGTAAGCGTGGAAGCATCGACGTACGTTAAAACATTTTAATGGGTCTTCAAACGTTTCGGCTGGTGGGCCAGCATTGGTCATTATATATATATATATATATATATATATATATATATCTATATATATATATAATATATATATATATATATATATGTATATAAAAACACTTCGAAGCGGAGGACGTGCGAAACGAAAACTTTTTATTTTTCCAACGTTTCAGCCGGGGACCGGCCTTCATCAGGGAAAACCCTGATTCCCTGATGAAGGCCGGTCCCCGGCTGAAACGTTGGAAAAATAAAAAGTTTTCGTTTCGCACGTCCTCCGCTTCGAAGTGTTTTGATTCTGCTGGATCCAAGGACACTTCCTTCTTCATATATATATATATATATATATATATATATATATATATATTATATATATAATATATATATATATCAAAAGAAGTTCTTCCTGGCCTCCAGCCGAAACGTCAGAAGAAATCCTATGTTCGTCACTGTGACTTTCTGATAATATATATATATATATATATATATATATATATATATATATATATATATATATATATATATATCCATCAAGGCAGTCTTCCTGGCTACCGGACGGGATGAAATATTCGGCGACAGACATAATATAAAACTAACCTTTCGGCCTGAGAACAGCCTTTCCCAATATCTAATGTCCAGTCGAATCCTCAGATTGAATATTATAATATTCTATTGAATAATATAATATATATTATAACATTAACTGTAGTTAATGTTTCCCACTGTGTGCCTCGCATCGAGTATATCATATATATATAATACAATTTCAGGTCTTTTACGTGCGCAACCACTCATGTGAATGTGAGCCCCGCCACGGTGGTCTAGTGGCTAAGGTACTCGGCTGCTGATCCGAGGGTCGCGGGATCGAATCCCGGCCGCGGCGGCTGCATTTCGATGGAGGCGAAATGTTGAGGCCCGTGTGCTGTGCGATGTCAGTGCACGTTAAAGAACCCCAGGTGGTCGAAATTTCCGAAGCCCTCCACTACGGCGTCTCTCATAATCAGAACTGGTTTTGGGACGTAAAACCCCACAAAACAACAAACAACAATCATGTGAATGTGAAGCACACCGCATTCGAATGCCTCTGTAGTGGAATTAAGGCACCGTGCCCTCAGGTTTTCATGGAATGCCATATAAAACCAGTATAGTGACTGCGCAACTGGCGATGTCTTTCCTTTTTCTTTCTTAACAGCCAAGACTTCTGAAGTCGGGACTGCGGCGTGAGTCTGATCACCTCGTTATTACGCAGGAAGAAAAAAAATGTATCCGCTCATTCCCTCGCCCCGCAGATACCCGACAGTGATTATGCGAAGACTAATTTGCGATAAAGATTAGAAAAAGTATCTGGAAGTCCCAAGCTAGATCTGCTGGGCCACACCTGCATTTCCATAGCGCGAAATGCACAGGAGGAAAAAAAGGCAGAAAGAATAAAGGATTGATTGATTTCTGGTGTTTCACGTCCCAAAACCCATTATGATTATGAGAAGCACCATATAGTGGAAGGCTTTGAAAATTTTGACCACCTGGGGTTCTTGAAGATGCACTGACACCGCACAGTGAACGGGCCTCAACATTTCGCCTCCATCTAGATGCAGCCGCCGCGGCCGGGATTCGATCCCGCGACCCACGGATCAGCAGCCCCCCTCCCCCACCTCCAAAAAAAAAACCCATTAAAGTACAGAAAGACTTCCATGAGCGCACGGTTAAGGATCACGTAAGGTCAGTAGACAATGATCGAGAGTGGTACGACTAGCACAACCGATACCCCATGATGTCGGTGACTTGACTCTCTTACCATTACGTCACCGTTAACGATGAAAGAGGAGCTTCTGCGTTCCGACGATTTTCACGGCGTGTGATTGCAGCTTGAGTACTTCTTTGCTTTTCTTTTTCAGTCAGAGGCTGTTTGAATCTCCTTTTTTTGCAGGGTCTAACAACTCGCCCGACTGACACAGGGCGAAAAAAGAAACCAGCACTTGTCACTATCGTGCTGTGGAAGCAGACTCTTGACGTCGTTGTCTTCTTGCGAGCATGGAGAAGTTGCCCTTGCTATTTTTGTTGCTCGCATGCCAGCCGATATTATCCTGCAACACGGAGAACCTGCGTGAGTCCGTAGTATATAGACCGTTTTCTCGTGGGACGTCGCCATGTTACCTAGCGGGCTGAGCCGTCACCAATCTGGCAACTCGCTGGCTTGGGCGAACGCTCGCTTTTGCATGGCGGTATGGCGGCGGCTGCAGTGTGCGTTTTTTAAATGCGAAGCATTTCTTAGCGAACTACGGCGACATTGAGCGTATCTATCTATCTATCTATCATCTATCTATCTATCTATCTATCTATCTATCTATCTATCTATCTATCTATCTATCTATCTATCTATCTAGCTGCCTACCACTTTGTGCTCTCCTGCCGTTTCGTTAATGGTGTGTATACTAAAATTAGTATGGCACAACATGACTGCATGAGGAACATAAATGACAGGTCATAACATGAACATGATGACATGCATGTCATAAGCGGCATGATTTACATGCGATGCGTTTCGTTAATAGGGTATATATCGATATTGCTATGGCACAACACGACTGCATGACGAACATAAATGACAGGTCATAACATTACAATCATGACATGCGTGCCATGACCGGCATGGTTTACATGCCACAGTCTGCTGATCTTGCGGCCGTTTCGTTAACTTCGTATCTACCAAAATCGGTATAGTGAGATGACAATGCACATCTATTTTCGTTCCTCATGCGTGCTTCGCATTTCCTTGATTCCCTCTGCACCTGGTATCTGCTATTTTTTTCTCCTTCAGTTCTGGCGCACTTCATTTCTCTTAAAGGGCACTAAACGGCTCCTACTTTTTTTCAAAGCCGCCCAAACAAGCTAAATCAATCATAGAGAGGTTGCGGCGATCACATTCTGCGAATATGACAGCGCTGCGCGCGCCCACACAGACGCCGTATCAAAAAACAATTCGCGCGCTTCTTTCCGGCGACTGACCAGTCGCGCTCGCATCCTAGGTGTCGTCATGTCGTACCGCGGACAACTTTGCGTAGTCGTATCTCGTTGATTGGTCGAAACGTCTATTGTCAGTTCCCCTTGCCATCCCACCGGCGTGAGCGCAGGAGCAACCCAACGTTTCTAGAACGGGAAGCAACCGGTTCCGCAGCGCAAGCGTCACTGACGTCAAATGATCACGTCAGGTCCGTGTCAAAAGTGGCGGAGTCTCGACGCGCGCCGCCCCTACCCCTCCCTCAGCAGAGAAGGGTGGGGAGGCCGACCGAGAAAACGAAACCGGCGCAAGCGGTCCTTAAGCCCGTGTAACTTCTCTATTATTGCACCTATTCTCAAAATCTTGCGGCAGCATGTTCCACCGCACAGGAGTGCAGTTATATCTTTAAAACAATTTTGGACCTCGGGGTTGTTTAGGGGCCCTTTAAATAGGGGCTCTAGCGTATATAGGAAAAGAGCCTGCGCAACGACCAGCAAATTTTGAGCGGTGAGGTCATTCATTTTAAAAGAGTACGCCGCAAAAGTATCGGTGCCATATATTTACGGCGAGGTATTCTGCTTGCAAAGCGCAGACATGTTTTCACACTTTCTGACCCAGAAGGAGCACCCTTAGGGAATATACTGAACTTTTTCCTTGTATTTCCTTTTGCGAGGGGGGGGGGAGGCTGCATTTACGCTTTGTTTTCGTCTTCGCATCGGCTACTGCTCGTAGATGTGGTCGTGTGTGGGACGCGCGGTGGCTGGTTCTGGTTACATCCCTCGGGCGGTTTCTGTTTTAGATGCGAACAGCTTATGGTCGAGGCTGTGTTCCTCCCTCCAACCGCTGTGTCGCGTCCACACCCGCACTGCGCATGCGCATCCTCCTCCCCCTCCTCTCCTTGTCTCATCTCTCCTCTCGGCATTCCTCCTCTCCTCTCCGAGCAGCGCGCGTTGACTATGCAAAAACGCCCTTCCTTCGATTAAACGCTTTAGCAGCTCGCAAGGACGAGAACGCGCCCTCGCCCACGAGAGACAACGCTGACGCAGGCAGCGTCTGCTGGCGTCAAAGCGATGCAAACGCGACACCTAGTCAAATCGACGCAACGCGGTGTGCACGCCCCGTGCTGCTTCGAATCGCCTCATAGTCCCCTTAGCGGGAGATGGTGTAATTTTTTTTGGTCCGTTCATGTCTTTTGCTTTAACTAAGTAACACGATTGACAGGCTGGATATAGTGCTTGTGTCACTAAAGCGAACAGGAGAAGCGGTATCGAGAGTGACAAAGAACGCGACCTGCCGAGGCCATCCGCTTTAGCGAGCGGCTAGGCGGAGTTCGCAGGCGAGACATAACAGGCATTGCGGTACGACCGGCTAGGCGCTGCGGCCCGCTTTTTAGGGGCGAAGCTCCTTAGGGCCTATTCTCGGTCAGCCCGCACGCCGCTCCGCAAGCGTGCGGAGGGCGTGCGGAAAGGTGAAAACGGCTGTCAAAAGGAACGAATCGAGAAATATCGGATTTGGTGGGGCTTGCGTTACCCCACCGACTTCAATAATTCGCGATTTGATCCTTTTAACAGCCGTTTTCACCCTTCCGCACGCTCTCCGCACGCGTGCGGAGCGGCGTGCGGGCTGACCGAGTATAGGCCCTTAAGGCGGCACCCGTTCGTCCCTCGTCGTGTCGTAGTATGTAACCAGTCTTACGCTTTGACCTCCAAGGTGGTGCCGGCGGGAGATTTCTCCTGTGCGTTGTTGAACAATAAAAAATTCGCAGCGTGCGCGTTAACTAAAAGCCGAATTCTTCTGTCTCTCATTCCCCATTAGCAGCCATTGGCACGTTCCAGTAGTAAACGTTAGTAGAAGTAGAAGTGTAAGTGTTAGCTAAAAGCCGACTTCTGCTGTCTCTCATTCGCAGTAGCAGCCATTGTTACCTCCAAGGTAAACGAGGCTCCCTCGCCGCGAGCGCTGGGAGCCACGCGCTCTCCGGCAAACTCGACACTGCCCCGCAAACGCGAGAGACAACGTTGGCGCAGGCAGCGTCTCCTAGCGAGTTTCTTGATTGAGAAATACCGACTGCTCGCGTTGGAGAAGCGTTCACCGGCAACCCATGTATATATATATATATATATATGCACTGGATCTTGACTTGCAATGATGTGCCGGTGGGAGATATCACTTGTGCATTGTACATAGTTGAACCGTGAGGATTCGTAGCATGCGCGTTAACTAAATTAATCCGGAACTCGGCACGATCTACGATGAACATCCCGAGCTTCGCCCACTCATCATCATTCACTCCATGGATATGCTGTCATTTTTTTAGATGCGAAGCAACCTACGGTCGGGCCTGTCACTCCCTACCTCCATGCATCCGCCGTGTGGCGTCCACAACCGCACTGCGCATGCGCATCCTCCTCCCCTTCCTCTCCTTGTCTTATCTCCTCTTCTCTCGGCATTCCTCCTCTCCTCTCCGAACGGCGCGCGAATGCGCGGCCTTCGACAGCGAGCGCGATCAGCTGCGTGCTCTTTACCGGTAACTCGGGCTGCCCTGTACCACGGAGCCAGACATCCTGTTTCCATCGGGCTGCTCGAGCGTGGGCAAAGATCCTTCCAGGGCAAAGATCTTTCCCGTAGATATCCCTTATCCGTTCCTGTGCTAAGTGCGACCAATTTATCCCTGAAATCTGCATGATCTCATTTGCCCACATAAATTTCTGTCTCCTCCTGCCACGCTTGCCTTCTCTGGGGCTCTGTTACCCTCAAAGACCAACGGTTTTCTTGCCTTCGCATTACATGCCCTGCCCACACCAATTTATTTTCTTAATTCTGCTAATATGCCCTTAACAAGCGTTTGTTCCCTGACCCACTCCACACACTTCTTGTGCCTTAACGTCAAATCAACCATCGTCTATTCCATTGCTCGCTGAGTCGTCCTCAATTTAATGTTGAACCCTTTATACGGCGAACTTCGAAATTACTTTTCAGGGAGAATGGTAAGCTGCCATTCATTATCTGAGAATGCCTGCCAAATGCACTCCACCCCATTCTTATCCTTGTCATTATCTCTGTAACATGATCGGCCTGTAATTTTTTTCGGCCTGTAAATGTGTTTGTCTATAGTCTGCTGCACCTCCAGTATACCGAGAGCACCACTCAACCGCCTGCCGAAATCTAGAGACCATTCAGTGACCTTAAATTTAGCTACTTTCTAGGATGAGGAACTAAATGCCACTCACGATAAGTTAGGTAGCTCGAACGTACAAAAGTCTGGCGCGAGTGTGAATAAAGCATCTTTTTTTTTACAGCCACTGGGCCGAGACTACTAAAAGCTAAAGCTTTCTTTGGCCAGCTGATGAGGATGTGTCACCATGAGTTTGTGGGCGTAGCGAAAGTTATCAAGCCTTCAGCAGCAAAGTGGGTGAGTGGATTTGAGAAACACCTTTTAGATTTTTAGAAATGCTATATTATAGAGCAAATGTACTTACAGGGAATTTTACAGTAGGCATTGGCTAGTTAAGAGGAAGGAACATTTTGCTGAAGAGTAGTATTGCAAAGAATTCCTCCGGCTAGCTGGTTCGAATCCATGATAGATAGATAGATAGATAGATAGATAGATAATAGATAGATAGATAGATAGATATAGATAGATAGATAGATAGATAGATAGATAGATAGATACTTCGAAAAATCCAACCTACGTGAGATTGGTATGCTCAAATGCTCACTGCCCCGCCTCCGGGATCGGTCCACGATATTTTGTTTCCGAGAAACGGCATAACGGTAAAGATTAATCACTCCGCTGTAATGTATGCGCACTTTCGCGAGAATGGACTTATAAAGGCCAACTCATGTCATTTTCATACCATGACAGCAGAAACGCCTGACAGCAGAAACGCTTGACGAATTCAAAAATAATTTTACTAACCAACAAGAAGCCGAAACGAAGCCGAAATTAAGCCCCGCTGTGGCGTGAAATGAATCAAGCAGTCTCTTGCACAATGCTGCAGTGCAAGTACCTTTCCTACGGCGGTAAGGTCACGAAATTTCCCCGGTGCGCGGAAATCTCGGAGCCATGATGTTAGGCCGTTTGCTTGTGTCGCTTTTCCTACGATGACGTCAAGACACAATAGGCGAATAATTGCAGCAAACCAGTTGGGTGGTCTGAGGTAAACTTTGAAGTTGTTTTCTTAAACAACGCGCGCAACTTTCGAGTCTGCAATCTTGCACGAATGACGAAAGTGCGACTAGGAACTTACACTGTAACAAAAATTACCCGAGATGGGAGTAAATGGACCTGTCCTCTAGCGCATTCCCTGATGAGAGTTTAATATACTCCGGTATGCGGAGTAAAAATTTACTCCGCTTGACCGCAGCTGTATTTACATCCATCGAGGAGCTTTTGCGGGTAGCTATGGGAGTTTTGTTTACATCCATCGCGGAGCTCTTGCGGGTACCTATATGGGAGTTTATGTTTACATCAATGTATGAGCTTTTGCTGAAGCCAGCTAAGCCTAGGCGTGGTCCGGGACAATTTCTTGCATAATTTTATTAATATTCGATCTACCTGGGTAAATTTGGTATCCTTTTGGTCCTTTCTCCTTCCGGTCGATAGCCTTGACGTTTGCTTTCCGATAATCCTAGCTTGTCCGCATACAATCTTGATAATTTCGGAAGCCTAAAACCACGTCAACACTCGCTGGGCGGTTGGTGCCCCAGCCACTTCGTAACAAATATTTCCGATTCGCGCATCACTGTGGTGTCTGGTCGATGCGCGGCATTCGGCGTCCTGGCTGGAGGAGCAGAGCGGTCACCAGTGGAAAGAGCCTTGACACGTTTACACAGAACACTGATCGGCCGTTGCAAACTCACTGCGCACATCAAGACTCGTTTAAAAAAACGAAGTGGCGCTTCACTTGGACGCACTAAGCACACGTGCGAGCACGCACAGATACAAATCCCACCGACGATTCGTCGAACCAAGCAATGCACTGGAGCATCACACGGAAGCACTAACAGACGCGCGAGCTCAAGCGCGCATACACACACACACACACCGCCGCAAGAGCGTCGCAACCGAAGACGGCTGTTAAAAACTCCCATGTGGGGTTGGTACCACGTGAACTGAAACTCCGTGTGGGTATATAATAAGGTCATGTCGTTTTTTACTCCGTCACTTAGCAATGGTGGTAAATGATGTCATGCCGAATTCACTCCGCTATGACGGAGTAAATGGTTGGGGCATGGGAGTTTTTTCGTTGACGGCCACTGGTAAAGCTCCATCTCGGGTCATTTTGTTTACAGTGTACCCAGAGAATTTCACTGGGATCCACTGAATGTGAAAAATCTCCGGAGTTGGCTTTTTAAGGTGGTATATATTTTATAAACTGAATGCCACAGATTCGCGGTAAGGCGAGTGTGTACTACGTTTCGTTTTATTCTGTACTATGATGCGATGGAATGCCGATAGGTGCTGTTGCCTAAACATACGCTCAAAATGATATTTAGAACACTCACTCGCTTGTGATGCTGCCTACTTTGACGTGAATCATCAAAGCATTTCGTGGCCATGCATCCGAGAATTTCAACATGACGTTCGTTCCACACAGGTCTTCATCCAGTATTGCAAAGCCATAAATGCCTGCAAAGAAGCCCTTCTGGAGACAGCACTAAAAGCATGTATACGTAACACGCCTTGACACGGTGCTTGCTTCATCTTAAATACCTTTCAGATATAATCGTTCAGTGCGCTATAGCATATACACTTGCCAGTTCGCTCGCTTTCGTCTTATTCTCTTAACAATCTCAAAATATAAAGAAAAATATACTTCGTGCCCGTGAAGCACAGTGACTGTGTGAGATGGTTGCCCTGCTTGATTTGTCTTTCTTCCATGTCGGTATCTTCAATTTCTTATTCCTTTTCTGTCGACTCCTTTTCCACTGCCGTCTTCTTCTTCTGCGTCTTCTTCTCATCCGATTCACCCCCCCCCCCTTACCACCCCGTTCGATTCGACGAACGGACATGGTCGTCACAGCATAATGGAAGCGGCACGTGAAATGCGCCGGAAGCAATGCATGCGCGGATTCCCAAGAAATGTGAAGTGGTAAAAAGCGCCAAGTCCTTCACTGCAGCACCTGTCCGAGATCCATGCTAAAACATCCTTCGAAAAGCACCAGACAAAACCATTGCTTTTGGCAGATGCATGGTATGCATGTACTGTAGGATCAATATCATCCGAGCGTGCATCAATCAATCAATCAATCAATCAATCAATCAATCAATGTAAGCTAACTCTCGAACTAAAATGTCATATTAATTCCTTCAATAAAGACTATGATCATGTTAAGAGAACTGACGTCACATTACTCTGTCGTTCTGAACTTTCATGAAACCGTCTACTCCTCGAAGAGCACGAGGCACCTTTAAGAATTATAAAGAAGTGCCTTCGGAACGACCAGCTTTACAATTACATTCAGAAGGAAATAGTTGTGAATTGTAGAGAGACCACGGGAGAACGTTTCTAAGCGGAACTGTATTTCAAAGGAATAAAATTAATGAACTGTATTCAGATATGGGGCATGGTACTTGTGGAATTCACTGTAAAAGAATTACTCCCACGTGAGAGTAAATGGATGGTGCTCTACGACCACCCCATTGAGAGATAATTATGCTCCGTAGGGTCAGAGAAAACTTTTACTCCGCATCGATGGGAGCTTCTGCGTGGTGCACAAGAAAGCAGATAGCGAGAAACGTGAACTAAGGAGCAGTTAAATTTTAGGCGCAGTGGATAAAACAAGCAGAACAGACTACAGAGATGGGCTGCAAGATCCGCAGTAATAGTCAAACACAGGACAACGCATGCTCTTCCAAATGCTGAAAGTGAATAAAGGTTTCCAGAACAGCATGAAATCGTGTGAATAATTTGACTACTAATCCAACTTAGAAATATGCTACAATGGATGCTTTATAACAACAGGTCCTACATTTTACACATTGCAAAGCAAGGGTGCACAGTGGAATAAGCCAAAGTGATAGGAGCAGGAAAAAGAAGTCGAATATGTGTACTTTTCCTTTATAATATTGCCATTTAAAATTACCACAGGAAAAAAGAATTTAAGAACATTAAAAAATTTTCAGAAACCCAGCAAAATCTGCGTGGTTATCAGTGTAAAAAAATTCGCTTCTCAAGAGCATCGTGTATATGTACGAAATAAGCAGCGAAAGGTACTTGTATGTCAAGAATATGGGGTGCGCATATCCTACTGTTTTGAATATTCCTGGTATGTTCCATCTCTAATAACATTGTGTTTTGTGCTGATCACTTCATTATGTACGAAGTGCTTCCGCTGCAGAACGTCTGTTAGTAGATGTCCGCTATTTCCTCGAATTTTCTGGACGCAGCTCTGGATCTCCGCCTCTTCTCTGGTGCCGGTGCAAGCGAAGACGTCACCACTGCTCTGCCGAGGATGGCGGCGTCAGCTGGGGCAGCGTCCAGGAAGCGCGATGGACTCAGTGTGTGGCGCTTACAGCGACGACACCATTGTCTACTCGCTCAGCAGCCAAGACGGTTCCGATGAACACTTTTAGCTTGTACTAAGCCGCAAGGCGAAACGAATGAACGCCGGACCTTGTCAACATTCAGGCAACCCGTCAATGAACTCTACCCGCAAGTCGCGGTCAGTGCGATTATTTTTTGTACCCGAACACGCTACGCGCAACTTGGGGAGGCTCAAGAAGCAGTCTCTCTCGGTTCTTCTCGAAGCGGTGGAGCCGAATCAAGTGACTGACGTCAGACTGAACACGAGAAAAAAAATGTCTTGGCTATTGACGTCGCACATGAGACTGCATTGAGCAGTTTCAACACAATTACTCAACTTGATAGCGTCAACGTACGCTTGTGCACCCCACTTGACAGTGGTGCAATCACTGGCGTCGTCTACGATGTCGGCGCGTCCATCTCCAGTACTGACTTGCAGATTTTGATAACGCCAGCTGTAGATGATTCCGTCATAGTTCACGTGTCTCGTCCGAGCTCGTCTCACTGGGCGAAGTTCAAATTCAAGGAAGAACGCCTCGCATCACACGTAAAGGTCGCACACTTTAGACATCCCGTACGACCGTTCATTCCAAAGCCACTCCAATGCCACACATGAATGTAGTTTGGACGCTTGAGCGCTGGGTGCGAAAGCGCGATATTTTGCTCGCGGTGCGGTGGACTCCACGTTACAGACTCTTGCACAGCCACAGCCATGAAGTGCCGCACTTGCCTCGGACGTCACTACCCTTCGTCAAAGGGCTGGTTCAAAGTAAAAAAAAAGGGAAAAGGAGATCCTCAAGCAGATGGCGGGTACTGTTCCTCTTGACGGGAAGCGGTTGCTGCCGTACGACGGCAACGTTCCCGAAGATGTCGCGGTTCAAGAAACCCCGATGTCCCTGGGAAGAGTACTCATCCGATGACGCCTCTTCCTCTCCCACCCAGACCGGATGCGCCCATGAGGACCACAGCGGGAAATGCCGCGCTTCAAGGTATGGAGGCAGAATGGCCTATATTGTCAAAGCTGCATCCTTTGCCACAGCCATGCCAAAGCCAGAGCTCCTACAATCGACTCAGCAGGCTTTGGTCGAGTCAAACAGAGAGCCTCTTTCCGACGGATTGCCCGAGACAGAGGAGGAATTCATTACGATGCTTCGGCCTCTTAATTACAATATACGCACCCTCCTAAGTAGGATACACAGTGCAATAGCCCTGTTCGATATATGAGTCTTCTCTCTTCGTGTTCGATGGGAGATGCTTGCTCGATGTTGAAAGCCAAAGTTCGATGAAGGTACAAGTTTATTTACACGTATTTACAAAACTGTACAAAGTTTGCCTCAACAGCATCTACAACACTTCTCGTAGGAGCGACCGTCGTTTTCGTCCTTACTCGTCCGCTCCCCGAGTCCGTCTCCTTCTGATCTGCCCCGTTATGGTCAACCTTCCCACGCTTCCGCCCCGCGGCGCCATTCTTTTGGTCCCCTCTTCCCCTTAGTGGCTCAAGCACGTGGGTTGTCAAAAAACAACAAAATACAAAAAAAGCAAACATGCATTCCTCAACACTGCCCCGCCGAATGAGCTAGCTAATTCTATTGTTCAGAAATCTCGAGCGGGAACAGCCGTTGCACGGGGCGCGTCTAAGTAGATTACCTGCGGCATCCCGAGCATACCTGAACGGACCTTCCCCTCTCGCCCGGGACAAACTGACAAAATAACACCGCGTTTCCACAGTAGTCGCGGCACGTTTTCCTGCACTAAACGACCTCTCCGATTTTTAGTCCTGCAGCCTTGACTTGTTGGGACGCATTGGCTGATTGCAGCTGCAGGAGGTATTCATGCCGCCAGGCTTGCCAGAACGCGTGGAGCATCTGCTTTGGCTTCTTCCAAAGGGCTCGAAGGGAAGAAGCATTAGACCCCCGCGAACCGATTTCGGCCGGAAGAGCCGCGAGATGTCTGCCTGTCAAAAAACTGGCCCGTGTCAAATGGGCGCCATGGTTTGGGTCGTCTTGTACCTGTGTCAGCCGTCGATGATTAATAACCGCTTCTACTTCGGCTAGTACGGTTGACAGCTCAACAAAGCTGAGGCCCTGGCGGCCTACAGCCTTCCTTAAAGCCATTTTTACTCTGCGGACAGGCGTTCGTAGAACCCACCCCACCATGGCGCATGTTCGGCTATGAATTTCCATTCTCTGTTGCATTAGCAAAAACGCTCAGTGTCTCAGGATGTCGAACTGGCTTTCCAAAGAAACGAGAGTTCTTTGAAGCGTGTTTAAACGTTTGTGCGATGTCAGAGTAAACTAACTATCCGGCACAACCCCTGCGCGACGTGAGACGGCGAAAAGATGCACGGCACTCGTTACAGCACACATAAAAATGTAAATTGTACATATCACTATCTTATTGTCTTTTTACGAACAGAGTTTCTTGCAAAGTCGATGCCGACCACTTCGAGGGGGTCAGCCTGGGTAGTCCGATCAGGGGAAGAATTCTCGTCGATGCCTCGATAGCTGTAGCACTGTAACGCCTGCACATCACACACACACGCACAGCACTTTTCACCATCTGACGTCTACGAACAATCCAATACCTTCTGGGCAATTGTACGAGATGTCTTTCACTCCTGCATGCAGAAGTTGCCGGTGGGCCCGATGTACCAGAAGTTTGGTACGTCGATGTTGTCTAGGCAGCACAAGAGGGTGTCGTTCATCGTCGGTCACATTCAGTGAACAGATACGCCCTCGTTGGTCGAGCTCATCAGGCATGAAATTTTCAAATTGCTGCTCGATATGCCATGTTTCCTCTGATACAGAGCGATTGTCTCCTAGGGCAACATCCTCTCTCTCAGGAAGCCTGACCTCATAGCGTCCTTCAACCGTCTTGTTGCCTTTCGTGAACTGCTCCATTATCTGCACGTCAGGAAGCTTCTCCGAAGTGTCAGACACGCCAACACCCTCAAGCTCCGAGAAGAGCCTGGGGATGGGCTCTGTTTGCTGGTCTGTTACGGAAGATCTTAGCACGACTACCTGTGCACAGTTAACCGCCTTGCATTTCGATACGGTGGGCCCCTGCACTGCCCAACCGAAGACGGTTTCCATGGCTGTTAATTTGCTGTTTAGCTTCTTTATTCTCCTGGTCAGGCATTCCCAAAATTAGTCGGAGCCTATGAGGACATCGATAGTGGCATCTTGTTCGATAGAATCATCACCGAGTGGCAGCGACAGTTCCCTCAACGTTTCCTTTACTTGCTCGTCGGGGCAAGGAATGACCTGCTCGCATATAGCTGGCACCTCGAGAGCGTCAAATACGTACTCCTCTTTGCAATTATCTTTTGAGAGAAGACGCACTTCGACTCTGCGGAAACTGTCCGGTTTCTGCTGTCCTCCGAAAACGCCGACCGTTAGTATTTCTGTTCCAAGGAGTTTGCAGCCGAGCTTTCGCGAGCACTCTTCAGTAATAAAAGTTCGTTGGCTGCCACTGTCAAATAGCATCCGCGAAATCTTCTTTGTTTTTGTACCCTTATTCCATGCAGTGACAGTCGGCATCAATACTGTCTGTTTTGTGCCTCCAGTATCAGCTCCCGAGGCATGCAAGCTCACTTGTTCTTTCGGTCGGGTTTCTGTGTCCTTCTCCTTTGGGCGCTCGCGAAGGCCGGATTGCACATGGATGTGGCATGTCGATGGTTGCACCTCTTGCATGCAATCCTCACTCTGCACTCTCTGGCTATGTGCCCCTTCTTCGTGCAGCGGAAACAGATTCCTTTCGCGGAAAGGATCGCCTTTTTCTCCGCGAGGTCCAAATTTGAGTTGCATTCCTTGCTCTCATGATCCGTGGACCCGCAGATCTCGCATGCAACATTAGCTGCTGACCCATGCAGAGCCGCAGCAGATGACGGTTGACAGTTCGATCGCTGTGGCTTTGCCTTCTCTCGATCGTAATAAAATGCGGGCTCACCGATTGAGTTGTCGGGTCGATGTTGAAGTGCCCTTTCTTGGCTTTCCAACTCCCGCCGGAGGTAGCGGAGCAAGGTGGTGAGCGCTGTCTGATGTTCAGTCGCTGATCCGGCTGATGAACTGCCGTCCGTCGATGAGGTACACAAATCTGGCTGCGATCGATGGTAATTCAGGACCACCTCGTGTGGAAGCGCTCGCAGGAGCACAGGGTATAGCATGGGGTTGTAGCTGTCCTCTCCTACGCCGAGTGCCTTGAGCCCACGCATATGCACCTGCAGGTCGTCGAAGAGCTGTCGCAGTTCACGGACGTTCCTGGCGGATGTCACGGGCTTGAGGTCGATGAGCCCTTGCATATGATCCTGAATCAGCGCCGTTGGGTTCCCGAAGCGCTGCGCCAAGATCTCGATGACATCTGCGTAGCATTCCGCCGTCGCCTGCAAACCAGCTATGGCTCCTTCAGCTTCTCCTGATAAAAGCTACTTGAGGTAATTAACCGATCGATATCTGACAGCTCATGGTTCTTGTGGATCGCTGCTTCGAATTGTTCCCAAAATGGCTGCCAATTTTTCCTTTTGCCGTCAATTTTTGCCAATTTTGGAAGTCTGGTCCTATGCGATTGGGCTTGAACTTGTGCGTTGTTCTCGCTGGAGCAAGATTTCTGATTTGAGCTCCATCCGTAAAACTTTTGCCGCAGCTTTTCATGGAGCCGAGACAGCTGGCAATCTTGTCGTCGTACTCCATCGCCTGCTCAAACTCAGCGTCTGCGTCCTCTTCCAAAATATGCGGTTCAATAGCGGCGTTCACATCACTCAACTGATTCTGAACGAGAAGCAAACGCTCAATGAGTCCGCTTACCGCAACGATGTCAGGAGCAGTAGCTTGTTGTGCCCGGATGTCGTCGGCTTCATTGATGATGCGGGTCGCTTGAGCTCGGATCACACGTCGTTTCTTCCTCAGGATCTCCATGGTTCCTTTTACGTTTAGTGATCGGTTCGGTCGATACTCCTGATAATCCGTTCCCGGGTTTCGGCACCAAAATGTTCGATATATGAGTCTTCTCTCTTCGTGTCGATGGGAGATGCTTGCCGATGTTGAAAGCCAAAGTTCGATGAAGTACAAGTTTATTTACACGTATTTACAAAACTGTACAAACTTTGCCTCAACAGCATCTACAACACTTCCTGTTAGGAGCGGACCGTCGTTTTCGTCCTTACTCGTCCGCTGCCCAGCGTCCGTCCTCCTTCTGATCATGGCCCCGTTGCGGTTCACACCTTCCCACGCTTCCGCCCCGCTGCGCCATTCTTTTGGTCCCCTCTCCTCTTAGTGGCTCAAGCACGTGGGTTGTCACAAAACAACAAAATACAAAGAAAAGCAAAATGCATTCCTCAACACTGCCACCGCCGAATGAGCTAGCTCATTCTATGTTCAGAAATCTCGAGCGGGAACAGCCGTTGCACGGGGGTCTAAGTAGATTACTGCGGCATCTGAGCATACCTGAACGGACCTTCCCCTCTCGCCCGGGACAAATTGACAAAATAACACCGCGTTTCCACGTAGTCGCGGCACGTTTTCCTGCACTAAACGACCCTCTCCGATTTTTAGTCCTCAGCCTTCACTTGTTGGGACGCATTGGCTGATTGCAGCTGCAGGAGGTATTCATGCCGCAGGGCTTGCCAGAACGCGTGGAGCATCTGCTTTGGCTTCTTCCAAAGGGCTCGAAGGAAGAAGCATTAGACCCCCGCGAACCGATTTCGGCCGGAAGAGCCGCGAGATGTCTGCCTGTCAAAAACTGGCCCGTGTCAAATGGGCGCCATCGTTTGGGTCGTCTTGTACCTGTGTCAGCGGTCGATGATTAATAACCGCTTCTACTTCGGCTAGTACGGTTGACAGCTCAACAAAGCTGAGGCCCTGGCGGCCTACAGCCTTCCTTAAAGCGATTTTTACTCTGCGGACAAGGCGTTCGTAGAACCCACCCCACCATGGCGCATGTCGGCTATGAATTTCCATTCTCTGTTTGCATTAGCAAAAAACGCTCAGTGTCTCAGGATGTCGAATGGCTTTCCAAAGAAACGAGAGTTCTTTTGAAGCGCTGTTAAACGTTTGTGCGATGTCAGAGTAAACTAACTATCCGGCACAACCCCCTGCGCGACGTGAGACGGCGAAAAGATGCACGGTCTTCGTTACAGCACACATAAAATGTAAATTGTACGATATCACTCTCTTATTGTCTTTTTACGAACAGAGTTCTTGCAAAGTCGATGCCGACCATTCGAGGTGGTCAGCATGGGTAGTCCGATCAGGTGGAAGAATTCTCGTCGATGCATCGATAGCTGTAGCACTGTAACGCCTGCCACATCACCACACACACGCACAGCACTTTTCACCATCTGACGTCTACGAACAATCCAATACCTTCTGGGCAATTGTACGAGATGTCTTTCACTCCTGCATGCAGAAGTTGCCGGTGGGCCCGATGTACCAGAAGTTTGGTACTGTCGATGTGTCTAGGCAGCACAAGAGGGTGTCGTTCATCGTCGGTCACATTCAGTGAACAGATACGCCCTCGTTGGTCGAGCTCATCAGGCATGAAATTTTCATAATGCTGCTCGATATGCCATGTTTCCTCTGATACAGAGCGATTGTCTCCTACGGCAACATCCTCTCTCTCAGGAAGCCTGACCTCATAGCGTCCTTCAACGTCTTGTTGCCTTTCGTGAACTGCTCCATTATCTGCACGTCAGGAAGCTTCTCCGAAGTGTCGAGACACGCCAACACCCTCAAGCTCGAGAAGAGCCTGGGGAGGGGCTCTGTTTGCTGGTCTGTTACGGAAGATCTTAGCACGACTACCTGTGCACAGTAACCGCCTTGCATTTCGATACGGTGGGCCCTGCACTGCCAACCGAAGACGGTTTTCCCTGGCTGTTAATTTGCTAGTTTAGCTTCTTTATTCTCCTGGTCAGGCATTCCCAAAATTAGTCGGAGCCTATGAGGACATCGATAGTGGCATCTTGTTCGATAGAATCATCACCGAGTGGCAGCGACAGTTCCCTCACAGTTCCTTTACTTGCTCGTCGGGGCAAGGAATGACCTGCTCGCATATAGTGGCACCTCGAGAGCGTCAAATACGTACTCCCTTTTGCAATTATCTTTTGAGAGAAGACGCACTTCGACTCTGCGGAAACTGTCCGGTTTCTGCTGTCCTCCGAAAACGCCGACCGTTAGTATTTCTGTTCCAAGGAGTTTGCAGCCGAGCTTTCGCGAGCACTCTTCAGTAATAAAAGTTCGTTGGCTGCACTGTCAAATAGGATCCGCGAAATCTTCTTTGTTTTTGTACCCTTATTCCATGCAGTGACAGTCGGCATCAATACTGTCTGTTTGTGCCTCCAGTATCAGCTCCCGAGGCATGCAAGCTCACTTGTTCTTTCGGTAGGGTTTCTGTGTCTTCTCCCTTTGGGCGCTCGCGAAGGCCGGATTGCACATGGATGTGCATGTCGACGGTTGCACCTCTTGCATGCAATCCTCACTCTGCACTCTCTGGCTATGTGCCCCTTCTTCGTGCAGCGGAAACAGATTCCTTTCGCGGAAAGGATCGCCTTTTTCTCCGCGAGGTCCAAATTTGAGTTGCATTCCTTGCTCTCATGATCCGTGGACCCGCAGATCTCGCATGCAACATTAGCTGCTGACCCATGCAGAGCCGCAGCAGATGACGGTTGACAGTTCGATCGCTGTGGCTTTGCCTTCTCTCGATCGTAATAAAATGCGGGCTTACCGATTGAGTTGTCGGGTCGATGTTGAAGTGCCCTTTCTTGGCTTTCCAACTCCCGCCGGAAGTAGCGGAGCAAGGTGGTGAGCGCTGTCTGATGTTCAGTCGCTGATCCGGCTGATGAACTGCCGTCCGTCGATGACGTACACAAATCTGGCTGCGATCGATGGTAATTCAGGACCACCTCGTGTGGAAGCGCTCGCAGGAGCACAGGGTACAGCATGGTGTTGTAGCTGTCCTCTCCTACGCCGAGTGCCTTGAGCCCACGCATATGCACCTGCAGGTCGTCGAAGAGCCGTCGCAGTTCACGGACGTTCCTGGCGGATGTCACGGGCTTGAGGTCGATGAGCCCTTGCATATGATCCTGATTCAGCGCCGTTGGTTTCCCGAAGCGCTGCGCCAAGATCTCGATGGCATCTGCGTAGCATTCCGCCGTCGCCTGCAAACCAGCTATGGCTCCTTCAGCTTCTCCTGATAAAAGCGACTTGAGGTAATTAAACCGATCGATATCTGACAGCTCATGGTTCTTGTGGATCGCTGCTTCGAATTGTTCCCAAAATGGCTGCCAATTTTTCCTTTTGCCGTCAATTTTTGCCAATTTTGGAAGTCTGGTCCTATGCGATTGGGCTTGAACTTGTGCGGTTGTTCTCGCTGGAGCAAGATTTCTGATTTGAGCTCCATCCGTCAAACTTTTGCCGCAGCTTTTCATGGAGCCGAGACAGCTGGCAATCTTGTCGTCGTACTCCATCGCCTGCTCAAACTCAGCGTCTGCGTCCTCTTCCAAAATATGCGGTTCAATAGCGGCGTTCACATCACTCAACTGATTCTGAACGAGAAGCAAACGCTCAATGAGTCCGCTTACCGCAACGATGTCAGGAGCAGTAGCTTGTTGTGCCCGGATGTCGTCGGCTTCATTGATGATGCGGGTCGCTTGAGCTCGGATCACACGTCGTTTCTTCCTCAGGATCTCCATGGTTCCTTTTACGTTTAGTGATCGGGTTCGGTCGATACTCCTGATAATCCGTTCCCGGGTTTCGGCACCAAAATGTTCGATATATGAGTCTTCTCTCTTCGTGTTCGATGGGAGATGCTTGCTCGATGTTGAAAGCCAAAGTTCGATGAAGGTACAAGTTTATTTACACGTATTTACAAAACTGTACAAACTTTGCCTCAACAGCATCTACAACACTTCTCGTAGGAGCGACCGTCGTTTTCGTCCTTACTCGTCCGCTCCCCGAGTCCGTCTCCTTCTGATCTGCCCCGTTACGGTCAACCTTCCCACGCTTCCGCCCCGCTGCGCCATTCTTTTGGTCCCCTCTTCCTCTTAGTGGCTCAAGCACGTGGGTTGTCAAAAAACAACAAAATACAAAGAAAAGCAAACATGCATTCCTCACAAGCCCAACCAGAGTCCTTCAAGGACTCTGCCCAAACCCACCTAAAAGTTCTGGATACACGTCACCCACTGCTTTCAGTGGGAATGTGATAATCATGGCTCGGCGATGGTCTTTCGGTGCTGAAGAAAGAGAGACTGTGAGATCATAGTGTAGGGCCAGAACACTGAAGTCGCCAATGTCAGTGCTAGTTTTCAGAACACTGAAGTCGCGTGTTGTGCTAGTTTTCTTCCTATCTTCCTCTTTCTATTCACCCTTCCCTCTATCCCAGTTCAGGGTAGCAAACCAGACGCTCGTCTGGCTAACCTCCCTGCCATTCCTCTTCTTCGCTCTCTCTCTCTTCCTGCTGAAAATGAATTTAGTGCTAATTACGTTATTATTACGATAAGCAATTTTTCTTTTGATATTGGATATTCTATTTCATAGGAAATTTGATGTTTGTACATGATTAGGATTGGAAAATTATGTCTTCGCACACCTCAAATAAAAAATTTAAACTTCGCACATAATGCGGACGTTTACCTCCCATCTGCATAAACCATAAAGCAAAGTAACAGGTAAAATTTGGTAACAATAATGATCTAAGTAAGACTGTAAAGGTTTCTTGAGAAAATGTGTCCAAAAACGTTTTGAACACAGACAACCATCTGCGAAAACTTTGTGGTCTTCGTTCATGGCGGCACGCACCGTGTAAGGGTCGAGAAATGTGAAGAGTAATTAACACTGTTAGACTGATTAAAGCTCAAAGAACAACAGCCAGACACTCAAACCAACTGACAGGATGCATGTTACTTTTACGGGGAGCTGCTGCACAGCGGTGACAATCCGGCTCATTTAACGGTCAAAAAGCGCTGTGGCCGGTACATTCGTTGGTCCTGTGTGCGATATAGTTGCTACCTTTAAGTTGCCGCACAACAGTGCATAAGCGTCGTTGTAAAACAGCTATTGCCGGCGATCGAGGATGTGCAAGCGTTATCAAGCGGTAATTTATTGTTTCGTTGCCGTGCCAAGCGTGATCAGGCACGGCAACGAAACAATAAATTACCGCTTGATAAGGCTTGCATATCCTCGATCGCCGGCAATGCGAGGAAAACTACTATACGTCACACCGGGCACTTCCAATGGTAGCTGCAAGTGCACTCTTACACGATTCAGTTTCTGATTCCTAGGTGAAATTAGTCAGATTTTAATGACATGTAGAAATTAGCAGCATCGCGCTTAAGTAATTATGGCGGACGCAGACCGCCTGCATATAAGTAATCTGCTTCTTCAATTGGGTTTGAATGCCGAGTGGTTCTGGTTAAGAAGTTAGCCATTCTTGTTATACACTATTCAAGATTTCACTCGTACCCTTTTACAGTGCGCGCTGCCGTGAACGAAGCGATTCCATGAAAACTACGCAAATATCCGGTTTTCTGAATATATAAGATCTTCGCACATATTTTCTCAAAACAGCTTGTACATAACCGCACATACGATCAATGCAGGGCCAGGTTAACTTGTCTCGAAGCTCCTACTACAATGTAAGTTGCCGTTTCCTTTTGTGACTTCATATTCGCATTGTAGAGAATTTATAAGGGCAAAGTGTGCTGACGTTTATTTATGTTTACTGATTGAAAAGGCTGTTAATTAGAAATTATTCGCACAATCTTAGTTATTTACCACGCAAACTGCGAGTTTCTTATACGATTGCTGACGTCCGACCAAACTTAGAGGTCGTTCCGTAAGAAAATGTTTTTCTTGTTCCGCTCAAGAATTCTATCTTTTTCAAAAGATGACTGTTTTATCGAAGATATTCACATCCGCAACCTTGGAAATGTATCGCGAGAAAGCCATCTTAGCGAATTTTAACAGACATGTTGCAAAGCTCTCGAATAGCCGCTCATTTGTGCGGAGCCCTGTTTTGCCGATGCGACGTGTGTACGACAACGGGATCCAAGTTACGACCCGAGTTGCACTCCGTGATCTTTCTCCCCTGTGTATCTCTTAAAAGCGCTTTGCCTTCTTGGTAGAGCCAGTGCTTCTTCTCTTTATTTTTGGCTCACGGAGTTCGCAGTTTGCGACAGTGCTGCTGTTATAATATGCACCTTCTCCGGAGCGGCTAATTCCCTCGAATTAAGGGAAACGTGATAGATCCAGGAAATAACACCCCTAGAATACGTTTCGTAGAAGTAGGACTAGCCTTATAATTGGATACATCATACACTGCCTTTTGAAAACCGTGAAGCTTACACCGACACAAGCTTGCATAAAGTGCGACCATACTCGGGAGCTTCATTAAAACACCTGTCTTAGCAAGACCACGTTTTACCAGTTTTGGAATGGCTGAAAAGAAAGGCTGGAAGTGCGTCCTTAGCCCTGGTTGAACAACGCCAACACGTGAGATGATCAGTTACCGCACATTAAATGTCCATGAGCTTAACAGTTTCATTCGCAGTTATTTCGACAATCAGAACGAGAGGGGAAATTCGCCTATGATCAATGTTAATTCATCACGCCCTTATGGAAACACTGGCTAGTAAGATTGTTGCTAAAGTATCCCTAGCTACTGTTTCATTCCACTCAGTGCGAAGCGCAATGAAAGTGAAGCTGTCATTCTATGCATTCCCTAGATTTCGCGCAATCTAATAAAACATCCGCTCGAGACAAGTACTGACTATTTCTCTTAGCGCAGTCTTCGCAATAATAATAATAATAATAATAATAATGGCTTTAGAGTTTACCCTGAACATTATTCCCAGGACCTCCCAGCTGGGTATGCTTTGATTTACAGTGTACACTAAATTATGTAGACGCTCATGAAGAAGTCCAGCTTCGAAGGCATGGGAACCTAAAGTTCTCAGTTAGATTAAACTTGTTTAAGAAAAGGGCTGTAACCATGTGCCTCTCGAATAATTAAGTGGCACCTTTACAGCCTGATTCTACTTAACCAAATGAGAAAAAGAGCCGCAGGGAGACTAAATGCAAGCGATGTACGGTATGCAGGATCAATGGGAATGCGCGAACATGGGCGACGTCTTCTGTGCGGAATTGTAATAACGCAAAACTTCTTGATTTCTAGGTACAGACATGCCTCATCGATGAAATGCGGAATTTGGTAAAATCATTTATTTCCTCAAATTTATCAATTGTTACAGTCCCGAAAATTTCACTTAGGACCCGCCTTACTATTGACAGTTGTCCAGGGATGGGGCTTTATAAACAAACGGAGATGGGTCTGTTAGTATACACAAGCAATTTTCATCGTAGGGACAGTGTGTACGATACCCTAAATAGAATTGTGTGCGAATGTATCAACAATCACAGTAATTAAGTCGGTACAATTTCAGTGGCTCTTACATGGATTGCCGCTTAGTTCCACAGAACTCACTTGCCACATTCACACCCACGTACTGCGAGTTGTCGACCAGTTCGCCCTCACGATGTTAATTCCTAGTCTCCTGGTTACCCTTACGAAAATGCCGTATATGGCGATATCAGGAATTGGAATGTATTGCTGCATATGGCACGTACCTCTATGTGGCCGTATTTTTTGTCCAAATCGTGATAGAAATATATATGGCAATGAAAGACCAACACGAAGAATGTCACGTAAGACCGATACGTATTGGGCAAATACGGCCATGTATAGACACGTGCCATATACAGCAAGATATGCGTATATGGCCATATATGCATATCTGGATATATGGCGAATGAGTTCTGCGGAAACCCGCAAGGTGGAGTTACGCTTAATGAGAGGGAAAATTATTATCCACCCGTTTTGTAGCACAAGGCTACAAGGGAATCCGTACAGATTTCTCAGAAATGAAAGCTTCCTAGTTGCCGCAAAATTCGTTTTAGTCTGGGGTTCGAACCCGGGACCAACGCCTGTCCGGGGCGCTCGCTCTGCCGATTGAGCTAACCAGGAGGCTAGCGGATATATATGGCACGCGTCCGTACATGGCCGTATTTGCCCAATACGCTTCAGAGTCTTACATGGCATTCCTCGCGTGTGTCTTTCATTGCCAAATATGTTTCTATCACCATTTTGACAAACACGGCCACATACAGGCACGTGCCATATATAGCCACATATGCCCAATTTCTGATATCGCCATATATGGCATTTTTGTAAGGATAGTCAACTGGTAGAGAGAGCGTCCCGTACAGCCGCTGGTGTCGGGTTCGAAACCCGGACCAGAACGAGTTTTCCATCAATTAGAAGGCTTTCACTATTGAGAAATGCGTGTAGATTTTGTGTACGCCTTCGCGCCACAAATGAGCGGACGTCGATTTTTACTTTCTTAATTGTTACTCAACATTGCCAAAATCCGCAGATCTCATTTGACAGCTCACCCTTCTCTCGTTGTACCTTGTCATAGGACCTCCATGAGAGCTCAAATATTGGTGC
The DNA here is from genome assembly GCA_013339685.2 of Hyalomma asiaticum. Classification (NCBI taxonomy): domain Eukaryota; kingdom Metazoa; phylum Arthropoda; class Arachnida; order Ixodida; family Ixodidae; genus Hyalomma; species Hyalomma asiaticum. The sequence continues at coordinate 36,457,162 of CM023488.1, read as the reverse complement.
CTTAAGATGTGCTTTCAAATAATATGACTTCTTAATGTGTCACTTAAAGCTTTGTTCTACGTTCAGAAAGCCTCCGACTTCACGTTTTTCAGAAGTGTAACAGAAGCAGAATTTTTTTTTCATTTTCTTTTTTTTTCTTCCCTTTGAGCCGTGCAAGGGCTTCAGTGTTTCGCCTCTTTTTCCAGAGCGGTGTGATGTATACCAGACTGAAACTTCCGGCTGAGTTTGCGGAGCGACATTACGATGTGCTGGTAACGAAAGCGAAATTTTACCCTTTTAGCTAAATCTATGAATCATGCTCACATTCATGTGCGCGCACAGCTGCGATTGGGCGTTGCTTAGCTTCGAAACACCACGCTAATGGATGTTGTTTGAAAATGCATTCAAAGGGGTAGTGAAAAGCCCTATGAAAATTCTGTACGATCTGCGTATTCGGAATCCTGGCCCTCAAATCCATAACGTACGTTGTTTCGTTGCATCGTCTGGGTTGAAATACAGCGACATAAGCACGCTTTCGATTTCCCAGAGCACGTTTTCCTCGGACCTGACGTAATCTTAGTCGCCGCCATGGCCACCGAGATTGGCGTGATCTAGCAGGCAATGCGCAAACAAACCGTGTTCCGGCCTCAGTGCTTCCGTACAGCAGCAGCCCACGTGGTAGAACTATCTCCTTCCTGTCTAGGTTTCATATAACGGAAGCTAACAATATGTTTACGTTTTGAAACGCCGCAGATGACGCCACTGAACAGTGCCTACGCCGGTCCGTGGCATCGGACGTTCGTTTCGGGAGGCAAGAAAGATGTGATTGCGAACGGGCGTTAGCGAATGTAAACAGAATATTGCCCCGAAATATCTCATAATCAGAATGCCGAAAGCTTATTGAAGAAGTGAAAATTACAACTCCGTATTCTGTCGACGCCCCTTTTGAACGTACGTACTTTTTTTTTTCTTTGTTTCAGACCTGTGCCCGGAAGAAAAAGCTCGCAGACGCTCCTTGGACAGTCTGGGACGACGTCATTAATGTTTTCTTTAAGGTAGCTGACAATTTCGGCTGGCGATAGAGGAATACGGGGAAGTCTTTGGCAATAAAATTTCGCTGGTGTGCCCGATTATCATCACATGTCTGTGTTGACAAAGAACTCCGACTAAAGAAAATAAAAAAAAATCAAGCCTGCTGCGAAACTTGCCCGCCGTGAAAACTGTCTTGACAGCGAAGCTGTTTCCTTTTATCCTTAAACCTGACGTAATTGTGAAGTAACTGATGACATCTCAGTCCTGCTAGTCATGACTTCGCACTACACCAAAACATTGTGCTTTCACCTGGCGGTGATAGACGTCACAAACCACTTCGCCCTTCGTCATTATCTGCGGACCATATCTAATCTTTCGTCATGCAGTTCTTTCTTCCTTTGCATTTCACGCGGTGAAAATGCAGCGGCAGCTACGAGGATCGAACGCTCAACTTAAACCTCAACACAAACCCGAACGCTCAACCTAAACCTGCTCTACACTTTATCGCACATTCGTCTTCGCACAATCACCACAATGTAGCAATGGGCTGAGGGTACACTGAGCGCGAAAAGTGACAGTGCGCACGCAAACAACGCACATTGCACTTCGCGTAACCACCACGACGTAGGAATGAGCGGCGACGATATGCACAACCACCGGGGAAGTGTGCCACCAATGGTGCCACGTACGGAAGTTAGCTGAAACACCACGCATATAGAAGAGGCCGAAGAGAGAGAATCCCTTGCACGTCCTTCAATTTTACTTGTCTCATAGGCAATGCCAATATCCGGCCAGCTGCTCCAATGATTGCGCGCGAAATCGACCACGGTGTAGCCAAGGCCTCCTCTTTGGGATGCCTGGTGCGTCGCCCGCGCTCCCATTGTTCGCCGTAGGCCCGTTGTATGGCCTCCGTGATTTCGCGCACACTGAATGGACTGCCGGCGCGCGCGAGATCACGGAGGCCATGCCCGTAGTCACTGTGTTCTGCCCACTCTCCGCGAGGGGGCGATGGCTTCTGACACTAATTTGCGTTGCCTCCGTAGCAGGAAGTAAGTGCGTCAGGCTCAGTCTGGAGGTTGATGGCGCTTAAAGGAGGACTGATACGAATAATACACATTTTCTGATTATTGCGTTGAATACAAGCAGCTTTCCAGCTTTCAATTACGGCAGCTTTCTACCGAGCATAGCAGTCAAAACGCGAGCGTCTGTCCGACTACACATAAGCAACAACACCGCGCTTGCTTATTGGTTCTCGTAAGCCGGGTACAAGAACAGATAAAGCGGTCTACTGCTATGCTACCCCTTGTACGCCATGTCTCAGTGCTGTGACAAGTAGCGCCGAACATTCAGATCTTGGTTACGATAAGTCGCACTTATATGCGGCTATCCCGATCGTGTGTTCATTGTGCAAATGTTTCCCTTTGTTCAACCGAATTTATTGGAGGATCTATGCATGCACTACAAATAACATCGCAACAACTAGCCCAACTATTGCTGATCAAAGAAGATCAAGGAAGCTACATACTCACGATGTATCTGTGCAAGATGACATGCCTTAAATGGCGTTCTGATCGCGAAGCGCCTGAAAGCATCACTAACACATATGACGCTACCGCTACCGTTACTTGTCATTTATTCAGTCTGCTTAAATTCGTTCTACTGCCAACTTGAGCAGGCAAGCTTTTCTTTATCTGTCGGCGGTGAACTTCCACTCAACGCCACTGGCATGCGCAACTGGAAACTGTGCGAAAGAGCTGCAGCGAGCAGGTGTCGCGCCGACAGCAGCTGCCACGGATGCTTGCATTCGAAAGAGCTCGTCGGGGCCGCCCTTGCCGAATGCAATGTCGGAGAGCGACCTGGACGCACTGTGCGCAGTACTCGCCGAAATGTCTCTGGAAGTCGTGCAGTCCCTCAACTACACGGACTTGTGGTGGCTACCGCCCATGGCGAGCATGACGCGCGAGCAGGCAGTCGACTCAATCAGGGCCACTCTGGAAGACATCGCTATTTTCAGCGACCGCGTCTTCTGCATCGCCTGGATTTACTGCTGGCTCTCGGAGCGCGGCGTAATCACCACGTGGCGACCATATCGACTCGGCGAAACAGGTGCCGTGTGGACCACGGACAATTTTATTCTCCACTGGCGCCTGGCCTTGGCTTTGGATTATCCGGGAGGACATATCAGGTACACGAAGGTTGAGAGTGCCGGTAGCATCTACGCCTGCATCATGGCTACGGATCCTGGACCAAGGACAGCCGGACACGACGTCTTCTGTCTGCTCCTACACCGCTGGCAGCCTCGTTTGTTCGTTTGTGCCATGAACAATTGGGCAAGGGTCATTTACGCTCTGCGAATTATCTTCAATACTGTTCACGTACAGGAGAACGACGGTTATTTGGGGGAAATCGGTGCCGCATTCGCCAATGGTACGAGAACCTGCACGGGACCTGCATCTCGTGCAAGACTTCTCCGGCTATTATAAAACTCGTCTCGGGAACCGCTGACCAAAGGAATCCCGGCGCCATATCTCTCAACCTGGCCCGCAGCATTCCGGTAGGTCACTTTAGGCGCAGTGTATTGCATGCGAGGACGAAATGTGAAGTTAATTGTCGGGAAGTTCTGGACAAGTGAAAGCACAGTTAAGCAGAATGTGTCTCTTGTCCACTTGAGTTCGATTTTTTTAATTGTGCCTCTGAAGCACGCATTGACATTATCGAACGAACCTGGCAATTCGCGCAGTATGACACAGGGCATGCAGTTTTGTGGCTATCGTTAACACGTTATCTTTTTTTTTTTTGCAGCGGAAGGAATTATCAAGCGTCATGTAAGTGTCATGTCTTGTCTGATGCCACAACACACTGAAGCCTCCTCGCTGAGCCAAGACAATTCCAACGTTATCAGTCCGAGCAATGCTGAAGAGGGGCAGCAAGAATCTGGTAAACATGTTGCTGTCCGCCATACTTGGCCTGTGCAATACGTAATAGTCCAATGCCAATTCTTTGCATGGTCATTCGTGGCAGCGATGTGGTGATACGTCACACAACGAAATCAAGATGGAATGCAAAGTTAGTGCAGATTCGAATGCTATTCAAATGTCAACAGAAAAGTATTTGCTTGGAAGATCTTTGTTCGGATAGCAGTATCGAAACATAAACATCCATTGAGTGCTGTGCCCCTTCGTAAAGTTTACAGTACCTACCTGTAGCCTAACAGCGAGGCCCAATATGTCGTGTAATGTATTGAAGGCAGCTTGTCGAAAGATGGTCGTGCTATATAAGGTGTATTCAATATACGGGGTGCAAGAGGAATTTTCGCAGCGTACGGCATATCACGTGACGCGCAAACCGCCCTTTCCGGCCGTTTGACGGTCGTCTGCCCACAAACTAGCGGAATCAACGTCGAATCTATGAACACTGCACGGATTGTCAAGCTGTGGCACCTCGCACGCTTAAAGACACGTGCTTTCTTTTTTTCGGCAGTCACTGCATGAACTTTTCTTGTGCAACAGTAAGAATTAAAGGCGAGTCGTGCTTGAATTTGCATTTGTAGCTTTTATTCGGGCGGAGTGGTCTGCGTGACAAGAGCATAGCGCAGTGTACAGTGGATCATTAGTCACCAGGCAACCGTTCACTTCTCTTGCACTTGGGTAACGATTGCAAAAATGTTCCGGCTCTGAGAACAAGAAATACGACGAAAATTACATGAAACCTGTGCTGGGTCTTCGACAACGCCGCGTATGGCGTAGAATGCCACAACGAAGGCTGAGCTCAGTCGGCTAAAGATGGCGTCCCGTTCGAAAGATGGCGACTTCTGCTTTCTTACATCTCTTATATGGGCTATATAGGTCTCATATATATATAGGTCTACATTTTTCAGAAATGGTGGCATATAAGCTGAGTAACATTACAGAATAATTCACACGTTGGTACGGTTGCCGCACTTAGTAAGAATTACATTTTCATGACAATGTATTTCTCCTCATTCTTCCCGCCTGCAGGAAGCGCGAACGGACAAATGAAGTGAAAGACAGCAGGGACAATGGTGTGTCTACGCCTCACTGCTACGGCGAGAATCTCGAACCAGGGTACCACCCGGAGCACCCAGGCTTGAAGCATATACGATAGCTGCATGGCTGGTTCAAGCTGCAATACCAGTGTCGGGATTGCAACAGGATGCCGACAGCACCTTTTGAAAACGTGGGCCAACGGGGACCAAGGAATGCTCGGGACCAAACAAGATACGTGACAACGAAGCTGTGGCCGATACATGGGACCTCTGCAATTTTCACTATATCCGGACCAAGTATTTTAGTTACGTGACGATGACGTGGCTGCTGAAATATGCGGCTCAACTTATTATTTTTTTAAATGGATGACCAGGACACGTTGTCCTTTGACATCTGCAGTTGTGTACGATGATTTTCGAACAAACCTTCACCACTTCCCCTCTCACCTGAAAAAAAAGTATTTTTTAATTCGCAACGTACGGTTTTATTGGCCGGTGTGATAGCTTAACGTGCAGCGTGTTGCGCTGCTGAAACTGAGGTCGCGGGTTCGATTCCTAACCACAGCAGTTGAATTTGGCTGGTGGCGAGATATATGAAGAGTGGTCTACTGAGATTTCAAATAAAGTTTCTCTGCTTCTAAGGTAATGCCCCCAAAATTATTCCCGGTGTATCCCGCTGCAGCGTGGGTCATATCGAGATTTCGGCAGGTAGAACCGCAATAATTATAATGTACGGCTGGACGCAACGCATAATATATTGCCATGCATAGCAGGCGGGTTTACATAACAATGAGTAACTATAAGCAAGAGTCCATTTCCCGTTTCAACGGGCTAATTGTCTAATGCACAGGTGATCGCTTTAGTAAGATGGCCCCGCCACGGTGGTCTAGTGGTTATGGCACTCGGCTGCTGATCCGAAGGTCGCGGGGTCGAATCCCGGCCGCGGCGGCTGCATTTCGATGGAGGCGAAATGTTGAGGCCCGGGTTGTCGAAATTTCCGGAGACCTCCACTACGGTATCTCTCATAATCGGAGCTGGTTTTGGGAAGTTAGACCCCATATATCAATCAATCTTTAGTTAGATGAATTCAATAAATTGTCTGTTTTTGCAAAACTCCGGTCTTTGTCATTATTAGGCTTCTGAAATGCGTTGACACTAAGAAACATAACGGTATACTGTGCAGAGGTCATTGTGTAATCTGATGGTGCTCGCTGCTAGCGACGTTAAGCATGTTGCTTGCGCAGCATACCTCTAGTCAACCGCAAGTCACCGGTGTTACGGTGTGGTGGAAACGGTAATAAAAAAATCGACCACATTAAAAAAAGTGGAGGTGATGGTTAGAGTCCAAACTTGGGCAGGACACAATCGTCAGTATAAATAGTTAATTGGTCGTTATGGATACGAATAGACTGGTAAGAGATGCTCGCCGAAATGAGAGGAATGCCTATATTGCTTTGCCATAAATTAACATACGAGATTGGCGCTCGGTAGGTACATAGTGCCCAAGTGTATGGCAAAGAACAACAAGTGTACAAGTAACGATACATGGGAAACCTCAATCGCACCAATTAACAGGCGTGCAAATTATACCTAGGGGTGGGCCGACAAATGAAAAAAATTACACCATCTCCCGCTAAAGGGGACCGTGAGGCAATGCGAAGCAGCACGGGGGGCGCACACCGCGTTTGCATCGGTTTGGCGGGAGATGGTGTAATTTTTTCAATGAAGAAACTCGCTAGCAGACGCTGCCTGCGTCAGCGTTATCTCTCGCTGGCGAGGGCGCGTTCTCGTTCCTTGCGAGCTGGTAAAGCGTTCATCGAAGAAAGAGCGTTTCCGTAGTCAACGCGTGCCGTTCGGAGAGGAGGTGTGTGGAGAGGATCACGTGGAGAGGCGGAGTGGAGAGTAGGTGTGTGGAGAGGGTTTGCGCATGCGCAGTAAGGGTGGTCACGCCGTACACCACCACCACCGGTGAACTCCGCCATCAGCCACGTAAGCTGCTTCGCATCTAAAGGCTGCGAGTGAGGGGGGGGGGGGGGGAGGTCCTGTAACCGCGTCCCGATTCCCCAAGCAGCCAATCTAAGGAGACGGTAGTATATATAAGCGCGGCCGATCGCCGAGCACTTCCTTGCACTTCACTCGGTAAAGGTGACATCGAAGCAGATCAGCAAGTATCCCTTCTATAGATAATTGTCCTTCAATTACACTATTTGATTTAATTAGGTGTCAGTGAATATCTAATTTTCGAGTTTTCAAACCACATTCAATTCGCACCTAAGTGTTACTAATAGAGCTATCTGAAGTTTGTAATTAATGGCCAAAATGTGCCTTGTCCCGTGACAAGTGGTCCCTTCCCCGCATGTTGTATGCTTCACCGCAAGATACATTTGTAGTGCGGCAAAGTTACCACTTGCGTTATGCGGTGAAGTTGACTCGTGCATCTGAACTGCTTACAGGAACGGTGTTGGGTGGGTTAACGCGAGTTCTGCGGCAAATTACTCTTTCTTCTTGGACGTGTTTAAAGTACATTTATTAGCACACTAACACTAAATGAAAATACATCATACATTCATATCTGGTGTTTTACGTTGCGAAACCATGATTTGATTAAGAGAATCGCCGTAGTGGAGGGCTCCGGAAATTTCGACCACCTCGGGTCCTTTAGCGCTAACTGGCATCGCACAGAAGACGTCCGTCAACAACTCTGCCTTCATTGAAATGCGGCCGGGATTCTATCTCGTGACCAACGGGTCAGCAGCCGCCAAAGACACTAGACCACCATGGCAGGGCATATTCCTATTATATATAAGTATATATTAGTAAATTCAGTTTACTAAGATATTCATCGAGCAACAATAACCTTAAAATTGTTTTCAGTTGTTGTCACCTGCTGAGAATAATTATCAAATAAAGTTGTCAGCTGCTGATAATTATCTTAAAATTTTCTTCTATAAAAAATAACTGTGTGCTCTTACAACGTAATTAGCCATTTCACAGAGAGTCACTTCCATAAGTAGGTTCCCATCCCAAAAAAAGCTTTCTATGACATGCCTACGTGCAGGTAGAAAATGTGCTGCCTTCTAGAAGGGTAACAAGCTACGACCTAAATGTAACACCAACCACACGCGTTACATTCAAGAGACAATGGCAGACAAAAGAGGAATCAGATAACCATGCTCGTGAGAATAGTCCCCTTTTGTTCCAAGCGAAGGCGTAGCGGATCGTTGTTGGTATCGAACAACTTCAGTGCAGATTCAAATATACATCATGATTTGAATAGCAACAGAATGCAAGTTATACATGGTACAACACGGTAAGTTTGAAGATTTAGCGCAGTTAGCCGATTTAATCTGTTGTAAGACACAAACATTTATTCGAGATGCAAGTATGCACATAACACAATCAAGTGTGGCTTCACAGCGGTGCGTCTTGATTCTTCTTTTCTTTTTAAGTTGGTTTTACGGCATAGCGTTCTCCTGCTATAGTAAAAGTATTATTTAGGCGCTGGTTACGAGGAGAAAAAGATTTCGGAGATTTGATCAAGATTTCGGAGATTTGAAATTGTTGTTTGAGCGAACTCGAATACCGTAACAATTGTTCCAATTTTCGCTCAAGGCTGGTTATAACTATTTCAGTGACAGCGACGCAGAGTGGCGCCTGTCAATTCGCATGACTCGGCCAGGTTTTCTTTCAATTACCTGACAATCCCACGACTTCCCCAGATGTGCGTAAATTCCCTGGCGATTCCCGGCTATTAAGGTTGGAAAGCAACTCTGGTTGATGAGTGTTCTAATATTTACCCATAGTGCAGCGCGTTCCTCGGTGAAAAATGCGATTCCGTAAAATGCGTGCAGATATCTAGTTTTGTTGTTGTTCAAAAGGACAGAAAGTTGAGCGAGTTGGTAACAGTCCATAATCAAAAGAAGAGGCGTGCAGGACACGGACACAAGGAGAGCAGTGAACAACACGAACGCCGACTAACAACTGATGCACAGCACAGAGGCGAAAAAGAAAGAAGACACACAGCTTATCTGCGCATGCTCGGAATGGTAGCGCTACCTGTCAATCGGTTACACGTGCCGGTCTTCGCGATAGACAACTCCTAAGGCTTTCTATCTCCTCTCTGTTTAAGCTAATCGACGGCTGACTCACGCATGCACTTCCACTAATACTGATATGCCAGGCCTCAACCAATAAACGCGTATCTTCGTTCTTATGCCTGTACAGGATCTCGGTTTTGTTTAACTCGGGCATGCAGCGACAAACGTGGCAGTGCAAGGATAGATTGCACTGCCAGTGCAAGGATCTATCCTTGCACTGCCAGGTTTGTCGCTGCATGCCCGAGTTAAACAAAACCGAGATCCTGTACAGGCATAAGAACGAAGATACGCGTTTATTGGTTGAGGCCTGGCATATCAGTATTAGTGGAAGTGCATGCGTGAGTCAGCCGTCGATTAGCTTAAACAGAGAGGAGATAGAAAGCCTTAGGAGTTGTCTATCGCGAAGACCGGCACGTGTAACCGATTGACAGGTAGCGCTACCATTCCGAGCATGCGCAGATAAGCTGTGTGTCTTCTTTCTTTTTCGCCTCTGTGCTGTGCATCAGTTGTTAGTCGGCGTTCGTGTTGTTCACTGCTCTCCTTGTGTCCGTGTCCTGCACGCCTCTTCTTTTGATTATGGTTTGTTCTTGTTGTTTTGTGGCGTTTAACGTCCCAAAACCAGTTCTGATTATGAGAGGCGCCGTAGTGGAGGGCTCCGGAAATTTAGACCACCTGGGGTTCTTTAACGGGCACTGACATCGCACAGAACACGGGCCTCAACATTTCGCCTCCGTGGAAATGCAGCCGCCGCGGCCGGGATTCGATCCCGCGACCCTCGGATCAGCAGCCGAGTACCATAGCCACTAGACCACCGTGGCGGGGCAAATATCTAGTTTTCTACAAGCATAATTTTTTGGACGCCTTTTTCGAAACACCCGGTAAACTCGGTGACACGTTCTCTCGCCACTCCTGAAGCCTGTGAAAAAAAGACACATAAGAAAGAGGTCTGAAAAATACATTTTATTGTGATTACATACAACTTCCTTTATGACACCTTACCTTGTCTACTCAAGAGCAACCCCCAAAAAATCTGGCAAAATTTAAACCCCAAACCACCTACTGCTGTTATAATTACCGACCATAACGACCATACGATTCCCGAGCAAGAATGTGCTGATGTATTTAACGTTGCCTTTTCATCTGTATTCACCACTGAACCTGATGCTCCTCTACCAATGCCCCAACCCCCCTGTCCAGGGTGTCATGTCAGCAATCGAATTCAGCGAGCAAGGAATAGTGACCATAAATGAAAAGCTTAAACTTTCATCGACATCAGGGGCAGACGATATCAATACAAAACTTAAAAAACACGAAGAACAACTGCGCAGCATACTTCCGATTAATCTTCTCGCAGTCTTTATCATCCGGTAGCATCCCCCTCGCCTGGAAGGAAGGACAGGTAGCTCCAATCTACAAATCAGGCAGCAAAATCTCTCCTCTTAACTATCGACCAGTTTCCCTAACTAGTGTAACCTGCAAGATAATGGAGCACGTTATCTACATGCAAATTATGCAGTTTCTTGACACCAACAACTTTCACACATCGCAACATGGATTCCGCAAGGGCCTCTCATGCCACACGCAACTTGCCATGTTCATCCACGATTTACACATCAACCTCGACACTAACCTGCCATTTTTCTCGATTACGCTAAAGCATTTGATAAGTTACCAACCAACGACTGTTACTTAAGCTCACACAGTTGAATCTGCATCCCGACATTTTCCAATGGATTGAAGAATTCCTTGCTTGCCGATCACAGTCAGTACATGTCAACAATTCCATTTCCGCTCCCCTCCCTGTACCATCTGGCGTTACGCAAGGTACTGTCCTAGGCCCACTATTATTTCTTGTTTATATTAATGACCTGCGTCTACATGTTGCCTCTCAAATCCGAATGTTCGCAGACGATTGTGTCATCTACCGTACAATCTCTAACAATGCTGATCACGCTGCTTTGCAAGGTGACCTTAACAAATGTTCAAGATTGGTGCAACGAATGGTTGATGTCCCTCAACGCCAACAAATGCAAGGTAATATGTTTCACTCGCCGTCTTCAGCCATTACACACATCCTACACTATTGGTAACTCTTCATTAGAAAGAGTCGACGCATTTAAGTACCTTGGTGTTACCCTTTCACATAACTTAAACTGGTCGCCCCATATAACACGCGTTGCTGCCTCCGCGAACCAAACACTAGGATTCCTAAAACGCCATCTGCGTCATGCACCACGTCACGTAAAGCTTCTAGCATATAAGTCACTCGTACTCCCGAAGCTAGAATACGCTTCTCCCATCTGGTCGCGTCATCAAACATGCCTTATCAGTGCCCTAGAAGCCATTCAGAATCGCGCAGTAAGGTTCACTCAATCATCATATTCTTATTACACCAGCGTATCACTACTAAAAGCACAGATTGGTTTAAACACGCTATCATCCCGTCGTCGCATTGATTCATTATTCCTTTTTTCGCAAGTTTTTCTACAGCTCGCTTCATCACGCCCCATATATTTGGGCCCCGCCTCCGCGCACATCGCTGGGCACAGCTAGGTCACCCCTTGCAAGTTACTCGTCCACGCAGCCGCACTTCCACTTTTTCTGCATCTTTCTATTGTCGATCATCAGCTGACTGGAACAGCCTCCCCGCCATATCGTCGAAACCACCTGCTCACGATCATTTTCTGATAAACTAAAATTTGCTGTGACTCAAAAAATGTATGTAGCCATTATTTGATATAAAATTTGCGTAAACCCCACCCCTTATGTAATATCTCGAGTGCGAGGTCTTTAAGGAAAATAAGGTGAAGTGAAGTGAACTTTTCTCAAGTCACATCGCTTACTGCGCACACTAATCATGGAAAAAAAAATACGTCAATTACTTCAGATGTATGGTCTTGCAGGCTTGTCCTGCATTCAGTACAATCAGCAAAATATCGCTTAGCAAGCGACTGCAAAGCATCTTGGTTCCAGCCCACAATCGCACAGTTCATATGTTCCTCCCGAAATCCGCAGTCTTGAACTCGAGTTGTCGCAGGGTGTTCCCAGCTTTCTGCTTTGACAATTTTCAGGAATGAAAAAGTGGAGTGCGTTCGAGCCCGGCTTTCATACCTCTGCCGAAAGCAGCAGTCATCTATGACGGGATTACTCGAGTAAATGCCACTGCTGGGTCCTTCGTCAGTGCTCGGTCGACGCAGTCATGTGAAGGAGAGCGCGCTGAACTGATTGAGTTCTTCTCAAAGTTTCCTACAGGAACCTTTCTGTATGGAGAAAAAAAGAAAAAAGAACAGTGAAAATTCATGGATAGGTGAATGTTAAAACTCTAGCATTCACTTATATTTCGATTTCTCTTAAGGTATTAAAGGAGGACAAATTCATCAGTTCATCGAATGTGCGCACTGTGCACAAATAGTAAAACTACACCTACACAAGTGGAAACAGATATACGTAACGCCCCATCAGGAACACAAGGGTTGTTACAAAGCCAATTCTCTGTAAATAGTAGTGCCTAACTTTACTGGAAAGTGACCTTCACTTTTTTTCCTTTGTCTTTGAGAGTCACCTTGCCGTAACTGCGGGGAATACGCATGCTGACCTAACTTATCCACGTGCACTGTCATAGGTCGCGGCTCGGACGCAGCTAGAGAAGTACTCGAAGCCGTGCCTATGAGACAGCTTGGTAATGAATGCTTCAACATGCCCTGCGTGTCTTTGTATAAGAAGGACGCTGATTATCTCGTGCCTAGTGCGCACTGACTATAGAACGCGCATTGCTTGATGTCCTTTAGTAATAATCTAGCTGTAATACAGGCTGTCGAGCTATCATTTCTTCCGCGTGGCAAACCGCTGGGGAATACAGAGGAGTGAGACGCGCGCCCCCTCAGTTCTCTGCTCGGAGAGCTGCAGTACTTGCAGGTCTAGATGTATGGGACCTATAAAACACTGTTCAAATAACAAGAACGTACTGAATTTAGTGAAGCTTAAGAACTATAGCGTACGTACACGCTACAACACCACCACGGCACCCTTCCTCATGCAAAAGAATGTCTGGAATGAGACAGAACGCGATACGTATGAGCACAGGCGAGCCGTCATGGAGTTTGGGACGTGTTTTGTTTCAAGACGGCATTACAACGGAAGTTATTAGTGATGTATTTTTTTAAAAAGAACCTTACACCCATGTCACACGGGCACCCGTAAATTACATTTAACTCTGTCTTTGCATTACTTGGCGTGGCCAAAAGAGTACGACATTTTAGCAATGTTAAACATGTTTTCATTAGGTGGAACAGTAGTGCGTTTCCCCGAAACCATTCACGCCCACCAGGGCGCACACAAAATGCCTCGCGAAAAACCGCAAACATTACTTCAACCTCATTAAGACTAGTCAACCTTCGCTCATCCGTTCTTAAGGACAGCGTGATCGAAGAGGTACCAACTTTCAAATAAATTTACGACTATTGTGCCAGCGCGTGTAACGGCCAGTGTGGATAGTTCAGAAAACGCATACCCGAATAAAAGTGCAGTGTTGCCAACACCTCGTCTAGAATCGCTGCCAACATTATTTATTATTATTATTTTATTTTATTGATACTGTGAGCCTTAACAGGCTCTTACAGGAGTGGGAAGAAATGATACTGACTGACATCTTCACATTAGACCACAGAACAAAAAATAATGAACACAATAAAAAAGGAAAACAAATAAAAAAGAACAGTACAGACTACACTAAACAATTACAGATTGCAACTATACATCTGGTCGAAGAACCAAGAAATAAAAGAGAATAAAAACACCATAGGCTAACAGGAGAGTACATATTAGACACAGGTCTGAGAATTGAAACATCGAGTGGCATACGAATCAAATACGTACATTCCATGAAAAGTTGCCCCGCATGCTCACAGGTACGTATTTCCGCGATGAGAACCAAACGATATAGTCTGTTTATATTTTTTATTAAGTCATGGCTGTTATAAAAGAACGTATGAGCGTTTTTAGCATGATTACAGGGGAAGTGTTGGATGTCCCGCAGCCCCTAATGATGCCCCTACTGGTTTCTGTCCAAAATTCGCGAAGCTGCCGCGTGACATGACCACAACTACATCGCTGTGGGACTCTTTATTGGGCTTTCGCGGAGTTCGATGCTGTCCGTGAGACATGCGTGACACTCCACATTCTGGAATTCTCAAGAACACATTCTACGATAATGAGTCATTACGCTGAAACTGCTATGAACACCACGAGAAGTTGGTAATATTTAGCAGGACGCATTCCCGCAAGCGCATGTCTATACAAGTGACACAGCAAATGTGACGAAGCTGAGCTGTCGTTTCTTTCATTACTTCCTTATACTCAGCCTTATACTCACTGTGGTTGCAGATCTTACGCCGCCACTTGTAGGCAAATATTTTCTTGGAAAATATAATTTCAAATATTCTTCTCTAAAAAGAGACTGGCTTAAAAGCGGCAAACTATTTTCCGTGCTGTTATTATCCACCTGCAATTTGCGTTCACAGCTTTATTAAGAGTTACGTGGCAACTTTTCAAGATGCTACCCGCGTCATTCCTATATCGTCCCATAGTGGTAGCAATGGTTCGAAGAGCGCCATAGCCAAATTTGCTCCGCATTACTTATCGACGTTTTATCGAATGCCCAATTTGAGGTGCTTTCAGTTAAACGATTGAAGTTTAAAGTTTGAAGTTTGAAGTTTATTTTATTTCCTGTCTTACACAGAAAAAGGAGTAAGAGCTAAAGGCAATCTGTCCTGACGGGGGCTCTTACTCTTATGCGCACTCGGCGTGCATGTACATCATTTGTGTACAAGAAACACAATACAACCAAAAAGCCAGGTAAATAAATTAAATATGCGCCATACGTAGTTTTCGCTGTT
>CM023488.1:36077154-36439654 GCA_013339685.2 Hyalomma asiaticum | reverse complement strand
AGAAACTCGCTAGGAGACGCTGTCTGCTCCAACGTTGTCTCTCGCGGGTGAGGGCGCGTTCTCCTTCTTTGCGAGCTGGTACAGCGTTCCTCTAAGAAAGAGCGTTTCCATAGCCAACACGCGCCTTTCGCTCTCTCTCTGTCTCTCTCTCTCACAAGACAGCAGAGGCGCGTGCCTCCCGGCACGCGGGTTACGCCTGACGACTGACGCCTGACGCGTGACAAGGTTAGACTAAGAGGAGCTTCGCCCCTAAAAAAAAGGCCTCTGCCGACGATTTTGTGCTGCCACCTGGCAGTTCCGCAGGGATTCTGCACAAGCTCATGTTTCTCATGCGTGAGATATGGACGCCGTCTGGCGTCCATATCTCACGCAGCGTAGTACGGCCGGAAGAAGCCTATCGTCTTTCGACGACATTTGCAGCGAAGCACGCAGATACGTGACCAATTTTTCTGGTGCACAGCGCATCGAAAAACGGTGGGTCTGTGCCTGGTCTGTGCATAGCTTCGGCCCCACGAGCGCATGCGTCCTTTCGTGGCGTCGAATAACATGACCATGCAAAGTGTACGGCGTCAAGCGGAGACCACGCGTGCCGCGTCTGCCACCGTGTCTGTTTCTTCGCGAACGTCTTTGCGCTGGGCCTTGGTGCTAAACATTCAGAAGCGTTCGTTGCGCCATGCAGTTCTTTGCGTTTCCAGAAGCTTCGAACCACGGCCAAATGTAGGTGTGCCGGAGAAAGCCGGGCCAGCCAAGTGCCCATCAGCCTCGCTACCTTTCGCCACTATTGCAAGCTTCATTTTTTTATGTCTACCACATTTTCATTGCTGTTGCGTTATCGAACTACTCCAGTTTCCAATTTTCTCTTCACTTTCACCAGCAACAAGAAAAACAAAACCATACAACTCAGTAACGAATCAAAGCATAATTTAGTAATGAATGGAAGCTTCTTCTTTACGTCTTTAGACTGGCACGTACCAAATGCTGGTTATTGGCTAAGAAAGAACTCCTTAAATTACATTTATTAAAAAAAGGAGCTCACTTAAACATGGCTTTTCTATAGGTGGTTTGACAAAGCACAGAAGTAAAACAGATAAAAACTAAGATAGGATTCTTTTAGTTTCTACTAAAAATTTCATTATTTCAAAACAGACATCCCTGTGGCTGTCCCCAAAAAAGGCCCTCAAAATGAAATAAGTCATTTCTCTAAACCTAGGACCCCATAAAAGTTCTGTCTGTCTGTCTGTCTGTCTGTCTGTCTGTCTGTCTGTCTAAACTCCAATCCTAGGTGGTGAATATTATTAGTTCGCGAATTCTATTTCGCTGAATTTAGAAGCGGTGACTAGATATAAAAAAGTGGGGAATCATTTCCTTCTCATTGCAGAAGGGGCATAATAAGGAAGGAACCAAACCTGACCTGCGGAAACAAAAAAAAGGAAGTTGGGGAGGGAATTCGGCAGTACAATTTGGAGATAGCATTTCTGTAGTTCTTTTTCTGTTTCTTTTTGCTTGTTCTTATTCTCATTGGCTTAGTCCCTCTAGAAACAACACTAGATTTACTGACTACTGCCGCCCGATTCTTGGCCTATCCCCCTCAGTGGGTGAGCGCCATAAAAGAGGCCCATCATCATCATCAGCAGCAGCATCTATCATCTCTATGCTGCATAATGCGCTACGCAAGGGAATAAAAGCTGTGTATAATCTGTAGAAGCCGTCAATACTAGCTATGAAAATCCATCTGCGAGTGTGAACGTGAAAAAATCTAGCCGCAGTCAGGTATGCGTCTTGTGGTAGGACCCGAGTTGCAGGCGCACGAAGCGACGCCTTTGCTAACGAATCGGCAGTGTCACTTAAAATAAACCTTTGCGGACAGGTACCCAGATTAAGCGATTATATTTTAGATGAGCAGGGACAAACTAAAAAGCTTCAATACAGGCGAATATCCAGGAGCAGACAAAGACGAGCACGCAGATAAGTAATAAGTAACAATAAAAAACGACCGTATTTCTATAGCCATTTTTTTCAGAGCTCATACTATTAATAATTGTCGTTAATTATGCCAGAAACATAGGAATGAAATCACGCCGCCGTGATGAGAAAACAAATCCACGCATATCCACGGAGTGAATGATGATGAGTGGGCGAAGCTCCGGAGGTTCATCGGTAAAAACCGTGAATCTTCCTTGAATCTTGCCCAGTACATCATCAAAGACGTGACAAACACTGTGTGTCGCCATATAGAGCTCTCCTATCACACTAGAGCACGCAGCGAGCGCCTCCGCCCCATCTATTGATCAATTCACGTACTAGCTAAGCAGCACCGCAGCGCTCGGACGGACGGACAGACAGACACAGACAGACAGACAGACAGACAGACTCCCATACTACGCGTTCCCATACATCTGAATGAAGCGAGCACCGCAGCGCCATCACGTCATCTAGTGAGCACTTCACGAACTAGAGGTGGCTACTACAAACGGAGGATGGACAGACCCACGGCATAAGGAGCTTCGCCCCTAAAACCTTTCTAGTTCTGGGCAAAATATTCCGCTTCGGCGCGTTCCTTGCTTTGTGATGCGCCTGTCCAAGACATTTGTCGATAGAGTACTTCGATGATCTGGTAAAGATCCATTTGGAATAGTGTACGGTAATAATTTAGCGCAATTTCTAAATATCATGCGCCCTTTCCGGGCAATTCTCCTGCGTAGTCACGGGAAGTGCATCGCGAATCTGTACATTTTGATGGATCGAGTAAAGTATGAACAAACACCGTGGAATATGAAACCAAGGCCAGTGCTCCTCCCCCCCCCCCCCCCGCCGAAAAAAAAATCTTAGATAAGTAAGCCCCTCCGAGGCGGTATATTTTGGCTGTTTTGCATTCACATGGGAACAACGCTTTCCTAAGAGAAGGATTGACAAGCCTTAAAAGATCATTCACAGAATGCTTTGTATAATACCATTAGCATAATATTTATAATCCCGTCCGGCCAAGCAATCCATCACATAACTATTTGTCGTCAAAGTCCAGCGCTGGTCTCATAGGAATGCCGCCCCTGACCCTGAAAAGGACAGCGCTGGCGACAAAGTCCTGCCCGTAGCTAGCTTCCACTGTTGCCATGGTGTCGTGTTAAGAACGTACTACATTGCCGTTGGGTCAGTGAGTGCGGTCATCTTGCTGTAGTCGGGAACGACGCCTCTGGTAACCTCAAGAAGGTTCACAGCCGCACTGACCACGTCCAGAAAATAGGCGTCGATAACGGTTCGTCGCCAGCGTCCGAGGCTCCGAATTCGGTCACCATCCAGCGACGGTATGGCTCTCCCATCATCCCTATTTGTGGACGCGTTCCTTTTCGGGCAGAGCCGTCTTTACAATAGAAGACCGCGCGGTGAACACTTCTATGAAAGTCCGCTTAGTCAAATCCAACTCGTTCAGAGCGATTCCCACTGGACTCAAAGGTAAGGCGCATGTCCGGTTGAACACAGCGTCGTCGAGATTCACTATGGCGTCAACCATTTTGCCGAAAGCCCCAGTGTCGCTTTGGGTGACAATGACTACGCCATTCCGTTGACGTTTGATCGCGCTTTTGTTTAAACCCAACAACTTTACGGCGTGAATAACGATGGCGCGACGAAACCCAGCCTTGCTGTGACACAGTAAGGCTGTGCCCCGTGAGATGTCCACAACGTAGCCATCGTAGCCAAAGTAAATTACTGAGCCGAGTCGCAAGTCCAGCTGGTGGGTTGTGGCCAGGAACAGGGAATAAAGGAATGCCTTGGCCTCACGCCAGGGGTTTGTGCAGGCATTGGCAGCTTGCCATGCGGTAGTTAAATTTGGCGGCTTCTTGACAAAGACTGCCAGGCACGACGCGTACACGTGGCCCGTGCGTGTTATCTGCTTGCCTGTCGTCGCCGATGCGTGAACCATTCGCAACAGGCTGTTGCTGGCGGTATAAACGTAGCCGATCCACAGAGACGCTAACGAGACGTTACGGCCGGCCGACGCTGCCCATTCCGGCTGCTCATTCGCCACCGGCGTGGATGACTCCCAGTGACCGCACGTGAACGCGTAGAAGTCGGTGCTAGGCTTGGTCGAAACGTCCACTGAGGCGGCGATGAATCTGGCAGCAGTTAGGCAGTCTGGAGAGTTGCAGAGTGTGTTCATTCGCTTCACCAATGGAGCTGGTGCGAAGAAGGCGTCGTGCGATTTGCGCTTCGCGACCAGCTGCCGGTCGAGCAGAGCGATGACGTGGTACGCCATGCAGAAGGACGACCACTAGGATGGCCCTGTACTTGGCCGTATGCAGGACGTCCGTGGTCTTCGCCGAGTGGCCGCCCTTGCGGGTGCTGCGATGCCACATGCAGGTGCCACTCGTGTCCGTCAATAGGCCAGACGTACTGCATGGGACCAGGTGAGAAAAAATGTCAGTCACCGAGCTGAACTGTGTTCCAGTAGACTGACCTTCGTGATCTAGCATCTCGGAGTCAAATAGTGGATCACGGGTTCCTGGCATTGCTTCGATATCTTCCGGAAGCCCCTCTCTCTCGGAAGTGGACTCCGAGGTGGGCACATAACTTCTGCAGACGGACTTCCATCTCGCAGATATATAGCTGCGCTTGCATTTACCTTCGGACCGCTGCTCGGCTTTCCTGGATCTCGCTTTCTCTTGCTCCAGTTCCCCACAGTCTACTGGCCTGGCTACCATCAGTGACGCAATGGTAGTGAGCACGGCTTTTCGTCGCTTTCTCGCGGTGCCCTTCCGGGGCTTGACTCGCTGCCGCGGATTCCTCTGCGGAGTGCTCGCTCCGCGTTGCCCTCCGACCTGTTTCGTCCTCCGTACCCGAGTAGTGTCCGATCGAGGTCATCGGGCTTTCCTCCGATGGGTCACCGTTGTCGCACCTTTATCGTCGGAAATTCTCGGTGTCTTCGCGAGTTCGGCAGTAGCTTTTGGGTCTGCGTCGTTCACTTCGATTCCGACTTCTGCTGTCTCTTGTTCGGGAGCTGGCGTTCGAAGCTTGCGTACTCCTTCTTCTTCCTCTTCTTCCTAGCTTGTCGCGTACCCAATGAAAAGGGATCGGAGAAGACGACGAAGATGATGCTCTTTCACAAATGGTGCGTACTGACAACAACAACAACAACGACATCGGTGATACCCGAGACTTTAGTTTTAGATTGTATTTTGCTTACATCACATGATGACAAAAAACTTAAAAAAAACGGATGTGAAGGAAAGAAAAAAAAACATTATATAGTATGATCGTGTATTTGTATATCAAAACAGATAGCGCTTACCTTTCCTGGTGAGACATGAGCTCTATCATAACCTTAAGAAATGTGTTGTGCAACTAACTACAACCGTCTGCGTTTTGAGGTTCCAATAAAAAAGTACAATGCCAAGACACCTTACAAAACATTTTCTTACCCTCGCTTGTATGGAGCATACCCAAATCGAGGGACGTGCCAAGACGTAAGTGTATTTCACGATTTGTAATCTGGATCAATTTCCCGAGTGGTTGCATTCAAATTATATTGTAATCTCTTCCGCGCACGCATCTCCTCGCCTTCGTCTATTCTTGCCACTTTCTATGAAGCGCAAGATTGATATACAGTTTAATTATGCAAGCTACGTGTCTAGAACTGGGGCCTCAGGGCTATCGGCATGTTAAAGACACACTCCTTTATGGTGCGGAGCACCTTTAGGGCCCGATGCCTATTCATGTCGTGCAGACAGACGCCCAGAAAACAGCGGTTGAACACACGATCAAAAGATGCTAATGACCGACCAAAACAGATGAAAAGCTTGTCCGGATTAGCGAAATTAAATAACCCACATTAGTATGATATAAAAGTTGTACATTGTGGCTAAATATTCGCATAATTAACCTCAATGAGGCAAAAATAAATCGAAAACATTCATGATAAACACAAGAGAAACGCAAGGAAAACGCAGGCGAGTCTCTGCACCGCATTTTGTACAGCTTTCACCGCAGCGAAATAGCTCGCATTCTTTATCATTTGCAGTAAGAAATCAATTACTGGATTGTTTGTGTTGGGCGGTTGTAGTGTTCTACAGTTCTGTATTGTGCACCGCTGATTCTTCGGTGAAGGGAGACGAAGACAACGAAGACGGCGTATTGTTATATCGCTGCCGTTTTGCTGGACGGCCAGCTGTTTGAAGTCCTGTAACTACCGTGACAATATGTACAAGAAATATGTTTGGTCCCTTTGTCATAGGGAATCGGTATAACATGCCCCTTCCCGCCAGCTTCCGCTGCGCTGAACGAGGCTCGGCATCTCTTATAACTCTCCTGTCCTCCTTAATTTCCCATTATCGCCTCCCCAAGACGCAGCGCCGTGCTCCAATTTGGGCTGCAAAATTGAGTCTCTTTCCTACCACCACCACCACAACCGGACAAACTGACGCCACGCATAAACGCAGAAGGCATATGCGCGAGAGTAGAAGCGCATTGCGAACGCCGCTCAATGGGCGCAATTATTTGACCTCTGTTTGAGGGAGATTCCTAAACTGTTAAGAGAGCCTGCATCGTCAGAATGTTAAATAGGCTCAAGAATTCATGCTGTCAGGAAAAATACATTTGCCAAGTATTTCATACCACGCTTAAACAAAGCAATATAGCCTCGCGCTCCAACAGGAGAAGCGGCCCGAATCTGTAGGCTGGTGCACCAAAAATAGTATATGTAACCCAAGTCTGAAATGGGTCGCACATACATCTTATAAGCCATTAAAGCTCCTCCTCACCTCATTCTAGGTAAATTGTAGGTCACCTTACGCGGTATGCATATTGCTCGCTCTCCTGCGCCACATATTCAATGTGCTGCGGCAAAAAAATTTTGAGTCCGCTTGAGTTGTCTTGCAGTTTATAACTGATGGACCTATGCACTCAGCCTTTCAACGGAAGAACAATAATAGCACGCTTATTAGTATTCACCGTCTACCCAAAGCTCTCCAACCAGATTCAAAGCTCCCTTAAATATGCGTGTAGCATATAGTAAAGGCAGTTAATGTCATTTACGCATAGCAAAAAACAAAAAGCATTGACGTGAATATATAAATGTCTTCACATCTTGGTCAACTGGAACATAGTGCTCATCAAGACGTTAATGCCGATTAATGTACTGAACCCAGAGGCAAACCGCTTGTTTGCGTTTGTTTACGACAACAGTGGACACCTTTGAAACGGTCAACTTTCTTTCTCTTGAGAATTTTCGAACAAATGCTACAATGTAGCTTGGAATCCCGTGGCACCTTAACCGCTGGAGCAGAATGGCATGGTAAACAATATCATACGCTTTACATATATCTAGGATAACCAGCGCTGCCTGTTGTGCAGCAAGACATTATTCGAATTTCCAGATCCAGATACACGTTCCATATTGAATAACCAGACCAAAATCCAATTTCACAGATACTGACATTTGTCTGCCGCAAATGATATTTACTTTATGTGGTCATCAAGGACCCGTTCAATAAGCTTCACATTTAGTGTTAGTACGATCGATCTTATGTCGTTTTCACTGTAGTGTGCACCTTGAATCTGAATTAATGGAATCATTTTTGGCTATTTTCCATTCACATGGGAGCCATGCTTTCCTAAGATAACTGACAAGCTTCAAAAGATTGGAGACTCCTGGTATAATGTGCTTTAATTATAGCACATTTATAATGCGATCTGGGCCATGCGTTATATCACATGACTAGGTCTACCGTCAAATTTCAGCAAAGGTGTCGGAGAAATGTCCCCGCCGACCCTGAACATCGTGGGCTACTAAGTCCGACCCGTAGTTAGCCTCTACTGTTGGCATCATATAGTTGCTCACAGGGAGCATTGCCGCTGGATAGGTCGGTGCGGTGATCTTGTAGAGGTCGAGAACGACGCCACTGGTAACCTCTAGCGCGTTCACGGCCTCGCTGACAACGCGAGAGAGTATGCGCCTCACTTCGTCGCCAGCATCCGGGCCTGCCAATCGGTCACAATCCAGCGACGGTGCGTATATGCGCTGCCTATGCGTGTGGCCTGGTCATCGAGCATCGCCGATGCGTGAACCATTCGCAACAGGCTGCTGTTGGCGACTGCAACGTAGTCGCTCCGCAGAGATGCTAACGAGATGTTATGGCCAGCCGACGCTACCGGAGCTACCGGCAGAGATAACCGCCATTGACCACGCGTAGAATTCGCATCGAAGTCTTTGCAGGGGTTGGTCGAAACGTCCATTGAGGCGGCGATGAATCTGGCAGCAGTTAGGCAGTCGGGAGAGTTGCAGAGTGTGTCCGTTCGCTTGACCAATGGAGCTGGTGCGAAGAAGGCGTCGTGCGGTCTGAGCTTCGCGACCAGCTGAGAGTGGAGCAGAGTGATGACAGCGAACGCCACGCCGAGGACGATCACTAGAATGGCCCTGTACTTGGACGCATGCAGGAAGTCCGTGGTCTTCGCCGAGTGGCCGCCCTTGCGAGTGCTGCATTCTCGTATGCAGGAGCTACTCTTGCCCGTCCATAGGTCAGACGCACTCCATGGGACCTGGTCAGAATGAAGATCAGTCACCGAGCTGAACTGTGTTCCAGTAGACTGACCTTCGAGATCCAGCATCTCCGAGTCGAACAGTGGGTCACGGATTCTTGGCATTGCTTCGATATCTTCCGGAAGCGCCTCTGTCTCGGAAGTGAACTCAGAGATGGGCACGTCACTTCTGCAGACAGACTTCCATCTCCTAGACATATCGCGGCGCCTGGCATTTACCTCGGGTCCGCTTCTCGGCTTTCCTGGGTCTTGTTTCTCTTCCTCCAATTCCCCATCGTCTACTGCCTGGCTACCGTCAGTGACGCAGCGGAACTGAGCACGGCCTTTTCTTCGCTTTCTCGCGGTGCGTTTCCGGGTGTTCACTCGACGCCACGGACTTCCTCTGAGGAGTGCGCCCACTCCGCTGTCCTCCGACTCGTTTCCCTCTCAGTGCCCGACTTGTACCCGACAGAGCTCATCTCGCTTTATGCTGATGGGTCACCGTGGTCGCGCCTTTATCGTCGGGAACTGTCGGTGTCTTCGCGGGTTCGGCGGTGAGCTTTCGGGTCTGCGTCGCTGACTTCGAGTCCAACTTCTGTTGTCTCTTGCTCGGGAGCTGGCGTTCGAAGCTTGCGTACTTTTCTTCTTCTTCTTCTCCTTCCTAGACTGTCGCGTTCTAACTGAAGGCAAGGACCAAGATAATGATAATGATGATGCCCCTTCATAGATAGCGCATACGGACATCGCTTGCGCGTATATCGCATCATGACAAAAAAAGAAACAAAAGGAACCGTATTGGGAGAAAAGAAGAAAAGAAAAAGATATGTAGGACTGACTGTGCATTTCTGCTATAAAAATAGAGCTTACTTCGTTTTCAGACATAACCTTTGTCCTAGTCCTGCATTGTGTAAATAACTACAAGCGTATGCATTTTTATGTTTCCATAAAAACTTAAACTGGGAAGACAGGCTGGACGACTTTTTTCTTCTCCTCGCTTGTATTGCGTGCGCACATTTCAAGGTACTTGCCAAGACATAAGTGTGTGGCACGACTTATTATCTGGATCAATTTTCTGGCTTGTTCTATTCCATATATATATATATATATATATATATATATATATATATATATATATATATATATATATATATATATATATATATATATATATATATATTAAATCTTCCCCGGATGCATATCCTCACCTGTTCTCTCTTTTTTGCTATTTTCTATGAAAGCAAAATACTTATACTGTTCAGTCATGGAAGCCACGCGACTAGAGCAGAGGTTAAGCACTGTCGGAATGTTTATCACAGCACTTTATGACCCCGTCGTCTACTGATGCCGTGCTCGCACTCAGAAAAGAGCATTTTAAAAGGGGTCAAGACATGCTAATAACTGTCCTAGAACCAGTTAAAATGGATCCCCAGTTAAAATGGATACATATTAGGAATGGTTAAAGGGCAACTCCGGCGACTTTTTCAGTGTCCAGTGATCTCAAAAAAAATTTTCGATAGATAATCTCCTCGGTACTGTTATAATATGTGCAAAGTCTGGCGGATGTAGGTCATTTGGTTTTCCCGCAACTGAATTTCAAAATTTTCAGCGGATTCTTAGGCAGGCCACACTGCGTTTTTGACGTCATCACCTCCACGCTGCCTACCCGAGCCAGAGGGCCTTCAAAAGCAAATACTTCAAAAGCAGACACTTCAGCGCTGAAATCGTCGCTATCCAGACCAGGAAAGCTGGCATAACTCAATATATCGTTGGATGACCTCGCCACTGGCACTTCTTTGGCGCCAGTTCATTATTTGTGGTGACGGGAAGTTTGTGACGTCACCGCACACACTCCACGAAGCATCTACCCGTTTCGGTTTGAAAACGATTTTGAGTTGCTTATTTAAAATTATGGGTGCATTTCTGAGCAGACTGAACCACACTGGCGGTTACAGGACTATCAGTACCAGTGGAAAGCATTGAAATCAGAACATGGTGAAAGAACCGCCGGAGTTGCCCTTTAATACAGCAGATTATGATAACAAATTAAAGGACATAGTTATGGGTAAGTATTCGGACAGGTGGAAATATTTGGAATACGCCGACGATATACATAACGCAAGCACGAGGGACACGCAGGCCAATCTCTGCTCCGCATTTCGTACAGCTTTCGCTGCGGTGAAATTTGCAATTTTTTTTTATTCAGGTAAGAGCTCCATTACTGACACATACCATCAGTGCATTTGTACGCTGTGCGTCACAGTTTTCGTACATATTCAAGGACGTTCCTACGTCGTATGTTGCTACACTGCTTCAATTTGAATCATGACGAAGGAGGTTAAAAAAAGGGAAAACCAACAACGCAAGACGTATGTGGAGCAGTATCTCTCGGCAAAAACGTTGGGCATAAACTACTAACGCGTTGGAAGAAAACGCTCCGTTCTTTTTTTGCTGCGCAATAACGTCTTTTCGTTCCTTTAGTAAGATGGCGGAGGTCTGGCTTCACTTTTGGGCCTTAATTTCTACTCCAGAAATTTCTTAACCCACCTTGATCATGACCAACTCGCCCAACTGCCACTTCTCCTGAACTTTATATAGTTTTCTGTAGCTTTATTGCGTGCGCCGCGGATTATTCGGTGAAGGTCTAGGAAGACAATGAAGAAGACGTGCTGTTAAATTGGCGCCGTTTTACTGGCCGGCCGGTTTCTTGTTCTGTATTTACCGGACAATATCTAAAGAAACATATCTCGGTTACTGGCGTGACAGTGAAACGAAAAACAAAAGTCACTTATTTTATAGCTCAAGAACATGAACTCAGTGTTTACTTCTCATCACGCTGACAATGTCGCAATAAACTTCAACTTACAAGAGGAACTCAAGGAACTTTGCCACATAGCATATTTACTTCCGATGATTTTGTTAGCGAAATACAGAGCCATGTTTTGAATATCTAGAGTTCTTACCGCTCCTACTTATCTTGTTCCCATCATACGCGTGTTTTTCTGATTTTCATGCTTTTCATGATTCTCATGATTGCTGTGTTTCGTGTGTTCGTTTCAGCGTTGTTTGTATATTTACTTTTGCATTGTATGCAACGCCCATCCTGCTTGAGACAAATTATTGGCTTGCAGTATTTCAAATAAATAAATAAATAAATAAATAAATAAACTCGGACTCTGCTCCAGAGGAAGACAATATCGGCATTCCGCAGCACGAACCCCGCGCTGTATTTCGCAACCGATCCATCGTCAGCGATGCGATCCGGCAGTTCCGTCGGGCACCGACGCACTGGTTGGCTTGTCCGGCGTGCGTCAAACCACGCAGATTTTGTCGTCGCCTGATAGGATCATCAGACCCAGTGGCAGCGCGGGAGATGTCTGTCGCCGACCTGCCGGCCATCTAGTGATTCACCCTACCGCGCCTACCGCTCTGGCCAAGGCTGCCGAGGCATTTGCCGGTATCGCCGAAGCCGCGTGGAAAATGCTGATTATGACTTGTTTCTGTCACGAAATGTGTACCTATCGAGTAATGTTATGGGTAATCTGGGTTAATCTGCAAAACAGCGCCCATTTCAAAACCACTCCAGAGATCGGAAGTGGCCGCAGTGCTAAAGGTAAACATCGGCAAGGGCCGCCTCACCGAAGCGGCTCGCTAGGTTTCTACCGTTGTGCTTCACATCGGGGCTTGGAGAAAACAACTCGTATGTGCTAACGCATGACATATGACTACATATGCGTACGTGGCAACCTCGGGGTCACGAAATTCCGGAGATTCTAAAAAGGAGATTGGAGAGGGTGGGGAAGAAGGTGGTGGATATGTGGTAAGGGATATGGCGAGATAAAAAGAAGAAAAACGAAGGTCCCCCACATTTTTGTTTTTTGCTTCTAGGGGCGGTATTAGCGTCATACACAGCCCTGAATGGTAGCCGCCAATGCATTCATGCGGCAGCTGTGATACCAGTACTAGCAGTTATGTCGCGCGAGCAGTTACGCAAACCCGCACGGCAGAAATACTCATACCCCGTGAAAGCGAGTCGCACATTCCCGCGCTTGGAACACCCCCGCTCTGCATCATGCTGCTCTACGGCGGCGAAGGTAATTAGTGTTCACTGCAGTACATGTTATCGCATAAAAAAAGGAAGAAAAAACGCTGATTCACACGTCATGGATGTCAGCAAACACCATTCCTTTCTGTTTTTGCGGATGGCAAGCTTCTGTTTCCACGCACGATTGTTCGCTGCTTCAGAAAGACGACGACGACGACTGTGGTTTGTTAATGAAAGGATGCTAATTTATACAGCCCATGTCGGGAGTGAGAGAGAGAGAGAGATTCTAGTTAAGGAAGTCAAGAAAATAGGGCGAAGAGTGCACGGTAACTGTCGCTAACTGAGGACACCTCAACCGATCCCATGTCGGGAGTACGGACAAGCGTCCGTGGGGCTAGGGGAAAGGGACTGAAGGAGAGCGAAAGGAGAGAAAAGCCGTAGTGGAGGGCTCCGGAAATTTGCACCACCTGGGGTTCTTTAATGTGCACTTACAACGCACAGTACATGGGCCTCTGGCATTTTCCCCTTCGTCGAAAATACGACCGCCACGGCCGGGATCGAACCCATGTTTCTTTTGTGTTCTTATTTTGTTTTTTTTGGGGGGGGGGGGGTGCGGCGGTGGCACCGGGGGGGGGGGGGGAGAGGGGGCGTCCAGCCGAGCACCATAGCCGCTACACCACAGCGGCGGATCGAAGCTTCCTACGCGAGTCCACGGCATGCACGCCAAAGAGAGAACCCCTCCTCTCTCACCCGCCGCCCGGCACGGCGGCTCGCATCCAAGAAGCATTTATCACCTATAACAGCATAACCGCGCCACAGTTGCTGCCACTAGCCCCGCGGGATTGGGTTAAAATTCATTTTGCCGGCAAGTTCCGTCAGAAGGACTCTGGTTACAGTGGCTAGAACTCTGGTATCGTCAACGGCCTCGCCAACTCAGCACATTTGCTACGCTTCACGTACGCAGCACAGAACAAGCCGGATTTGCAGTGGATATCCGCAAAACCAACAAACAAAACCACACCAACGCTTTCCTAGCATTCCATGTGCCTTCTTGCAAAAATCTTCCATAAGCCGGGCGAGTTCATGTTCTCAAAGATTTACTCCGATTAACTCAACAAAATATAACAACCTTCATAGACGTTTCGCCACCTATGCGGTTCAATAGGAGGCCGCCCAGTCTACTGCTAGTCACGTATGTTCTTGTAAATGTCCGGTAGAAGGCCGCGGTTTTTGTTGCACGCCGATTCGTCTCGACGGATGAACCACTCTAGGAATTTTCTTTTCCCCCACCTTTGTTCCCGAGCCAGCGTCGTGGTATTGTTGAAGTCAAAGGCATGTCCCGTCCTGAGCACAGCTGGATGATGACGGATTGATGAGGCTGTGCTCTGGTACGAGACACCTCTTTCCATCTGTCATCGGCAAGTCGGAGTAAACCTTTAGAACGTGCCTTCTTGTTCACTTAAGTTCGGGAGTAACAAGAAACGAACAGTAAACAGTGTTTGCATTGTAAACGCAGCAGTTTACAACACCAGGAGGTCTCACATGCCGAAGTTTTTGCGAAGCGCGTTCGCCATGGGGGGACGGAGCGCCCCGGGCATCGCAAAGAGAGCCGACCTTTGACCCGAGGCCTGGCATTCACGAATACGTCACGTGTGGATTTTTGCCCTTTGTACCCTTCCAGGCGAAATCACCACGGTTCTGCTTCCGAGGAAAGCGGTCTGTCCAGCATGGATCTTTGTCCTGTTCTCAGATTCCCGCACGCAGTGCGAGGTAATAACTGGAACCAGGCATATACCTCCGCTTCTGAACTTCTCTGAAGCTCATTATTTCGCGACCCTCGTCATGCCTGATGTGGACCCAAGGAGGTTTTAAGAAAATGCTGGAGTGGCAAGGCCCGCTGAACCTTACCGCGACGGGTGAAGCCAGCGTTTGCCAGCCCTAAAGCTTGCCAGAGTGTCCAGAAACCAGTGTCACTTCAAGCGTTCTTGATCTGCTAAGGTAAACTCTAGACTAATTGACCATTTGCGGAAAAGCTACTGCGCATGCGCGGCAACGGCGCCGCTAGCGCCCTCTACAGGGCGCTTTGGGTTTGGTTGGAAAACACGAGCAGCCGACTCGGCCATCCGCCGGTCGTGTGCAGCGGGTGAAAATTCTGACGGCGCCTCGCTTCCGCCGTGTGTACGAAAAAGCAGCTCACTGGGTGGCCTACGGTTGCACGAATATTACTGAGAAAGGAAACACGAAGTTCTACAGGTTCCCGTCCGCGAGGCTACGTGCGAAAAAAAAGAAATGGTTGGATAGCAGCTGTGTGAAGAGCTGCTGACGACTCGCCGTGGTTAGTTGTACACTCGCGAGCGCATAATATCACGGTCATTCACATTTTATTTGGTCATTCGCTGCGTTGCACTAAAGATGAGTATATAATCGAGATATGTCACCCGGCAACGTGATCGCAGTGTGCTCCAACGATGCCACCAATACGAACGATGGTGTCGTAACGCCGCCTGTCATAACAGGTAGCGCACGGTTTGAGGACACGGATAGGGGGCCAACATGTGGCGCGCGCGACATGTAGGCTTTCTAGACACGGATGAAGCTTCGTCCGTGTCTTTAACCATGCGTTACCTATTGCAACATGCGTATCTACCAACATGCCCGTTCATTCCTTCTTTCACTTAAACACCGGATTTCATAGACTGTGTTCACACCGCTCCCGGCAAACCTAATTCATTGTCAGCGGTTTCAAGATTAAGCTTCAAGTACGTGTCTCAGATAACCTTATTCCTTGATGGACCAGCCGCGATAAACATGTCGATGAGTCGAGGTAGCGGAGTGCAGGTATCGTTTTTCACGCTGCAAAGCGAAAAATCCTCGCTCCACCCCTTTTCTAGAAACGGAAACGGGATTTGATTTTTTGGTGTATTACGTCCCAAAACCACCATATATGAGAAACGCCGTAGTGTAGGGGTTCTTTAACGTTTACTCATCGCACAGTACACGGGACACGGGCCTCAACACGTCGCCTCCATCGAAATGCAACCGCCGCGGCCGGGATTCGATGTCGTGACCCTAGGATCAGCAGTCGAGTACCATAGCTATATACCAGACCACTGTGGTGGGCACGAAACGGGATGTTTTCTTTCTCTATCATGTCTGTTCAATGCAGGCAAACATCCCCGGCAAAAGAAAAAAATTAAAACAACAAGACAGGCGCACGTCAACTGCTGAGTGCTGCCTTGAAAACGCCAGTTCGAGAACCTGTTTTCCAACCAAAAGCGCCAGCGATGTTTTCCAGTTTACACGACAGGTGGCGCTCGCTTTTCCGCAAATGGTCAATTGTAATGTAAAAGCGCGTTGTTTTGGATCAATAAAGTAAGATTGACCGAGTATCAATGCCACGATATTGCACACAAATTTTCGCGATGGTCAAGTTTCACCCCAGCGCCCGCACCGCAAAGAGGCACATCAAGCAGTGTCTGTCTAGCAAAGCTGACCGTTTTAAAGGGGTTAAGAAGCGTGAGGAAAACGCTTTTAGAGAGACTTTATTCAGAGCTTCTGTCTGTTCTGTCGCATTGTGTTGGTCTCCGATACGCGCGTGAAACATATCTTTCGGCCTGCCTTGTTTTGGTAGACTGGTGCAGGGGTGAGACAGTAGTAACAGACTTGGGAGCAGTTTTTGGAGCAGCGAAATGTTCATTTTGGAGCAGGAGACTCTTGATTTGGAGCAGCTCACAACATTTAATGCGATATCTTAAGAACTCAAAAAGTCGAATTTGGAGCAGCCCAGGCCGTCAAGTATATTTTTCACAAGCAGGGGTCAGTACACTTCTCAAATTTGAAAAAAAAAATCTCATTGCACCGAAACTGTCGACACACAATACTGCTTTGACTTTTTGTAGATTTTCTTATTTAGCTTCTGAAGGATCCCTAGCACTGCTTGTAGGTTAATTAGTGTTGTTTTTTGTCAGGAGAGCCTGTACACTTTGAATTTTGTCAAGATTTTTCTGCTTCACATCATCACGAAGAAGCTCATCTGAGCTTTTCACCAGTGCATTTCCCTCTATTGTATCACTGCAATACCGTGGTGACAACTAATCATGGAAGATACTCCACTTTCATGTAGATCATGGCATTCCACGTGTCTTGGTAAGTTGACACGGAACTCAAAGTGTCCGCAACAAATCGCAGGCACCCAAGGTTCAATCACACAATGCACGTTGCACGACTCCGCTTTTCTTTCCCCATTGAAACTGACGTGAGCACCAGAATACTTGCTTTCCAGGCTGTTTTGGAGCAGTTTGGAGCAATTTTCGCAATTTTCATGCTTTTGGAGCAGCTCGGAGCAGGAAAACAAGATCGTATCAAAACTGTGCAATATGAGCAGCTGTCTCACCCCTGCTGGTGCATCGTTTGTCGTTGGCGGCAGTGTCACGTGTATCTATAATGTGTACATACTCGCGCCTGATTGGTGCTGTCTTTGTCGCTACTCGTTTGTATATGTGTGTGTGGATATGTAGAACGCCCCGTTATACACGCTGCATTCCTGTGTTGTGTAGATGTGACGCAACTCTGCCTTGTGATACACGTAATTTGATGTCTTATGTTTTGCATGAAAACGATGTGTTGTAATGTTATCGGTGTTACTCGTCTGTGATATAATAAATTTTTTCTAAGCACGCTATTTGGATGCTCTTAATCGATGCCCCAAGTAAGATGGAGGCCGCTGGCTTCACCTTTAGCACAAAATCTCCACTCATGAATTTTGTAATTTTAAACCTCCTTGTGTGGACATAGACTGCTGCTTCAACATCGAGGTTATTGTATGTTGCAGTTTCAAACCCTCGTGCTGGATCTCTGTCTCCGTACCTTAATGCACGCCTCCGTCGAAGGAGCTTATTTCTGCGTTTTGACCTTCGTATTTCACACATAACATGACATGCCATGCTCTGTCCGTTGGCTCTACACTCTCCGTTTCATACGTCAGAGGAAACACTGTGAAGGTTACTCAAGAGGTCCGTAAAGAAGTAAAGTAAAGGAGAGGTGTATCACTTCGACAAACAAACGAAAAAACATAAAATACAAACTCGCATAATTCGATTGCTTTTCCCAGGAATGCCAGCGTGTTTTGTCAAGCGGATGAGAACTGTATTGATTCTAAGTTGGGAGCGAACAATTCATTTTCACTCTCAGCAAGCAATGCACACCTTTTTGGTCGCAGAGGTTTTTGGTCCACATCAGGTCGCGAAATAATGCGCGGAGCAGATCGCTGGTGAACGCGATCTGTCTCCGCGTATTCCTCCATGCACGTTTCTTTCGAAGGAGTCTTTCTGCATTTTGACCATCGTCTTTCACACAGGACACGACCTACCATGCTCTCTGCCTTAGCACTATGTTCTCCGTTTCATAGATCAGGTGCAACGCAGGGAGCGCTACTCAAGAGGTCCTAAAGAAAAAAAAAAAGGAAAGGAGAGGTGTATCGCTCCGACAAACAAACGGAAGAACATAAAATACAAACACGCATATTTCGATTGTTCTTCCCAGGAATGCCAGCGTGTTTTGTCAAGTGGACGAGAAATGTATTATGATTCAAGGTAGGCGGCGATGCACTGATTTTCGCTCGCCGCGAGCAATGCAAAACTTTTTTGGTCGCGGAGGTGCACAGTGTAAACACAAGCGCCACATCCGACAGCCTTGCACTCGGTGTATGAAATGGTACTCGCAAGTCTGCTTTCTGGTAATAGAGACAATGACCTGGGCGCCTGTGGTGAAGACGCTCGTCAACCCCCTGACAAGTCTTTTGAATTTCATGTCTCCTAGCGGCTTCTGCGAATGCTGTCCTATGGCACCCTACCCCCCACCATCTTTACTCGCTTCTATGTTGCTCGCAGACTGCTGCGCGAGGTGAACGGCTGCAACTTGCCGGTCACTCTTCACGTTTCGATGCCCTTTTGCCTGGCGTCTTACCTCTATGCCCCCCGTTCCCACCCCGCTTGCTGTGATCTGTGGCAATAGCTTTTCTTTTCGTCCCACCCGTTTTGTACGTGCGTTTCCGAATAAACAACTGCCAAAAATACCACAACTCAGACAATGAACAGTCTGCACGAGCCGCCGGTTTGTCGGGGAAGGCGCACAACAGGCCAGGATATTCTGGAAGAGACGTGCGTTCCAGGCGAGCGTGGAACGCACTCTACCTTTTAGTTAAGCCAACCGGCGTGCCTTTCCAAGTTTCGGATGGCCTGCAATGTGGCGGAAGTTCGCGATGCCGGACCCCGCAAGTTCGACATTCTGACAACCGTGCTAATCGCGCTCGCTTGCAATTTCCGCGACCACCGAACTCACGTACAGTCCTGTTACTTCCTTGGGGTAGGGCTTGTCGCAGCTGCAGCTTTTCACGAGAGGGAAGGTTGCACTCTTCTGTTCACCACACAAGAACCGACCACTGCATCCACATCTAGCCCCATGTAGAAATGCCATTGTTGAGTCCCGCACTAAAGAATGCTTGGCTCGCATTTCTAGCGAACTATTTCCTTCACTGCCGCATGTTTTGCCCTCTGCCTTCTCGAGTGCGAGGAGCAACGAAGCCATTTCAGCAGCTTTGCGCCGGCCGCCTCCTTCCTGTGGCTTTGATTCGGTCAATGGTTCAAGAATATCATCAAGGCAAAGAAACTTTCAGTGGCCTGCCGAAGAAGTCATTAGGCATATCACGTCGGAAAGGCCATTATTTGATGTCCCTTCTTCCCCAGGTTTGTCTGCGAAATAAGTTTCAGAAATATAAAGCTGTTTCTAGGGATTTTTGCGGCGTCCCTGTATCTTTAAGACAAGGAACGAGGTGTGAGCTTCACAAGAAGGGAGTCATTGGTAGAGAATGGAAAAGCATATGGTTGCGGACCGTGCGGGAACTCGCTCACATTCTCATCCGCGACATTTCCCAATACTTGTTCTTACTGGCAGCGTCGGTACCGCCACGGTGGTCTGGCTGATTCCAAGGTAACGGGATCGAATCGCGGCCGCGGCGGCTACTTTCGATGGAGGCAAAATGTTGAGGCCCGTGTGCTTTGCGATGTCAGTGCACGTTCAAGAAGACCACATGGTCGAAATTTCCGGAGCCCTCCACTACGGCGTCTTTCATAATCATATCGTGGTTTTCGGACGCAAAGCTCCATAAATCATCATAGATTGCGTCGAGGCTGTGCTGTGCGTCGAGCGATGTCGTCATCCCGCAGAAGGCCAAAGCGGACGAGCTTTTGGCCGCGCCCCACCACACACGCTTATCCCATGCCCGTGCGCCGCTACTCGATAATGATTACACGAACGCCAATATGCCATAAAGTGTAGAAAAAAAAATTAGCGCGAAACATGCCCGTGCTATCCCCGCAGCCGCATTTCTATAGCGCGATATGCAAAGAAAACAAGACAGAAATGCATGAGTGGATGACAATCACATACGAAACGGAGTGCATTGTTACTAAACTCATTCATCACGGCATCAATAACTCGAGGTCCTTACCAGGTGAAATCACAACTTAGCTGCACCGTAGGTCCTCACAGCTTGGAACTGGCTTGGATTTTTTTTTTGTAAGGAGCTTCATGCTTTATAAGACATATAGTGGTACGTTTTGAAATCCTCAAACTCAATAAACTGTTGAACTGGGAGTCACCTCATTCCTATATTTTCTCGTTTACCAAGAGCCGACACTGTTATTAACTCGGTGATCGAAAAGCAGCTGATTTTGCATGTTTCCAAAGAAAAAGAGAAAGATAAGTATATTCATGCATTTTTCATGGATTTAGCAGAAAGATATCAAAAATCGGTATGAGTGCCGTTTTCAAGCCCGTCTCGCAACATTGTTTCTATGTCCCAGCGGCTGCTGTGTGAGCCCTCACTTGTTAATGCCACATGGAGTAGCTCGCATAACGGGTTGTTTTACTGCGAAGTTGTATATACCTCTCACTGGTTGGAAAATTTCGTGGCGTATGCAAAAAGCTCCAGGTTATCAGTTGAAGAGAAAAGCCATATCCTTCTTTGCAGTCAGGCGTACAGCATGGAGCTCAGCATTCACGAATAATAATTCTGCGCAAACGAGGGCCTTTTGTTAAATGCTCACGTGTTAGCGGCGGAAACTAGTATTGTGCGTTGAAATAATAAATATATATTTCCAGCTTCCATGACTAGAGCAAGAAAATCTTACTAAGAATCCCTTTTGCCACATCTGTGTACGAAAAGCAAGAGCCTAAAACCACCAAAGAAAGAAAACCTCAAAACAAGCATCAAAACGACATGATGCATGATAAGGCGTCCGTCAACAATAGCAACACCCTCCCACGTGTTCCCAGTAAAGATTTTGCTGCAAATACTTTCTAAAGGGACGTTTGAACGTCATTCGAAGCCCTCGTGTGAAGTGAAAACCGCATAATCCATAATCAACATGTGTGGTACTCGATACAGCTTCGCTGGACATTCATGTTCGCAGGGCAGGATGGCACCCATTTCTTTACGAATTGGTTGATTTTGGGGGTTTTACGCTCTAAAATAATATCGTTATGAGAGTCTCGTAGTGGCGGGCTCCGGAAATTTCGACCGCCTGGGTGTCTTATTGAGATCGCATAGTACACGGGCCTCAACATTTCGCCTCCATCGAAATGTAGCCGCCGCGACCGGGATTCGATCCCGCGACATTATGATCAGCAACCGCGTGCCACAACCACTAGACTGCCGTGGGTTTTTGTAACTTTTTTTTGTTCTTTCGCAATATACGAAAATAAACTGCCCACCGTACAAAGTGCTATCATTCTTTGAGGCTTTTTAGCGGCACATCGGACATTTTAAGGCAACGCTTCGGACAGGGGAGTTGTCTTCCTCAGGCTGATGCAAACTCAATGCACCTTGCGGGAATCTTGGCTACGGGAAGATTACCGGCCCGACGGCTGTTGTTAATGTCACATTAGTGCACGCAGTAGAGCAAGCGCAAACAGCATTTCAGCAGCCACGTAGCACAAAGCAACCATTACCGAACGCTGGCCGAAATATATTACGGCAACCTGACATGCACGAAATTTCAATCATTGAAATAAAGCAAGGAAAAAAAAAGGTAGTGTCTATATTGCCGGCAGCCGGCAAAACAGACCAGTAAAATAGTTGCCGGCAGTTCCCGCCTATTGGGTGCCCGTGACCATGTGACTTGTCGGCAGCACGGTGATGACTGCCTCACGGGCCCCTCGATATTTTTTTCAGTGAAGAACGGCACGGTTGGGTGGCGTAGTGGGTTAGTGTGCCGCGCTGGCCGGTGGTTTGGAGGACCGTGGTTCGAATCGCAGCCTTCGTGAAATTTTTTTTTCTTTCGGTGTTTCATTTTTTTTGTAAGAACTATTAACGCTAACACAACTGCTCCAAAGGAGCCGTAATGTTCTTTTAAAAACGCAATCGCGTTTGGTCTCAGCGGCGGGCGCGCTAGCGCCCGTCGCTGACACGCCTGGCTCTGGCAGTAGTGACACGAGCAAAATAGTGAGAGCGCCGAAGGCGCACCGCGAAGCGGCAACGTATGTCAACGGGCCCTCCAGTGACACGGGCGAACCACAAAAAAAACGGCTCTTACCGGAGGTCTGCTCACGTTCCACTGCTCCCACTCTTTGATCAGGATTACCAGGAGTGGGCACCAACCCGTTTGAAGTAGTGCGGCCGCGGCGTGTACGAAAGCCGTCCAAGCGATTTCGAGCACTTGAAAAGGCCAAGTTGAGATCACCTAAGTAGCCATAAGGTTCTCGGCGGTCATACCGGCGCAAGATAGAGTAAAGAGCGTTAAAGGCCCTTCTTCTGCCGCGCGACACGTGGACATACATGGCAGGCGGTGAACGATCAACGCGCATGCAGATGACGTCGTGTTGGTCCAGCGGTGTGAACCCTGGGTTTGTGGCCAAGACGCAGGCGTAGAAGCTGCCAGCACGCTCGTCCTTCGCACTCATGGTATCGCCGCCAGGGTGCTGCAGAACCCGCTCCAAACGCTTATGAAGAACGAACGCGCCGGGCAATGAGGCATCCGTCGTCGACACTAGGCATCCGAACCACGGGGAGAGAAGCTCCATGATGTGGCAGTAAAGAGAGGCAAGGGAGTGGGTGCGGGCCCTGAAGAAATTTATCGATTCGAGGGCGCGTCGAATCGAGACGACTGCCTGCCGCGGCGTGATGCCTGTCAAATCCGGCAACCACCATATTTCGGCCATGCTTAGGGTCAGCACTGCTTGTGGCGTCATTAGGCCAAGTATGTCGCACAGTTCGTCCAAATCTCTCTCTGTCATTTTGAGACAACACGCAGAAGATGGCTCAGAGAAGTTCTTGAGTGTCAGCGCCAGTCACTGCAACCGTCGATGTCAGCTGCCTGTGCTGCAGTTAAGGTGGCAGTGGCTTGAAAGAAACAAACGAGGACTTGTGGGCACTGTATTCGGCACGGCAGGCAGGCTAGGTTTCTCCGTGGTGGCGGTTAGGTGCCTCAATCTCCTCCTTCCCCAGCCGTCCGCGGCGCGCTTCAATGGCGGCAGGGGGTCGCCAGTGCCCGCCTTCTCCACAGCCAGGGGTCCCTCAGCAATGCGTTGGCAGGGGCTGCCAAAACTGGTGATACTTTTCCTTCGCGAAAGATGCTGTTCGGGAGAATGCGTAGTTCCGCAGAGACGAGAGATCCTTTGGAAACGAAATTCGGTTCGGAGGGCGCGGTAACTCTCTCTCCACTGAGTATCTTTCTACCGAAACGCCCACAGTAGAAGGGGAGTGAGAGAAGAGACTGCAAAGGAGAAGGTAGTTTCCCGCCCACCACCCCTTGCCCGCCTTTCGGGCTCTCCTGGAGTTCGCGGAGCCAGCGGGCCTGTACAACATCTAGATGTCCACTTCGCCACGTGCCTGCACCTCGACGGACGACATCCCAAGCCTCCATATCCTACTCCTACCTTCCTAACTATACCCCTTTTTTTTCCTAACCTCCCCCTCCCACTAGGCGCTTAGCCGTGTCCCCAACATGGGAGACAGAAAGAAGCGTCTAGTTTTTCCCCTTCTTTATTATTAATAAAAGTCACTATCATCACGAGGCTGGAGATTATCCAGAGCACAGGGTGCCAAGTCATGGTAGCTCTATCCCCATTAGAAAAGCCGCTGCGTGCCCGGCGTCGTCGGGTATCGAACCCAGTACCGCCCTGGGGACCTTGCGCGCATGACTCCCTTACATTCACATCTGCTTCACCTAGCAAGAAATGCAAAGAGTGTCTTGTGGCGAGCCATATAAAAAGGCAATGAGATGTCACGTGGTGCGTGTGAGGAGGAGGAGGAGCAAACGACTGTACACGTCGAAGCTTTCGGGCTTAGGGACATTGGTCGGAAAGGAAATTTATCTCACGAGGATGGAAATAACCAAACGGAAGCTATTTTACTGGCGGCTAAGATCACAAGACCCTCCACTAAGTGCAGCGATATTAGGGAGGTTTAGCAGCGCCGGCTTACCGTACAAAAACCGTAATACCGTATCGTCATGGTCGGCACGCGGCTATTTCAGTCAGAAAAAGCTGCACTGGTTGCTCGGTGAGTGCAGAAACGCCCTGAGATGATAAACTTGCTGGGAAAGCCCTGAGAAGCTCAATTTTCTACGTACCAACCACGACGGTACGGCATTACCGTACTTACCTTACGGTAAGCCGCCGCTACTAAAAATCCCTGTTAAGGCCGGTCGCCACTAGCGGCAAAAACGCGCGCGACACACGGCGAGCGTTGCTGTCGCGAGCGGCAAGGTTCATGAAAAGCGGCAGCAACGCGCGGCACTTGCTCGAATGGGTTGAGACCCATTTTTTGCGGCAGCCACGAAACTAGCACCAATAAGAAGCGAGCCACGGAGGCTTGGCTGGATGGATGTTAGGAACGTCCCTTTTATAACGGGGCGGTAGCCCGCGGGCCACCAAGCTCTTCCTTTATTTTTTCCTCTACAAACGTTTGTTATTCAAATCGCACTTATTTTCACAACAAATTTTTCTTCTCACCTACCTATTTTACCCATTATCGTTCCGCTGTGAAGTAATAATCTTACCCGAACAACCTTGCGTTTCTGCTTGCTCCATACCTTTGCGCTACCAATATCCTAAGCGCCGTTTACTTATCTTTATCGCTTGGCGCGGAAGCGTGGCGCCATCTGTCTGTCAAGAGTAGGTTACACGTGTTTCCTGGCTTTAGTGAGTGGAGATATCAGGGAAAAAAAAATTGGCAGATCCCACGTGCAGTGGGAATCAAGGAAATGCGAAGCACGCATAAGGAACTTAAAATGGATTTGCATTGTTGTCTCGCTATACCGAGTTTGGTACATATGAAGTTAACGAAATGG
Source organism: Hyalomma asiaticum (assembly GCA_013339685.2). Lineage (NCBI taxonomy): Eukaryota > Metazoa > Arthropoda > Arachnida > Ixodida > Ixodidae > Hyalomma > Hyalomma asiaticum. The sequence goes on along the minus strand of CM023488.1, from coordinate 36,414,754 downwards.
CCGCAAGAGCACCAAGACTGTGGCATGTAAACCATGCCGCTCATACACGCATGTCATGATTCTAACGTTATGACTTGTCATTTACGTTTGTCATGCAGTCGTGTTGGGCCATAGCAATTTTGGTTTACATCCTTTTAAGGAAACGAGTGGCATGTAGATCATGCCGCTAATGACACGCTTGTCACGATTTTCATGTTATGACCTGTCATTTATGATCGTCATGCAGTCATGTTGTGCCAAACCAATTTTCGTATAGGCTCCGTGCAGTCGAGTTTTCCATGTGCGACATCAGCGCCGAAATGCACTGCCTGGCGGAGAGAAGCAAAATTGGGCAGACTGTGACAGGTAAATACGCGAACGCGATGCGCGTCTCCAACTCTATAGCAGCAGCGACCGCCCGTCCCACCTTCTTTCGTTTTATTTCCTTTGAGACGCGCGCTCCAAACCTGCGGCAAACTGTTCCAAAGGGCGACGCCGCGAGCGTTCGTGTGGTTCGCAGCACGCCCGGTAAGCAGCGAACAAACGCACGCGTCGTTGTCGCCTCGGTTTCCACCGTGCTTGCGCGTCTCATACGTGCGACCCAAGCGGCCAATGTCAGCGATACTGAGCCGTCCGACGCGAGCTACGTAGCGCCGTCTGGTCAGTAGACGGAGCCCATACATCCCATTAACGAAACGCCAGTATAGCGCCAGGACCATGGCATGTAAATCATGCCGGTCATGACACGCGTGTCATAATTCTAGTGTTATGACCTGTCATTTATGCATGCAGTGATATTCTTGCATACCAATTATCCTACACATCCCACTAACGAAACGGCCAAGAGAGCACCAAAACCGTGGCATGTAAATCATGTCGCTCATGACATGCATGTCATGATTTTAATGTTATGACCTGTCATTTACGTACGTGATGCAGTCACCTTGTGGCATGCCAATTTTCGTATACATCCCGTTAACGAAACGCGTGGCATGTAAATCATGTGGACCATGACATGCATATCATGATTTTCATGTTGTGACCTGTCAGTCATGTTCGCCATGCAGTCTTGTTGTGGCATACCAATTTTCGTATACATCCCATTAACCAAACGGCGAGGAGAGCACCAAGACCGTCGCATGTAGATCATGTCACTTATGACATGCATGTCATGATTTTCATGTTATGACCTGTCATATATGTTCGCCATGCAGTCATATTGTGGCATACCAATTTTTGTATACATCCCATTAACGAGACGACCAGGAGAGCACCAAGACTGTGACATGTAAATCATGCCGCTCATGACACGCATGTCATGATTTTCATGTGATGACCTGCCATTTATGTTCGTCAGGCAGTCATGTTGTGCCATACCAATATTCGCATACATCCCATTAGCGAAACGGCCAGGAAAGCACCAAGGCCGTGGCATGTAAATCATGCCGCTCATGACATGCATATCATGATTTTCATGTTATGACCTGTCATTTATGTTCGTCATGTAGTCATGATGTGGCATACCAATTTTCGTAAACATCCGATTAGCTAAACGGCCAGGAGAGCACAAAATCGTAGGCGGCTAGATAGATAGATAGATACGCTCAAACTCGCCGAAGTTTGCTAAGAAATGCTTCGCATTTAAAAATATGTCGCACTTGAGTTACCTGACAGTTGTGCCAGTATTCCGTTAAGCTGCAGTTATGAACACTTTCCTCATGTTCATTGGAATATCAAGTAAGCTTTGAGCAAGACAAGTTATATCCGCAATTACAGCACTCACTTTTACTAACTATATTGCCTTTGTCCGAAGATGTGTTCCACGTGACCATTTGCGGCGTTGATAACTACGTAAATATATATCGTGGTCTACAAAGAACACGCCAAGCGCCAAGGTTACGAAGTACAACATACTTCGGCACTCGTGAAATAAAGGACCATAGTAGTTACGCAGTTGGAACACCGCAACGTCCCGCGAAACGTTTATTATATATCAACACACGCCTTGACCTAAAGATTGCTGGCCTGCGGCAAGTGCGCAGATCTGCGGAACAGTGCGCTCAGATTGCCCATGCTTCTTTTCGCCGCCCTGTGCGCCGAGTCCAAGTCATCGTAGATGCCGTGCAGGCATCGCTCCAAATCGCCGATGATCGCAGCCAGGCCGGGGAAGTACGTAGCTCGTTCAAGAGTCATTGACGGAGCGTACAGCGCCATAAAGGGCAAACCACGCCACAAGCAAAAGCACACCGGCCAGTAATGCGGCGGAGAGCTGGCGCTGTCTCTCATCAGAACTGTTAGGCATCGGGCAGTTCCTACGTCCAGACAGCCGCATCCCGCATAACAACTGGCAGACTGCATCAATTGCACCAGCATCCCTTCAACCGTGCCTTCGCGCTGTCCCGCTGCGAACGCTGCCAATCGGTAGAGTAACCATGGAGTGTACGCACCCCGAGGTACCAGCCATGCGTACAGGGTAGCCGTGCAGTTGAGACGATCCTGTTCAGCATCGATGGCCTTGAGACAGGCGCGTATTCTCTCGACTGCACTTGAAAGATTCAGTCCGCTGATCCTGAGGAGCCAGGGCAACCTTTGATTGTCGAGAGCGTGCAGTTCTTCGAACACACGGTTGTAAAAGATGCAGCACAGGTTGTCCACGTCCTCGGCTGACATTGCTGGAGATCACGGTGGCTGAAAGGACTGCTTGCGGACAATATATTCAGTTCCTGTTGTACCTTCTAGCTGGCGGTGCGAAGAAGGTTGCCTACGTCCAATGGCATTGACCGTCGGATCAGGAACTTTTGCAGTAGCAGATCTTTTCGACGAGGTTGAAAAGGGCCGCAGACACCAACAAGGTCAAAATTTTCGTTCACTTGCAGAGGACCGTCGAGTCAAAATGCTTCCCAATGTAGTGGATGCAACCAGTGAAGTGGTCCGCTTAAGTATGCCGCGAACAAAGAGCATTCTGATTTCGATTATGCCCAGAGGATCCACCCCTTTTTTTGATACTATTGATAATTTAGAGTGACGCCGCAGACACCACATCTTACGGCGATGGTGTCATCGAGGGTGCACGGTTGTTTTCTTTTTCATGCGGCGAAAATTTTCTAACGAATCACCACTGTTACCAAATATTCATTCGGCAAAAGGAACCCCTGCTGAGCAGTCCCATTTCTTGCCTACACCAGCGCCTCAACGAGCTATTGTAGTGGATACATATGTAACCACTGACAAGCTAATAATAAGGGAAGAAGATGGCCTAAATAGAAGACGTGCCGTAATATTAATCTTCGTCCCTCGTTGTGGCAACTACACGATGTGTTAATTTTTCTCGCCTCTGTTCCAGGGGACACTGACAGCAAATTCCACTGCATGAGACGGTCGGCTGGATCGATGTTCGTGAACACGCTCATATCAGCAACCACATCTCGACAGCGAAGATCACTTAGAAGGTTAGTAAATGAATGTTCGCGCGTGCAATTCAGCATTACATGCCTCGCCTCGTTGCATTTTTATCGCATAACTATGTGATATACAAATGTGTTCTTATCATATGTTAGCTTACATTGGTTGTTGAGCCATGAGCAGTTTTTCTCAAGCCGCTATATTGTATAATATAGGCGTATTCAATCTTGTCCTGTGCGGTTTTTGCTTACGCTTGTGTAAAATGCTAGGTGCTGGCATGTGTTTATTTCTTCTGAGTTCTGGTGTACCTTACAACTGCTTTCGCTGCCACGGTGGCACGACCAAGTAAGCATTTCTACAGCCTTTGGTCGTGTCTCTCAAGACAATTTTTGTACGTTTGTCTTGAATAAACAATCAATCAATCAATGAATCAACCATTAGGTGACCTGGAGCCCCTTCCCCCCTTCCTTCCCCTAACTTCCATGGCGTCACCACTGCCGCCGTACTCCGAGCGGCCAGTAACCATGGAGGATGATGATTTGTGGGGTTTGACGTACCAAAACCAGCTCTGACTACGAGAGACGCCGTAGTGGAGGTCTCCGGAAATTTTGACCACCTGGGGTTCTTTAACGTGCCCTGACATCGCACAGCACACGAGTAGCGTGGCTAGAATTCTAGCCACGCTATTAGCCATTCTAGCCACCCTAACACGCGGGCCTCAACATTTCGCCTCCATCGAAATGCAGCCGGCGCGGCCGGGATACGATCCCGCGACCCTCGGATCAGCGGCCTAGTACCATAGCCACTAAACCACCGTGTCGGGGCAACCATGTGGGAAGCAAAAAAAGCTAGCAGGAGGCGTCACGTGACAATCCTCACGCGCCTAGTCATAAAGAATCATAGGGGGAGTATCATGCAAAATAGGACCTTGTCCCGCAATAGACACTTTTCATAATTCGCAAGTACGTTTCTTTTCACTGCACATTTGCCCTACTAATGCCGACAGCTGTCTTTATTTAAATGGTGTCAAAATCTAAGTTGCATATGCTGCGACCCGTTCGTTGGGAATGTTTGTATCAGAAGGGCTGCGGAATTTTACATGCTCTATCGCAAGCAAAGTGCGCTTGCACACGCTGTTTGCCGGATTGCCAATGCGTAGGGCAAGCTGCATTGCAGGGAAGCTAGCTTTACAATTAGGTAAAGGGTCTATAGGCAAGCGGGGTTAGTGACGTGCCACTAACAGTAACTGCGTCAAAGCAATCACGTGGACCTAATGTTACGCGAGAGGCACCGTCCGTAAGGCATCAGAGGCCGTGTTCCAATTCTGGACAGGGGTCCTATACCGTAAAACGAAATACTATTCCATCGTGGTCCACCCTGATTGGTCAGTTCTGCTTGTCAAGGCAGAACTGACCAATCCCTGACCAATCTAAATTCTCCGATTGGTCAGTCCTGCCCTGAGAAGCGGAACTGACCAATCCGGGAGGACTAAGACGGATTAGTATTCCGTTTTACGGTATAGGCCCCCTGTCCAGAACAGGCTACGTTCACAGCTTCAAAGACACCTTCACGCCCTTGTTGTCAGAGTAATGGAGCTCGCTTGGATGACGTCTGCGCGAGGTGATGCCAACTGGCATCGACGAGAAAGGGCTAGGAAAAACGCACAAAATTGTCCGTACTTTTGCTTATTTCTTGTTCCAATCTGCGAAAAACTCTACGTGGCTGACGCTAAGCGCCTAAGAAAGCACGAACTAGCGAGCAGACCGCCACCCCTGCGAGATCCACGCAATCCGCTCAGCCGCCATCTTGTCTGGACAGCCAAAGTAGCCTGTATCGTTTTTGTCTTCGGATGCTGTCTCCACGAAACTGTCTATTTTGCCGTGCACGCGAGAATTGGAATGGAACTTAAGATGGTCGCTCTCTGCGGAGTTGCTTGTTTAAACGGCTACAGTGAGTATTCGAACACATGCAGAAGAGGTCGGCTTGCCGAAGCTAGCAGAATCAACTCACGCCGTCTCCTAGTTTTTATTGTTCCTACGTGGTAATGCGGACGTCATTTTGCTACATGGTAATACTGACGTCGTAATGATGACGTCTTTTTGCAGCGTTTGCGCTAGAAGACTACTCTGTTCGCCAATTCCCGGCGATGCCAGCCTCAAGGAGAAGATTATAGCGCCAATGACGCATGGCGTAGCACTTGCCGCAGCCGAAAGTACGCGAACAGGTGTTCGAAGCAGCGCGGAAACGTGTATTTGTGTGCGCTGACGTAACTAAGCAAATAGGTGAGGGAGTGAGTAAAGTGAGCGCTCGTTATTTGTAATCAATTCTACGGGCACTGCTTACCAGTTTCAGTTATCCACTTGCAACTCGTGACGCCAACCACGCTGTTAGAAAATTCTAACGAAAACAGTTGTGCGGGCTCGGACAGAACTGATATTTCCCACTGACTGTATTTTATTCACTTACAGATACCCCTGCATTAAGTCCCGTGTTCATATACCTACCTCATCTTTATCGCTCGTTCTCGTTATCATCCCTGTGCCCTTATCATGCTTCAAGAACAAATCGGTCCAGTATCTACAAACAAGCCTTGTGATAGCCTTTCGCTCTGATTCTCATTTCAGTCCCCTTAACGCGCGTTAATGCCACAAGGGCGATAAGGAAAACAAGTGATAAAGATAAGGTAGGTTTATGAATACGGTACTAAGTAGTAAACAAATAACGTAAGTAAAGAAAGCAAAGTGACTAAGTATATTTAACAGTTACCCCCCTCCCTGACGTCGCATTTTAAGTTTCACCATGAAAAACGTACTGCCAGCCAAGTCGAAGCCAGTCCCAAGTTCCAAATGTGTTCGGCTGGTTTGTCTTAATGTCAGTCTGTCGTCTTTGCCACACCTGAGTTTTGCGCTGTTGAGCGGCTGATGAGGTCGTCCGCTAAGCGCAGGCCCGTAGCAGGGGAGGGGGGTGCGCAAGGGGCGTGAGCCCCCCCCGAAATTTTGGTTGGGGAGGGGGTAGTATTGATAACACAGTGTCGTGCTAATAACACAATACTTAAACCTATTAATAGCGCTGCACTTACAAAGTTACTTTTTGTACATACTGTGTCTTCTTACCAAAAGAAAAATGAAAATAGATGTTTTTCTCAAATAGTCAAGACCTTCAGCAAGTGGGCCCCTCCAGACAAAAAATTCCTGCCTACAGGCCTGGCTACGCCGGTGTGTGCACTTTTCACTTCGTTTTACGTCGGGGCGTTGTTCAGTGCTGTTCAAGTTGCAGCCGCCCCAGCAGGCAGTCCCAGCGCTTCTATCGATGCTTGCCGTTTTCGGCTCGCTCTACTCCGATTAGCGTTTATCGCGTTCTGTATAAACACTCCAGCTAGACTTCCAAGTTCAAGGATTCCCTTTATTTATTTATTTATTTATTTATTTATTTATTTATTTATTTATTTATTTATTTATTCAGATAGGCGAGGTCTTTGATTTGAGATTGAGGCTGACCAAGCATTGTACGTAGGCGCCGAGTATGGAACTATGTTGTAAGTGTTGTACGGTGAAGAGATGAACAGATCCCTAAAAACGATGCAGAACAGAAAATGTAGCAGGGGGCGACCGTTTCGACAAGTGGGCATGCCTTCGTAAGGACGGCAATGTCATGACGCCAGTCGCCGTCCTGACGAGGGCAAGTCCACTTGTCGAAACGTTGCTCCCTGCTACATTCCCTGTTCTATACATCGCTTTTAGGAAGTTGTTCATCGATCCAAGCCTCCATCATCACCTCAGCTTCTCTTGTAGTTTGAATACGGTAAAGAGGGAATATCCCGCGGGGCGCTCATCCGGTATTCAGTGCCATGGCTACTGCATGAGCTCGAAGCGGCATACGCCGAGTGAGCGGCCGACCGCACATTTTTTTTTTTTGGCGGGGGGGGGGGGGGCACTGAGGCACAATGTGAAGGCAATAATTTTTGGTATGCGATGAAAGCAGGGACATTTGTGACACCTTAGAGCCTAATTTGGTTCGCCAGTAGTACCTCAGCGGTTTGCTGGATGCATGCGCTTAGAAGCGCGCGTTTCAGTCCTTGCATTTCTCTGCAGCTAGTTAGTTATCCGAGAGTCAGTCTATGGTGCCTAAGAAAAAAAATCAGAGCTCCGTGCAACAAGTGCGCGGTCAAGCAAAATGATAAGATTGGATTCAAGTGATTACCGCATGCATGATATAAATGTTTATTTCGGTCATCATTCACGCGCGTGTTGAAGGAGTTGAAGTTAAAATGATGCGCTCTGTTTATCCGCCAAGTTGCAGAAGGTAAGATTTTAACAAGAGTGTTGGCGTCGCGGCAGTAATGGAGACTGCCAGGAAACAATCAGGCAGCGACTTCAACACCACAAGTGCTTTTCAGGTCTGATTACGATACGATCACAGGTACTGCTGTCACCGACACGTGTAGTACCATCGTCAATGGAAGCTTGCAGAAACGCAGTAAACTTGCCCGATACCGTTCCATGAAAATACGGCTTTACTACGATGAGACCATCTCCAACAGCCACGAGACCTGCTCGAGGTACTGCGACGAGGTTTTGAACAAAAGTGACGGCTATACAGTTACACGAAGTACCACAAACGTCACCGTGGCCGCAAATCGGAGTCCGCCGTTTCACTATACCACAGAATACACTGCAGATATCAGCCGCTGACAGCAGTTTAACAAAAATTGCCTTACTATATTGTAGAGGCACGTCTTCGTTGTTCTCGCTGCACTGCAGCAGATGGCTCTCCTTCATTCATGTCTCGCAGTCTCCTCTCCGCCATTCTCCTCGGACAGTCGTTGATCGAGCACGCACCATCGACGACAGCTGCGGTGTAGGCGTCGTTGAGGTCTTCATAAGTGCCGCACGTCAGAAGCGCGGGGTCGCAGTCCATCACCGCGGCAAGAACGACCGACAGGTCCCCGTGAATCTTCTCGGCCGGAGCGTAGACCACCAAGTAAGGCAACCAACGCCAGCAGCCCAGGCAGACCACGTGTGCAGGTGCCTCCGGTTCATTGTCTTCAACCAGGAGACAGGCGAAGACCGACGAGCCAGTGCGCGTTCTCTGGGACGTCCCCTTGCGGCCGAGAAGCCACATGCTGCTCTCGATACGCCGCAGAAGTGCGACAGGGTCGGGATCCTGCGACGCCACCGAAGAACTGTACCTCATCAGCGTCCACGGACGTATAAGGTTATACGGCGATAGCCAGCTGTAGAAAAAGGCTAGGCGCTCTAATCGGCCGCTGCGAAGCGGACATTTTTCCACCGCTTTGCGGAGGGCTCTGACGGCCGTCCTTATGCTGCTTCTCCCCCTCATGTACGGAACCCATTCAAGCCTCGACTCGTCGAGGGAGTGCAACTGCGAGTCCGTTGCCTTGGACACGAAGTGGAACAAAGCGTCTATGTCCTGGGATGTCATCCTCGAAGCTGGTCGAACACGGCCGAAGACACAGGTCTGTGAATGCTGCGGCCAAGTTCACATGTAAACGCCACTAGGACAGGCCGCCGGCAGCTGACGGTAAACCACGGCCTCAAAGATGAGCAGCTGTGGACGACAGTATGTCTGTTTCCCGCGAATGCGATGAGAATTGACGCCTGTTGGCCTTGGCAGTAGCAGTGAACGCTTTAGACGGAAGCTGCGGCCGTGCATTAGCTGGCGATGCTGAGCTTAGAATAGTAATAAAGGCGAAGACGATGCTGACAACAATGCACCGCGTGTCGATCGCCGCCTCGGATCCTGGATGCACATAGCCTTTTTCAAGATGTCATGGTTGACTTAACGAAAAACGCGATTATTATCATCAAGCTGCTGGCTGGCTTTTATTTCTTTTCTTTGTGGCAAGACGCCTATAGTGAAGCCCATTTAACAACGACCTGATTTGCTCCGATGCATATGTTATCATGTGTGCAATACGAATAAAGGAAACGACAGTAAAGTGAAAGACGTCAAAAGGAGAACCACGCGCAAGTTTCAGTAGAACGATCGCGTGACATCCGAACAGGATACGGCCAACATGAATAACGCATAGGATTACCCATGCATGACCTTCCGGTAAAACTGCGCATTATCTGTCATACTGCGCCTCTAAATACAGATTATTCAATAACCAATTATCGCTGGCTATGGTGTTGCTCTAACCCGCGCCTCTGATAAATCAGCCAGCCACCATGGTCTCGTTTCGATAAGTGCAAAACTCAACAAAAGGTTCGTGTCTTTAGTGCCAGCATTCACTAGCTGACCTCCGTCCTGTAGTCAAATCTTTGTTGTATTTGTGCTTGTAACGTGCTTCCCAAACTGGATAAGTATTAACCAAACGCCACTGCTATCTATTCATCCCCTTATCGTTCTGTCAGCGGAGCAGTTCCGGACATGTGCGGAAACCCGCAAGGTGGAGTTACAAACATGACACGCAAGTTACAGGTACGTTAGTGAAGATACGTCACTCGGATAGATACGTCAGTTGATAACATACGTTAGTCACGTTACTTACCGAGACGTGAGTCAGATACACGAGTTCCGTGACGCGATACTGGTATTAGTCATGCGCGACATACTGATATCATGTCATGAACGACATGCATGATATGATACTGCTACCATATCATGCACACAAGAGGGAAAAGCCCGCCCACTCTCGCCCTCAACCCACGCCCTTTCCCTCAACCCACTGATACATGATAGTGCTATGGTGAACTTGACTTCCTTTCCCAGTTACGTCACGATTGACGGTAGAAGCATAGCTTCGCTATTTCCGCGGTTTTCACAGCGTGGAACTGGCTTTAATATTTTAGCCTATATACCTCATCTAAAGACATACGGATCGAGACACCACCTTCCGTCTTTGCGACATTTTCGATTGCCACCAAAACTCCGCCGAGCAGAGGCCACCCTGCTTTATCGTTTGTGGTTAAGAGTGGCTTTTACGAACTCTTATTCTTTTATGATCGGAATGGCCGACAGCCCTCTTTGTGACACCTGTCGACGTGAAGAGACGCTTCAACACATCATATGCGACTGTCCTCGCTATGACATACAGAGGCAAACATTGGTGTCCACTCTTGCTCCCCTTGGCCTGCGACGGATGTCGGTTGATGCCATTCTGCAGTGTCGGCCACACAAGACATTGCAACTGAAGGTGACAAAGGCGCTGCTGCACTTTTTAAAGACGACGGACTTGCACAAACGACTTTAACAGCGATGTGTGATGTCACGTACCATGCAGGTGCCACTGACTCTGACAATGTGCTATATGTGCACCCTCTCTCTCTCTCTTCCTCTTTCCTTTCACCTTTCAATCTCCCCCGTCCCCTTCCCCTCGTGCAGGGTAGCATACCGGTTGTCCTACACTGGTTAACCTCCCTGCCTTTCCCTCTCTATTTTTTCCTTCCTTCCTACGGATCGAGAGATAAACAAGATATAATGAAAATGCTGATTTGTGAGCACGGGCCTTAGGCTTATGTAACAATATTTTCCCGGGTTTCACGTCCCATAACGACGACACTTGGTGTTCTTAAACGTGCACAGGCATATCGTACAGTACACGGGCCTCAACATTTCGCCCCCATCGAAATGTAGCAGTCGTGGCCGCGATTCGATCCCGCGACATTTAGGAGCACCTTGGAGCAGCCAAGTTCGCATTCCGGAGCATTTTGGAAAATCGAAATGCATTTTACATTCTCACACCTCTACAATCAATATGAGCTCCTACGAAGAGCCAGGTAAGCATTTCCATGCGTTGCATCCCTCGTGGAGAAGAAAGCTCTGCGGACTCAGTTGGCATAGCATTCGGTAATCGTAAAATGAAGTCGCACGGTTGGGGTTTGTGCAAAAACCCCTACCTACAGTCCCCCATATAAGCAAATATAGAATACTGGATCAGGAAGTCGGACTGATATCTGTGGATTTACGTCACAAAACCGCGATATCATTGAGACGCCGTAGTGGCGGGCACTAAATATTTCGACCGCCTGAAGTTCCTTAATGCCGCCGACGCTGACATCCACAGTACGCGGGCTTCAACAATCAAGAACCTTGTATTTTTCTTTTTGCACGAGCCTCGCGTCTTTTTGCCACATGGTGTGGGAACGTAGGCCGAAGACCTCTTCATTGCCGCCCCTACCCGAGCGCCCCTCATCCGAGCAGTGACGAGAACGTTTGCTAGCCAGTCGAGACCTTGCCGCTCAGAACCTTCTGATCGCCAGAGCTCGGCTGGCTGCTAAGGTGCATGATTTCCTGGACTGAGCATGCCACCCACCAGGGGAAGACCACCTTTCGTCCGCTCCCAAGTTCATTCATTCATTACTTCCAGACTATCGTTCTTTGCACGCACTGGTTACCTGAAAGACAAAAAAAAAAAAAAGAAAACAGACTGCAATTTCCTTTTACACCCTTTCACTACCGTTTCGTTCTTGCCGTGAGTGGTTGAGCCATGGAAGCGTCAAAACATGTCACTGAGTCGCTGCTTCCAGGTGGGCCTCTGGCGCTCAAAACTTTTCCTGCTGCAATCACTATGCTCTTTAGTATAGGGTTCGCGCAATCGAGTTTTCATTTGCGAGAGCAGCGCAAGCAAGCAGAGCCAGGCGGAGAAGCAAAATGGAGCTTACTGCGGCCGGACAACACGCGAACGCGACCCGCGCGTCTCCAGCTTTATGGCATCTGGTCTCGCTTAATTGAAACAAGTCCTGGTGATGGATACAATGTGAACAAGGTTTCCATAACGGAAGCCGAAACGTTACGAACGTTTCGGGTGGACTGGTTGGAGTCGCTTTTTGTTTCAGGTCTAGACCACGCGTCCCAATTTCTTGTTTGGTTTCGTTTGATACACGTGCTCCGAACCTGCTGTGGACTGGATCAGACAGTGACGCGAGCTTGCACCGATTTTCTCCGTAACCCGCCCGAAAAGCAGCGAAGAAATGCATGTGCCTCAGTCGCCTCGGCTTACCAGATGCACGCACTATGGGCGAACGCGAGAACGTCACAAAACAAACTATCTACTAGTTTTAGTTTGTACGTAAATTTTGTCACGTTTGCGGATACCGGTTTACCGTGCGTGTTTACGGTGGAACTAGAACAGCTAGCGCCATCTATTCGCGGTTTGCTTAACTACAATGCATACGATTTTCTTTGTAGTAGCGTGAGCGTTTTCTTCGAAAGAGGCAATGAAAGTACTCACAGTCAATTATTACCTCACGTCCAATGCTTTAAACTAGCAGTCAAGCAGAACGGGCAAGCCACAATATTAGCTTTTTTGTGCCTGGTTAGGCTCCGCATTATCAGGTGTCGCCACCAGCGCTGCTGGTCACGTACTGTCCCGGTAAACCGCTATCCAATGTCAGCTGTAAATCAGCAGCCATTGTCAGCGGTACTGAGCCGTCCGATGAGTAAGGTCCCTAGATAGGAAGTTATCAACGGATTGTCCGTGCCCAGCAGGCGGCCAGGACAGGGGGTTCCTGGAATCAGGGACCCTCCCACCAGAGGCCTTATCGGGACCTTAGCAGTGACAGCTACGTAGCACCCTCTGGACAGAAGACAGAGCCCATGCTGTCAACGTCAAGGCCTCCAGCAACGGGCGGGCTCCTGACGGCTGTGGAACTGGGCGGCTCCTACAGGGATGGGGGGGGGGGACTTATTTGCACACTGACGTCTTGAAGGGAGCTTAAGGCCGTTTTTGTTGAATTCGTACGAATTTATTGCACTGGTAGCTGAAGTCCTTCTCATCATTTGGAGACCAATATCCCAATGTCAGCGCTTCACGTTAAATGTGCAAGGCTTTAATAGCGAGATTTAGTACATCGGAAAGTAGCAAACGTAAAGATTTGGCGTTAGCGTTACGGTAAAACTGGGTGCACTTAGCAGCACAAACTAGACTTAGTATAGCAGAAGAGAGCGAAACGCCAAAGCTAACGCCTCACCTACACCTTAAAGCAACAGCTCTTATTAAATCCCTAAGTGCGCCACAAAATCATTGAGCCAGTATCGTGTAAATGTGTCATTAGTGCTGTGTCGGCAGACCCGAAAAAGCATCGCTTCGTTTCATAATGCCGCCATCGCGCCTCCTTTCTTCCCCTTACTGCCCGTCATTTCGAAGTTGCGATGGCATAGGAGCGCTTAATTTATACTTTGGGAACCAGAGCAGCAACGCAGGCAGTCCGTGTCCTTGAGGAGATGCCTCCTTAACGTCGAGGCTTTTTGCCGACATTTACGCTTTGAGAAGGCGGATTTTCCACTTGCCATCAGTGCCCCGGAGCTTCCGCAACATTTCTCGACTGCCCAGGGAGTGCGCATCTGTGTGCTTGCGAAGGCTGGCTTATCCAAATCGCCTTTGTGACTTAAGGAATACTTCGTCAGACATTACACTGTCATTCCAAGCATTATAAATACAGTAATGCACCACACTACTCGTCTCGGCTTTACCTTAATTGGCTGTAGCTCAAAACAGTCGATGTACAAAAAGAAAAACACCCCGGTGGTAGTGCCGCCATCTTGACGAGACTACCGTAAACGTGAGCAAAGCGACATGGCCTCCGTGATCCCAAGCACCGGCGCGTGCAATCTCTAAGGCCATGAAAGTGAGTGCGCCGCTTACTGAGAGCGTATCTTGAAAACGGCGACACATTGTCGGGGCCAATACACGGCTGGCGAAGCTTAATTTGCCAAACCTAAGGCAAGTACGAACATGAGCAGGTAATGAATGAGCTTAACAATGCAGGCCAATGTCACGACAGATCTGAAGCGATCAAGTGGTCTCACTTCGACTGATGCCGCCATCTTGCCAGACGTACGGGTCCCTTTGAGAGCATTAGCGTTGAACGATATCTTCCGAAAATAGTTAGGCACGTATGGGTATCGTATACATTAACGTTCTGCGCATGCGCGGTGTGTTCCACGGTAACGTTAACCTTAATGCTAAATCTTTGCATTTGCTGCTTTCCGATATACTAAAACTCACCAATATGCATGCCATCAAGGACACGCATATTTAAACAAGCTGTGCCAAGACCTCTCAAACGACACATCAGCGCCAAGTCATTTCAGAGGCCTCGGCACGCAGCTGCCGCAGGAGGCGCAGCCGTCGGCAGTGTACACCCCACAGCTAAGCAAGCTGAGGAGGAACAGCAGTGGTGAAGGCAATAGAGGTAAGTCCACAGCTGCCCTGGTCATCGCGTAACTTATGGTATGAATAATTAATGACATAGCCTAATCAGTATGTAAAAAAACCACTTTGGGGACAATCTCACTAGTGAAAAAAAAAGAACCTAGGATGTTGCAGTAATGAATTTAGAAGCGTATGTACTCTATCATGAGGTTGTTGTTAAAGCGATCCTTTATTACACAGTATCTAGCTGAAGTAACATCTATGCATGTGTGAAGTATCTGCATAAGTTGGTAGAAGGCACTAGAAAAGCTTTTTTGGGTGAACAACAACAGTGAAGCATGTGCTCTGCAGGCGACAATGAAGACAAGGACTCAACATTCACATCTAGTGGGTCTTTGAGATATCTCGAAAAAAGACTAAGTGTGTGTGTGCTGTGTTCTGGTGCTAGCAAGCTGTACTGCTACCCCTGCAGAACGTTTCACTGTCTGTTCGCATTGCATCACGACAACAGCAAGAGGATATCTGAGGAAATGTATGGTGTATCAGCCAACACTTGCACATTCTAATGGATGTGGGGCACAAAATGTTTTGTATCGTTCCACCAGGACTCCCCACAGTGGGCAGCAGTGTTTCTGCAAGCCCCTGCAGAGCTTGGTATGCTTCACTGCATAGCAATTTTTAACTGCAGTGAAACCGAACTTTCAGTTTGGAAACACGGCTGCAAACTGATAGGTACACGAAAGCACC
This sequence comes from Hyalomma asiaticum, assembly GCA_013339685.2. Classification (NCBI taxonomy): domain Eukaryota; kingdom Metazoa; phylum Arthropoda; class Arachnida; order Ixodida; family Ixodidae; genus Hyalomma; species Hyalomma asiaticum. The sequence goes on along the minus strand of CM023488.1, from coordinate 36,399,507 downwards.
CACTGAAGCTCAAGAGACATTTAATACGGAAGCAGTTGTCAGCGGCATTCTGGATCAGCAATTAGAGCAGAAATTTAGAAAAAAATCCGATGCTAGAGGGCTTCATCTTTCGAAAATCTAGACATTTCTATTCATTGCCTCTCTAGGGCATTTGCAGCAATGTATCTGGGGCATTTGATGGTCTGATCATGTGGTGCATTTTGGCACAGCTTATGTGGATTTTGTCAAGGTGGCACAGTCAGTGCAGTTTGACAGACTTTGCTTTTGACTAATGACAGTGATTCCATATACACGCCAAATTCACCAAAGTGCAATAATCTGTAAAGAAGTTTTGCTCCAAGCTTTGAGGACAGTAGAGAAATAATGAAAAAAAAATTTGCCATGCTTGCAAAGGAGCATAACGAATATTAATAAACCATGAGTGTTGTATTTTTAGCCATTATATGTGACTAATGCAAGTAGGGGGGGGTGTCGTGAGGCAATGTAAATGTCAATTGTGTTGAGTGGGCAGATGAATGTCTTCTAAATAAGCCATTGTGGCACGTCTTGCAAGTCCATCAAGGGTTGTGGATGATGCAACGCAAAGGCTACCACGATGAACACTCAACTAAATTTATTTTCAGCTAAAATGAACAAGCAAGAACATGAACACAAAAAGCCTAAAACATACTTCTACAACAGACTTTCCTTCTTTGAAAAGCCATACATGAAGGGGTTTGCTACATAAACATATAAAAACAAAACATTCACTTTCAGCTATAAACATATAAAAACACAAGGAACACACTAGTTTAAAATCTAAGCCAAATCTAGGGCTGGTCACTTAATAAACCTTTAAAAAGCATATATGCATTCAAAGAACTTGTAACAGTAGTAAATGAAACTATTTAAATACAAACTATTAACAGTTGCGCTGATGTGGAAACTTTTCGTACATCAACTTGTCGATAAATTTGAACAAGGTGTAGTCGTAGCAGGCTTTGTACAAAAAAAAAAAGCACGTCTCTTGCTCAAGACAGAGGAAAAAAAAAGTAAGTATTGCACATGACAAAATAATTACACGTGCATGGCACTCAGTTTCAACAGATCTAAATGTAGCAGTACAACAAACGAAACTTATCTAAGTGGGCATTACGACAGACCACCAGCATACTAACGCTAATTTTCTGACAGCTGCACGCACATGCATGCAGAAAGTGGCAGTCTATCTTTAGGTTGTTGCGCTTCGTTAACTTTGCTCTTTCATAAAAGAGCTCTCCTCCAGTGAGAGAGTAATGGCGGTGCACCACCAGGGTGACAGTTCTGGCGACGACAGGCCATGAGCACTACACATCACAAAACCATCAGACTGCAGGTGTGAGTACTTGCCAGGTGGCTGAAAGTGCACGGTGAAGCAAGGATGCTGATGTACTGTGTGCGTTATGGGGTTTGAGAAATGTGTGACCCGGTTTAGCCATTGTCTCCACTTCACAGTCCTGTGATGTTTTTTGTGTCGACACAGCCGTGGCAGTTTTCAGTGGCCAATGCAGCCAATCTAGTTTCTGGCACTTTGCATGACCTTCTTTTGAAATGTGCTGCTGGGACGAGGCTGTTCTGCATGGAGAGTGGACACAGACACACCAAAGAAGACAAAAGAGGAATCCTTGTAAAGATCACATTGATACTTGTCGCTGACATTCAAGTGTAACAGCATCCATACTCACATCTTGTAAAATAGTGAGGAGCCACTTGCCAGTTTTATCTGCACAGTACTGGTGGTACTTTTTTCGTAAGGCTGCTCCTGGGGCACTTAATGCATGGAAAATTAGAAGGTAAACAATACTCTATAAAAAATACAATAAGAACAAATTAGAGAAGAACAATATTCTATAAAAATTACATCACAGGTGCTTTGTATCTTGACATTCTAGACAGTAATGACTGTAGACTCTGTGGGACATTGAAGAGGGAGACAAGGAGAGGAAAATGAAATGTCTCGACTCGTGAAAATCACGTTGGCGGTGGCCGGTCCCCATGTCGTAGTGTCACGATGTCCGGTCCCCAGCGGCACAGGTCGCGCCACAGCTCGATCATGTTGGCAACATCATGTCTTGCAGCAGAACTAGGTGCCACGCCTGGCAGGAGCACGACCAAGGCAGTGACCAGGGCAGCAGTGACTAACAGACCGCTGAGGAAGTAGCGGGCAGTCGTGAAGCGCTGCACGGTCACAGGTGCCAGACGCTTGCGGCCGGCCAGTACCTGGCGACTTCTGTTCAACCTATATAAAAGAAAATGAATTTAAAGCACCTCTGTTACTAAGTAGTTACTTCAAACATTTTAGGTATCAGTTTGTAGGGCTTCCACTATTTTAGTTAAAAGCAACTATACAGTTGTTAAATACACAAACGAAATATTGGGCATGCTTTGTAACAGGTGCTACAAATTGTAGGCATGACAGTGACAACTGTTCATTTGGATGCTGAAAATTCAGACACCATTGTTTACTTGGACAACTTTGTGAACCGCCACTCAAACTACTGAAATAACTTATAACCCTGACTGATAATTCGGTCGCCCTACACCATGCATTCAATGTTTGAAAGGCTACCATCAAAATGAACAGAATGAATACAACTGCCAATCTTGAGGGCCAAGCTCTTGGTGGTTGCACGTGATCCGCACGTATTGAATTTAGCCATTTTGGTATCCACTAGCTGTGTGCCACGGCAAAAGCGCAGTGCACGCAAAGCAAATGTGCTTGGAAGTTGGTGCCGAGCATTTCTTTGTGTTGTCATTTGTTTCAGCAGAGGCTCCACCTCTAGGCATGAGTCGTTTCTTGCGATGGCCTGATGAACTGCCCTGTTTGTATCCAAATCTTTCCGCCGTAACCAAGGCAGGTGTTCCACTCACCAGTACTTCACCCTGACGACCACATTGGCAGCCCAATGCAGCAGATCAATGTTGGCAGCATCCGCCCTGTCGTCACCATCCCTCTCCTCTCCATCACCCTCCCTGTCCCTTTCCTCGTCTTCTTCTACACGAGCCCGAAGCTCATCTGCGTCCATACTGTCCACACCGTTGAGCCGCTCTGACAACTCCAGGGTGTCCTGGACGCTAGCAGCCACCAGTTCCTCAAGCACGCCATTTTGGAGAGCCGAACTGCGGAACAGAGGCCGAACAGAGATAGATATAATTCTAGGAAGGTGAACAGCTAGTGTACAAATAAGTAGCTTGAACTTAGTATGATGCTTTGATCATATCAGTAGTAATTTCTGGGGCTTTAAGTCACGGAACCACGATATGATTATCAGAGACATACTTGAAAACTCCAGAAATTGACTTACTGAGGATCTTTAACATGCACTGACATTGCATAATACGTAGGCCTCAAGATTTTGCCTCCATCCAAATGCAGGCACAGTGGTTGGGATTGGGTCCCATGACCTTTGGATCAGCAGCCGTGTGCCATAACGTACTAGACTACTCTGGAGGGGCGATCATATCTACACTGATACAGGTCTTATTTGTTGTGCAATATCAACAATAAAAATCTTACCATTTCCTCGTATAGACACAGAACATTACAAACTTAGTTCAAATGGCGCAATACCAAAAATTTCATTTAGCTTACTTTTTTTTGCCTTTGTGCATCAAAGGAAAGCAAGAGGCACAGACTGGTAGAAGTCAAGGCTTCAATAGACAATAGCTGATATTGGAGTTGAATGCATGATGTGCAATGGCTTCTTGATTATCTGCCTTCTGCTGTGCACTGATCTGTAAATGGAGCTTGTGATACACGTTCACTTTTAGAAGGCACTACAACTTTTATGAGAGTCATATCTTTCTTCTCTCAACATCTATTAAACTGTTCCTCTGAACACATCTGAACACTGGCTTACTCTGCCTCTGCCAGTCTGCTTGAAAAATGACAACCACGCACAGAGACCTCGATGAACAATACTAACCTTTATTCCCCTAGCTCTCAGAGTAATGAGCACTGCTTGCTCTAAATTAGCACTCTCTGTGGCTGAAGGTGTAGAAACAGCACTGTCTTCTGCATGTTCATAAAATAAAATGATGCTGTGCTCCCTATGCCTTCCTATTGAGCCAGTTTGCCTCTAAATATGGTGGTGATGGATGTGCAAGGCTACATCACGGGGCCACTTCACCTCATATTGACACGGGCTGTGCATGGTCATGGTTCCATGAGTAATGGGTCCTTAGAAAAGAATAGTGTTGGTGATCACCACCTCCCACGTTTGCATACCTACACAGTCAGTGGAAGTGCGTTCAAACACTGAAGCCCCCACTCCGAAGCTCTCCAGTTCTCAAGCAACTTTGAAGCTCCCCATATCCTAAGGAAAGCTGCTCGACATCACTTTGATAGCACTTGGATTATGTGGTTCCCAGCACACATCTCTACCCCCTCGTTGAGGAGAGCCCTCCAAACTTGAACAAGGTGGCGCACCTCTCTGCGTGAGAAACGACCAACTGCACAAAGTCGGAGTGGTCTCAAGACCCCCCTCTTCGAGTTTGGACCACCTGGTGCGAACCGACATGACAGCGATTGGTCAGATACATCACTAACCACTACGAGTTAACCATGCGGATATGTCCTACCTCACCCTAAATTAAAACGACGCCAGGCATTTGTCTGGCTGCAAATGCAGACAGGCACCTTACCCAGTCCAGTTCAATTACTGCATATTTTCGCTGCGCAGCACCTGAATGGTATTTTCAAGTTATGCAAGGTAACTGCAGTGACACTCTTGCACATGCTGTGGGAGTGTCCTCTAGTAGCAGCTCAGATGGTGATAGCTCTGAGGGCTCTTGTGTTGAAGTGGGCTGCTATTCTGTACAGATCCAACTTCAAAACACAAGATGGGTTCTCCAGCAGGCCCGAGAGGCAGCGATGAGGCAAGGCAGTGAAGTCCCCTCATGGAAAACCTCAGTCAGGGTCACTAAACTTTGTCAGATCTTAAATAAACTTGTTTTGAACCATACAACAATGGTACAGCACAAGGCAATGTGCTGAATAGAAATGATCTGACAAATAAATAGAAATTGATCTGGTACTAGAAAAAAATATAACAGCATTGTAGGCAACGATCTTGCTTTCATAAAGAAGCTTATGGTGTTTTCATTAGACTTGACCAATTAAACTGACGTAAGCCATAGGGAGTAGGGCAGGCAATGGGGGATGAGTCAATTTTTGCAACTTTATGTGCAACATGTAAAAGTCCCAACAATAACTGATGTGCCTAACCTTTCCTCCGTGATATGGCCACTGTGCTCGTGGGCAGACAGGCTGGAAACTCCGACATCTCCATTCGTTGCACCGTGGTGGTGCGAGCCATCAGCTTTTGCCGCAGATCCCACAATGTCCTCTTCCACATGACATTCTCTGCCAAGAAGTGTGGATATTTACAAACAATAATTGGCATGGCTCAGCAGGCTGCATGTGACAGGTAATGGGCTAGATGTATGACCACCTTGACAATTATTGGAGAGATAGAAGGCAAGGCGATTGCCCACAACTGAAAATTTTGTTAAACATGCTTCATAATAGCAAGAACATCTTTGTGGACAAAGCAAGCATAATTAAGAATCATAAACAGCAGTTTATCTAACGATAATATTTGGTTTCCAGAGGTGTAAGGACCAAGCGTGACTGAGTAGCACCATAACTAATGGGGTGGTTGTGATGATTAAGAGTTTTATGTAAGTAGTAACATGTAAACAAGAAAATTATAATGAAAATTACGGTGTAAAACGCATTGAAGATCCAAATGTAATCCCAATAACTAAGTGAAGTACTTTGTGCGAACAATCATTGGACATAGATGTTTTAAATTTTGCACGGCCTAATAAAACATTAAAGGGGTCGTGAAACATTTTCTGAAAATTTTGTACGACGTGTGCATTTGACATCCTGGCCCTCCACTCCACAATATAGATTGTGTTGTTGCATCGTGTGGGTTGATTTAGAGTGATGAAAATGCAGTTTTGATTTCCCAGCCCTCTGTCCTCTTAACTCCGGGAGTGACGTCATATTAGTCACCATACTGGCCTCCCAGAGCTGTGCCCTCGGAAGCCATATGATACAAACATGCTCCAGCCTTGCTTCCGTACGGAGGCACCAGACGGTGTCCAGCTATTTTCAAATGTTCTACCTTTCATTTCAATCTTATTTTAGAGCGAATGAAAGTTCACAATGTGTATGTTTTTAAATGACTTCAGTTGACAGCATGACAGAAAAGTGTCTACGGCAGCCTGTGGTGTTGCATGGTCGTTTCAGAAGCGCAAGAATGCTAGGATTTCAAATGGGCATTATAGAGTGTACACTGAACATGGCGCTGGATCATCTCGGAATCAGCGTGTTTTATGCTTCTTGAAGTAGTGAAAATTACAAGTGGGCGACAGCATAATCTTTTCACGTCCCCTTTAAGCGTTTGAAGTTTCTGGCCATGCTTGTATTTCTTAGAACACTGGTTTATAGCCTTTTTCATGCTTGGCGAGTTGCATGACCCAACCATAGGTTTGTGATAGTAAAGGTACTCAGTCTTCACACTGTAATATGCATTTGAAACCATAGCGCTTTAAACAGACACAACAAAACAAGCACACAAAGAGTACATGACTTTGTAATTTAGCAGCTACCTGAGGCTCAAAGTAGAACTTACTGTTGGCTACAGCAATGCCTTCAGAATGGCCAGGTGAAAATGTGAAGTATATTAGGCATTTCTATGTAGAAAGATGACTGCACACCATTGTAAACAGTGTCACTTCAGTATACAAGATGTTCTCAACATTCTGATCTAAAGGACTAACAGCTGAACCTCAAGCAAACCTGATTTCTTGGACTCCGGTTAAACCATAGGCAGCCCCAAGTATTCTGAAAGTGCTGCAGTGTTCCTTAAAAGCGAGAGAACTGGCTGGAAAAATACAGCATGTGGACAGATTTGCTTCATTACTGCCATTACCCTACACACAAGTGGACAGTAAGTCAACCAAGCTTACTTTCATTAATCTCCCTGCTTTTATTCTGTCGCTTTCCACATTGAATACCGATATGTCCCTTTCCATATTCCAATATAAATCTATATGTTTCCATATGAAGGCTATTTAGGCTCCATACATTTGCCGTATGTTTTCTTTACGACACTTGCTGGAACATGGTATTACTTGAATGGCCATAAGGAACACTGAGTTGGAGGGAGGACATCAAGCAGCAAAAGCTTGTTCACTGTGAAATACAGGGTCAGAAGCGCTCATGGCCTGTATCAGTTCGTCAGCTTTGGCAGTACCGTTATACTTAGTGCTTCACAATTCATGTTCCGCATGCATAGTTGGTGTAAAATTACTCTTCCTATATACAACCAATGCCCTATTGGCACTGTGCTGAAAAGTTTTTGTTTGAAACCCATATATGGTGGTTTTCCACATTTTTTTGTTTCTTTTAATAAGGACTGCCAAAGAAAAAAGCAAAACAACTTGACATTTATTTATGGGTTTCCGGGCATCCCCTTTCCAGGAGGACTAGCTTTCCAAACTGATTTTGAAGGTGAGTGGAAAGGTTGACAAAGACAGTATTGCCTAGGGAAGAGAGAATCTTGCCAATGACATCTGAAGGTTAATGGATACCAGTGCACATGCATACCATAAACAAAATGCATTTGGAAGGCATAAAGTTCCAGTACCAGGGAAGTCGATAAGGGGTTGCCGCCTCCCCCCCTCTTCGTCTTAAGGGGGGCTTGGCCACCCTTGTGCATGCCTGTTCTCATTGAATACCATGTCTGCAAAGCAGGACCACTTTACAGCAAAATCTACTAAGCTAGCCGGAGCTTCTTTAGTCTGTCTGGCTAGTTCGGTACAGCAAAGCCAAGGCCACGAGCCCATCGAGAAAAGAATTCTTCATAAGCGAGACGAAATGTCATTATTCAGACATGCATCTGCGAGCCACTCCCGTCTCTTCTCCTCCTCCTCCTCTTTTCAAAGCTGCTCCTGCTACTGCAGCGTCGACCACTAGGAAATGCCATGGCGCAGAAGGATACAGTTAGCACGTGTTTGCTCTCCTCACTGGCCGAAGGGGCCTGTAGCTTTCAGAGTGCTGCATAGAACTACTGAAACAGACTATACATATGCTGGTGCCGTTTATAGCAGCGGCGTAGATTAAGTCAGCTGCTGCAGACCAAGGAGCAAGCTTTTACTGGACTGCTTGCAATACACAAAATGGCACAATAAACCTGCCATGGCTGCGTTCAACTGCCCTAATAAGCCATTTTGAATTCACTACCATGTATAATCACGTTGCATGCTATTACATTTACTTATGTATACGCTCCCTTACAATTTATATATTATGTGTATGTATGAATATCAATATATTTGTTTATTTTTGTCCTTGCGTGTTATTGTTATGCTCTCCAGATACGTATGCCATAATTAGTTTTCAAAGTGTCCTAATGCCAGTAAATTATTTTCGTATGTTCATTTATTTCTTTAGTGCTTCATATGCTCTTCCATACGTATGAACAGTCGTTAGCTTCTGTAAATGCATAATGTTATAATTACTTTTACAAGTGTTATAGTGTTAGTATAAACATTTGTGCCTGCCCACTTCTTTATTGACAAGTGACATGCCTTTTTATTCATTATTACTTTTCAATGAATCCCAACTAGCCTTAGGCTAGGGATTCAGATACGTTTCTTCCAATATTGTATTTTCTGTCTTATGTCTATGTGAATACATGAATTCGAATTCAATAAATGGTGCTGGTATTGTTCATTAAGAGAATTCCGTTACTTCAAGATAAGTTACGTGGCATAAAGTATACACGTACGACTTGCAGCTGGCCGTGGCGTCGATGGCGGCTCGCGCTGCGTCAGCCTCATGCGCCGTGGGGAGGAGCACGGCTTGGGGCACGGGAAGCGAGCAGCGCCGAGCGCCCAGGTTGAGGGCTCGCAGGGCACGCACAGGGCCCGGCGCCGACGAACTGCCGGCCGAGCCGCCCGGGATGCTGAACAGCCGGCCCCGGGAATCCTGGGAGTGGAGAGGAGGGCGCGCGGAACGGCCGCGACAGGTTTTAGTTACGTAGGAAAGATTTTAGGCCTATAGTCAGCTCACTGGAAACTATACGTCCGAGCGTAAGCATATATCCGACAGCGTAACGCGCGAATAGTACACCGCTCGTTTTAGACTCCGCAGCAACCTATTAGAAGAATACAGTCGAAGTTCTACAGCAATGAAATGCTGGCGTAGCACCATGGCAACGCTTATTTCGTAAGCACACATACACACACGCCACACACGCCATCTAACCCATCCGCAGGACAGACGAAACTTGTGGCCCCCACAACGATTGAAAACAGTATTTTAGGATAGCGTATTACTGGAGTGTACCGAAAGAAATGATTGAGCAGCATACAAGACCAACCTGTCAATAGTAAAATAAGAAAATCTTTGGAAGCAACAGCAGTGTTACTGGAGGGGCCGTGTGCACAGTAACGGCAACGTTTCTTTTAACTTTAGTGCTGCAATCGCATCAAAACTACAGGGTTCCCGATAGCTAAGGGACACTATAGTCGTTCGCTCCGACAGCGCGTTAACGAACTGCGTTACAAAGGCATACTGCACGCATACTCCATTCGCGCAAGTCGCCTGGCTAATCCAGGTGGCGCCACTTACCGTTTCATTTCCTAGGCATCCGAAGGATGCCCTTTGGCATCTGGGGCAGCGTGTGTGAAAGTGAACAAGAAAAAGAATACATAAAGAATTCGTAAATCCAAAAAAGCTCACTAACACTGCGCTCTCAGACAGGACACCAGCTCTAGCCGAGGCAGACAAACACACATAAAGGAAAGGGTAAGGACACAATGACGGAAGGCAGGAACCCCACAGCGATGGACACACCAAGGAACAGCTGTTTTCTGGGCTGCATAAAGCGCTACCGTCTTCTCAACTATCGTGAAAGGGAATGGTTATTTTAGTGCAAGCCGACACGGCTAAGTTAAACATAAGCTGAAATGCGGCTGGAGCAGAATAGTTTTTCTCGGCGAGAAGGCAACTAAAGAAGCACGAAGGACATCAGACCAAGTGGTTAGAACCTCCGTTCAACTTCATTGAAATGTTGCGTTAATTACCTATGACCCACATGTGAATTTATACTAGTAGTGATGTTTATATAAATGACCGTCAATTATTACATTCCAACGCAGAAAAATTACAACCGCCACCGTACTGGTACAACGCCAATTGATACAGGACTGCCAATCCGTACAGGTCGTTGCAGAGTACAAATTGTGTTTCCAGATGCAAGGCCCAAATCTTTACAGTGCCGCACCATTAAATTCTGGGGTCTGACAAGATAAAACAAAGATACCACTAGAAGCACTGTAGGCTAACCGTATCAGGGAAAGGTGGGCGACGATTGGTTGGAATCTGCACGTACTACGGAATGACACTAGTATGTTCGGCGTTAGTGCGCCCATCTACCACGAAGCATACAGTGGCGACCCAATTTGTTGGTTTGGACGAAGAAGCACGCAGGGCCCCGCACTGGGGAGGTAGGGGACGCTATAGGACACTGCGAGGATCTGTGGCATCAATATTGCACAGTACCTCCGCGACGGTGACGAGGCATTTTAAGCTTACCAGGAAGCGTTACAGAAGGACAAACAATAAATGTGAGGGGATTAGGCGATGAACCGAGGACGCTTCCTGGGGCATACCTAGGAAATTTACATCCTCAAGGGTTTCTTTTCCCATTGACATTAGCTGTTCCAAACTCTGCCGTTGGATAACGCTATGCCACGGTGGCGCTAGTGACCTGATGCCGACCATGCAACATTAAGAAAATACACGCAGGACACTGTTAGGTATACCTAGGCCAATTAGTGAGATACAGATTGAGTATGGCTAGTAGAAATCGTTGATAGCCTGCTATGCAAACTTGAAGCTACTACACTGGGCAAATAAGTAGACACGTCCACGAGGGAAGGTACGTAGGACCAGTGCATGATGCGCCTTGTCCTGCGTACCACTTCCTTAACGTGCATCTGAATCTAATCATACAGGTGTACTCTAAAACAGCTTCTTACAAAGCATTGGCACAATCAAGTGGTCTGAAGTTCCGTGAGAAGGTCACAAAACAGACGAAGCTTCACACAATTGTTTCTACAAGGACAGGGAGGAAAGCAACTCATGAGCACATAGATGCACGAGAAGCAGAGATAAGACAAAGGGCCACATGATATGGTCGGCTTCTGATCACGTGCAACCCTTATAGAGAAATGGCATGAGACATAGCTGACATGGTCGCCATGGCGACCAACACGGAAGCAAGACCGGAAGACAGCCAAGAAAACGAGACTGAGACAAGGACGGACATGCATCGAAAACGGTGTTGCGGAAGGATGGAGGTGTCATTATAAACATAATCACAGAAGGACGTTAGGTAAGCGCTACATAAGAGACCGCACTGCCAGAGTCTATGCACAAACGTTGCGTAACAGACTTCCTTGTTAAAAATAATCATCTTCACAACAGGCTAGGTTACTGCTGACGGCTTATAAAGTAAGCACATATTCTGGAACCGTGTTGGCTCTTGCTCGTTCTCGCAAAACATCTACACCAGTGTCACGCTCCTAGCTCACACCACGAAAAAACTAGCGTCGATACACTACGTGCAGTGCACATAGCACCCCTCGTCCCGTAGTTCCCACTTGGCTTGTTGAAGGAGCTTACTAAGTAGACAAGGTTTCCGCGGTTGTCCTCTCCCGATGGTCGGCGGACACAGGCAACGCTGGCCCTGCGACGGGCATCCTGGAGAGCAGAAAAGACCAATGGCCAAGTTCGACGGTCAGGTTTTCGCAAAGAAAGGAGATACGAACACGCCGTGCAGAGATCATGCCGATGACAACACTTCAGAGAGGACATTAGGGCAATTACTCAATACTACCAGGTGCCGGCGTAGCTACGATAACATTACGATAGTCTTACACGAACAGAGGGGCGAGAGGGGGAGGTGACGGCGATACGAATGCATGCTCGCGAACGTCCAAGATGGTCAGCGCGGTGCACTGCTGCGAATCTTCGAGGTGCCATACGCACCACGCACGTGCACAGCACGTTTTTTACATCCTTACAGGCCACTCATACGTTGCGTGATACAGCTGCAAGCTTCTGACGCATCACTCTCAGCTTCATAATGCAAGCTCATTAAATGAATAGTAATGATAAGCTGCTGGTTTCCACGTCTTGAAGCCAAGGGTACATATGCGGCGAGTCGCGAGACCACGCCGTATCGGAAAGGTACGGATTAAGTACGATTCCTTAGGAGTCTTACGTGCACCTGACCATAGGTATGAAGGAGGAATTCAACGCTTCACCGCTGTCGTCAAAATTCGTCCGTCGCCAATGGATATTGCGGCCTCGCGCTGGCCAAAAAGGTCATTGCGGGAAATTTGTAAACTATAGTTTAAAGCTCTCTCAAACTTGCCCTCGGCACCTCGCAGCCCAAAGGTGGTTGCCTTAGTAGTCCTCAAAGAAGTGTTGGCGATTCCAGGAGGGGTGAAGAGGAACCTTGACCCAGGCAGTTTAGTCTCAGGTGAGGACGGGAAAGGTAAGAAGCGACGACGACGTGGATGCTAGCACGATGCTCGAAGCGTGCGACGAAAGCGTACTACAGTTCCTACCTACAGTTTCTACCGTGTGTTAGTAGAGTAACCACCTGTGAACCACAGGTTTCCATTCCAAGCACCCATAGGGATTACCCGGAGTACAGGCCATTCCGGAGGTGCAACACGGAATGCGAAAACGCCCGTTTCGGCAGACTCAGACTCCATGCTCGCCGAGACAATAGTACTGTTAGCAACGCGTATCACAAAGTCCTTTAAAGTTCTGCGCACACACAGAACTTTGAAGAACTCTGTGCAGTGAATACTCTTATGGAAAAAAGTCGTAGTCGCTCAACGTGAAGTGGATACGAGTTTCGGCCATCATCTTTTGGAAAACCCAGCGTGGCTACGAATGGCAGAATCACGTGACAGTACAGTCTCTCGAGAACTCCATTCCAAGGCTGGGCATCGATAAGATCGAAGTAACTAATGACTGCCTGACTGATTACGACGTCTAAGAACCAAACACTCAAGCATTAGTTGACATCGTCAAGGTGACTATTCCATGCAGTTATGCTTGACACGTAACCGGAGTTTAAGAGCGCATTTACTAAAGCGTCATTAATAGAACTCCAATGCTTTCGCTTTGGCGCCTCCTTATAGGCAACTGCACAAGGCACCTATAATTTTGGAAGGAGTCGGCTCCCAGTCGATGTTGGACATAAAAAAGGTAGAGGACAAGGTGGTGCCATATGCGTTCACGTTATTGTCCGCGCGTGCTGCGGTGCGTTATAAACTGTCACGTTGGCGACTTAACTTGCGCAGTGTACTGCACCTTACTTCGAATGTATCTCGGAAAATGTACTCAGCGAAAAGAAAAGGAAATATGAGAACGGCTGGAAAGCTACGGCTGAATGCTTAACACTTGTTTCTCGACTCTGCGGTACATTACCGCCACTCGCACAGATCTATCCGCTCTTTGTCTCCTTTTTCGTAACAACTAGGCACACGTCTGAGGACATCTTGCCAAAGCAAGCACGATAACCACACAAAGCACCTTGTCCACGCGGATACACCTTAAAAAACAACGCACAGCACCGCAATCCGTACAAGGGCTCCCGGAAAACACGCGATAGCAAAGCAGAAAGCGTTTAATCCAAGTTTCCCAAGGCGCACGTGGAGGGACATCGGTGAAACGGATCACGCACTCTAGCCACAAGCGAGGCTCCGCCGCGACGCGACGCCCCGTCGACTACACGAGTTTGGCGCCGATGTTGTACGCCAAGGTCGATGTCGCAGCCGCCGCCGCCACTACCGCTGCTTGCGGCGATAAGCGCCACATCCTGCGTTGCCGCTTAGCGTTGCGTCGCATACGCTAAGCTCCGTCCGGTTTCTCTTGTCGCCACGAGACGTGATGAGAGGGTATGTAAAGGCCCGAGAGGAATGCTGGCCGCGCGTGTGCAGAGATGTTTTGTTGCGCAGAACAACTCGCGAGAGAAGACGTGCAGTACGGAATGTCGTATCTCTTAGGCACCGATAAGAATCGGAAATTTCATACGCCAACGTCATACACACTTCCCCTTTCGGTATTTAGCGATGGTATCGTTCCGGGAGACGTGGTGCCTCAGGTAGCGTCCGAAGGATTATTGGTCAGCAGCCAGCTCATATAATAAGACCACGTGCCACGTGACGTCTTCACGTACGATTGGGGCACGTGGCCCGGCCGATCGAAATCAGCTTTGGCCATGTCAGCTTTGTTAATCTGTAACAAAGCGAATGCGCGTTGCTGCGTCTCGCCGTCACTTTAAACGCGACCGGACACCGAACCCTCGACCTGAAGCCGAATGTCACAATCGCTGATCGACGGCTAAGATAGAACCTATCGTACATGGCGTACGCCAGATGACTGCACTTAACGCTGATGCAAGAGATAACATCTGAACGACGTTTTCGATGAGCGATGAAACGCCATCTGATACAAGGTATCGCCACGTTTATACCGATTAATCAGAACTTGAGCGTGTGCCCCGGACTTCGACCGCTGCATGCATTCCTACAACCACCAAGTCGTGACAGCATCGGGGGCAACAATCGAACCAGCACTGTGACAAGGCACTGTACAAAGTTCCCAAGTATGGGGCAAGGATCGCAGATAACGGATACGAGATAAGAAATATCGCTGGACTGTCGGCGCAGTAACTGTCGCTCACTTAGCGATGTCGACTGTCGGCTTGTGTGCGTAGTTAACAAATCAGCCGACGGCCACTGCAATGAAGTGCCTATTCGTAGGTTTAATAACATGCACTGTAAGGTCCCACAATACAGCATGCTCACTCTCTACGGGTGCTGAATCGTTGAAAGAGTGCAAAGACAAAACAAGGTCGACGAAGACGTTCCACCAGTAACCCCCGCATGCTATATCGCAAATGCACAAATGCGGTGCAAACACAACCAATGCAAAACACCCCGGCACATCTCCATAACATCGTTCCCGTACTCGTTGACATTTCCATAATATCGCAATCCCCGAAAGTCCCACACACAGGACATGTGCTCGCAAAGCGCTCGCTGCTGTTGTCACATATGCGCCGTCAAGACGGGGCAAGAACATTTGACGCAGGCGCACGCTCCCCGAAACGATTTCTTACTAAGGGTAAGTGTTGCCCGTTTCGTTGTTTTGATGGTTTATGAACACCAAGGATCGATCGTCCATCCTAGATACTGCCAATATACTGTAAGAAACAGACGCATCGTGGCAAGCACCGAACGCATTTGCGAGAAGTCGCAACAGCAGTACAATACTAATGTTGAACAATCAGAACTGGTTTTGGGACGTAAAACCCCACAAAACAAACAACAAACAACAATAAGTCACGAAATGACAGGCACAGCAAGCGCAAAGGCAGCAAAAGGCATGTGCAGCTGGACAAGTGCTCCGTGCAGGCAACGCTCTATCGAAGCTCGTTTCATTCCATCCTTGAAAGAGGCATCCGCCACCCGAAGGTCGCAAGTCGCTGCGATAAGTTCGTTTCACGCTGAGGCATGGATCTAGCATAGCCATTGCGCATGCGTCCGACTACATCCCTTGGTTCACTTTCACCGCACCGTCATACTTAATGGGAAACTGCGGCGATTTTCCACTGTCCACGGACCTAAAAGAATTTTTCAGTAAATGTTCCCCTCTGTACTGTAATGATATAACCTCCCTGTCCTTCTTCCTTACCTCGTCTTGCTCCTATACATATCAACAGATAGCATCGCTTTTCCTGTAGGGCCGTTAATTGCAGTAGTCTTCCCGTAGGTGTCAATAATCAATGTGAGTACCTATAGTGAAGTATGAAAATACGAGACGTGTTTCTCTTCGCACACGCAGTTACGACGAACGCCAATCAGCGTCCAACTCGGGTCGCGAGCTACGTCACCAACAGCTGCGCGGTAATGTCACGTGACGGCACGCTCTTCGGGCCAACCATCATTGCGAGCCTTATATCCTACGTAACTTCGGGACTGAAAGTTTCCTTCCACAGGTCTTACCGTAGTAAGCAAACGCGGCCAACAAAGAAGCTTTCGCGAATCAAATCGCATACAGCGGACACAGCCTATACAGCGGATACAGCGGATTATCTCACTGCCACTGCCTTACGCCGGCGCTTAAATTTGTTTAAGCACACGTGCAAGTCACAGCAATGTTAGCTTTAATTGTTTATGTATGCTTAGGCTCTGCACCACACTTGCGTTGCCGATCATCTACAGATCTTTTATTCCCTCTTTCGCCTGTATTTCCCGATAAAATGCAATCAGCTAGATTTATTTATTCTAAATACCGCCAAACAGACTCTCCGACTCAACTAACGAATCTTTATGGCATAAAATCATTGCAATTGCGTAAGAAAAATTGACAGAATAAAATTTCTTTCATTTGAGGAATCGTCAATTGCTACTTCCCCCTGAGCCCTACGTGACGTCACGAACTACAAGGCATCGACATGAAGAATCACCAACCCCATACAGCACCAAAACTAACCTATTCAAGTTCTCATTTTTCCCGCGCAATATTAAAGAGTGGAACTCGCTGCCAATATCAGCAGTGCAAAGTATACAAATAATTGAAAGTCTTCAGGATTGATGTTAGGTTATTTTACTTATGTTCCTTTTTTGTGTGATATTCAAAGTGTTATTACTTTCGTGCTCTGCTGTACTAATTAGACACTGTCTTTTGTTTTCAATGCATCGTATGTAAATGTGTATATGTATTACCCTTTTGAGTACACTTTTGCCCCTCCTGCTAGGGCCCCAGTCGGGCCTGTAGTATCTTGTAAATGAATAAAAATAAATAAATTCGGAAAGGGCAAGAAGTCTGGACAAATTAAATTCTATAGTGCCAGTTAGTCCATGATCATAACGGACTTTGCGGCATACCGGGTTACCAGAAGGTGTAAACGTGAGCTCAACCATGCCAAACTACGAGCTATCACAAGTGCGTTGCAGCTCACCGCTGGGAGAAGCCTTTGGCACCGGCGTAGCTGCGAATGCATTGCCTCCGGCAATGCTGTTTTTCAACGGTAACACCAACTCGTAACCAAAACGTGTCTACAGTTGAAGCACTGTGGTTAAGCAAAACGACACAAGATGTCCACACCATTGTTCAGTAATCTGGTATCGCTAGAACAACATTCCTCTTACCGAAATACCAGACATGCTAAATTCCTCTGCAGAATCATCCTTATCTTTTCTTTGGTACGAACAACCAACGTGACATTAAGAAACCAAGTTTGAGGCATGATGTGTCCTTGGATAAGGCGTTAAGACATCTCAGCTAGCGCTTAATTGTTGCTGCCATCCACGTCTCCGATAACGTTGACCACAATCCGGTAAGCCGCCAATCCGTGAAGGTTATAGTATGTTTATTACCGTCTTGTTAACGCTAGAAAGAGCCAGCTGGAGACGTCTCCTACAAGGCTGCTGATATATTTCACAAGAATGCAGCTCGCTAAGCCGTTGCGGACACGTATTCTTGTCTTTTTTTTTTTCGTGAACAGCGTAGCGACGTGACAAGATTGTTTCTCGTCGTCTTCACTTGCTCTTATCTCGCACATAGCTGGCACTTTTGCAAGCGCTTACAAACGGACGGCTCTTAAAAGATGAGACAAGCGGAGCGGGCGTTATGCGAGAGGACCGAAGAAGTAAACTTTTAACTTAGAGGAAACAACGCACGTAGGCGCATGTACGATAGTTTGAAGCAGCGAATAACATTGTCTCATGCGTCGTATTCGACGGTACTAAAGTGGCTCTGGATGATTGAGCCACAGATCAAGGCAAAATTCTCAAGCATATAGAACGGGACAATAAAAGGCGAAGCAAGCCACAGGCATGCAAAGCAAAATGGCGATGGTATAAATGTCGAGTAGCTTTGGGCAGCGTCAGCGCATTTAGCAAGCGCCGACACAACATACCATATTGTACACCTTTCGCAGAAAGTTTGTAGGCCACGTAACCAGTGACGACACACGCCACACACGTCCTGCCACCATTCTACTGCACATCAACTACACTATAGGTTTGTGTGGTCTGCGTCCACAAATTTGACTTTCGAGCTGTACAGACTGTATGCTATAGCATCTCTACAGGTGTTATTAAACTTATCACTGATTGTGACCGTGATAACGAAGTGGACGAAGAAAGTGAACTGTTTCCATACTACGCTATATCACAGCTAGGGTTAGATCATTAAAGAAGTTTGCAAATGACTGCAGCCGAAGCTCGATCACAAAAGCGGATACGGACAAGACGCACAAGGCAAGCCGGGCACATCAAACAGCTGCTCATTCTAGAAGCTCTCAAAGCATGCAACAAGCACTAGCAGCAGCCGCAGCGGTTGGGGGCAAGCGGAGCGGCAGATGACCGCAGCAGGGCTGCGAGAAAAAAGAAGCGGCGGTCATCAGCTGACCACATTCTGGAATGTCTGCAAGAACACACACCCAAGCCGAGTTCTAGAACAGAGGTAGCAAGCGCAAGCAGACTGTGACACGATGCGACGGCAGACGATCTCGGGTGCAGTGCAGAGCGGTAAACAGCCGTGCAGCAAGACTCGAGTGTCACGTGGGGTGCGTTCTCGAAGCGGCATAAGCGGCGGCAGGCGTGAAGTGGGCAGGTCACGTGCGTGCTTGCGTCACGAAGTGGCGGTGGCGAGTGCGCGATTGGCAGATGCAGCGCACCTTTGCGGGCGTCGCGTTGGCAACGTCGTGCATGAGCTGGTGGTCGAGCAGCAGCTTGCGGGCCTCCTCCAGTTCCCGGTGCTCCCGCTCGGAGGCGCGCTTCAGGTTCTCCACGTGCGCCACCATCACCTCGAACGCCCTGCTCATGCGCTCCTCCTGTTCAAGGCGGCGCCACCATCGGTCAAGGTTGCGTGACGTCACGGCATACGCCGCGAGTGTACCGCCTCCCAGCGGCGGCGACGTGGACCGAGAGCATATGACACTAACAAAAACACACACGAAATCCTATTCGATACACGGGATGTGTATACCCATAGTGCCGTCTGTATGATGACCGAGCTTCGGCGCACAGGAGGTCAGTGGTAAAGCCTTGCGTCACGTGGTCAATATGTTACCAAGCCAATGCTGCTTCACACAGTCACAGCACATATTAGACGCGCTGAAGGACAGGAGCATGAAACAATGTGTGTTAAGAAGCCTAGTGCTCAATTTCGCGACAAAGCTTCAGTAGCACCGGCAACGTTTCAAAAGCTATTAATAGCTGGATAACAGATACGTGGGCGAGTTGGCTGGGTATCAAGGTGATTCTTCGCAGCGCTCAATAACGAATACGCGACGAAGTCCTGTCCTGTGTCTTTCTCCAGTATTCGTTATTGAGCGCTGCAAAGAATAACTACCACTATATACAGCTTTTCAAGCGTTGCCGGTGACTTGGGGCTTGCACATACATGGGCAAACTCTTCGCTTAGAACCATCTGGTACATACAGAATGCCTGGCGCGCTCCATGCGTTACTTGTAAATTTCTGCCATACGTCTGGTCCTATAGTCGCTCTAGTCCATACAGTGGTCTGAGAAACTAATTACAGTCTTATTGATAATGCTGTTAAGAGTTAAACTATACAAACAGAAATACCACGATCGCAAAGTGCTGTTCCCGCGTTCACCTCGCCCATCTCGGCTTAAGAAAAAAACTAAACGCCTACCTACGAAGCCACTTTTTCAGTGCGAAACACTGATCGACTACTTTTTTGGGAACACCGAATTACAATCTTCGTTTTCCGCCCCGATTAATTCCTATGCCTGGCTCTGCCTTGGGACAACACGTTCTCGCAAACCCTCAAGGGAATTACCAACTCTTTCCCCACGTGAAAAGTAATTACGCTAAAGAAAAAAAGAGCAAAAAATGCAATGTACGATCACCTCACAGGAACGCAGTAAAGGCGTTGTTAAACGCCTTACAAAACTAGGATGACTGAACGCTTCGAGGCGGCCTGCGATCGCCTTCACTGGAGAGTCCACGGACAATTCGTGAGCACGAAGTCGATTACGCCTACTCCTCTTGCAAACTGAATTACGGCGAGCTTGTTAGCAGCGGCATCCGCAAGACAAGCGATAAGAACCGGGCGCAAAACGCCGTCGCGTGCGTCCCAGATATAAGGCTCAACGAGGCCTTCTTCCTCATACACTGCGACCGCGGGCAGGCGGTAAGTACACCCCAGCAATGGACGAAAACGAGCCTGGGGCAGGAAGGTAATTGGCAGCGATTTTGTAGACCGTCGCTGTGGGGCAATTTCGAAGCGATGCACGAAAGAAAAATACTACAGTAGGGCTCAGGAAATGCGTAATCATATACAAGCTCGCAGTCACGTGATGGCGCGCACGCACACGTGTGTACAGGGCAGTCAAATGGGAGAAATAGGAGCTTTCAAACCTACGCGCGAGTATCGTCTGTACCGCGAATACTGGAAAGAGTTTGGCGATTTGCTACTTCGCCTGAAGTATATTTGACAAAGCGGCTCGTAGAATGGCACCTCGCTAGAAGAGTAACGTACCCCAAAACCCAAATCAGCCGGGTGGATTATAGTGTATTTCATCGCTTTGTCCCTGCGTTTAAAAAGACATTCACATTTAGTACTTAACGTTGATTTTGAAGGATTTATAAACAACAAAAATAGTATTACTTGTAATCAGTGCCTTTTATCTCGTTGAATGTGTTCACTAAGTACAGATACTCCTTCAAGTATCCGCAAAGTGACATGCAATAATGCAGACACTATTCGCTCGTAATCTGTGCCGATAACGAAGTAATCGAGTACCTGAGAGACTCGCACCTGCTTCAAGGCTTAGGCCACAAAGATCACACTTACTTGAAGGTCCTTGGTAAATATCGACATCTCGTTTAAAATTAGCACAGCATAGAATTTACTAACGGGACCCAGTAATTGTAACCTCCCTCTTTGAATAAAAGCATATCCGAAGGCTATCGAAGCTTTTCCAATGTTTCGGCTTAATTAAAGGCCGCATTTTAAGGCGCACACGCGATCGCGATGATGCCTCGACGCGGAGTGCGGCGCGTCAATGCCCCACGGAAACATTTAGACATAGCGCTTCGGTCTAATTTTCTCTTACTTTCAATGGGAAGTCTGTCGAAAGTCTGTAGAGATGCTCTTCAAAGTCTACAAACAAAGGGGGGCCGCCCAGCGCACGCACCTGTTGGACGGCACCGTACACCTCGGCCTGGCTGGACACTCGGTCGGTGGACTGCTGGATGACGTCGACATGGTTGCGGATCTGGGCAACCACCTCTCGGACGCGCTCGTCGTCCGTGCACAGCGAGTCCAGGGTCTGCGATGATTAAACCAGAGCAAATGATACCGAAAGCTTCAGCAAAACCATAGCCTCCTATATGAACTATGCCCGCCGGATTTTCGGCGATCCCATGGAAAGCGGACGTCGTCGGAACTATGGCATTGGCGCCACTTACGTACGGTAGTCTAAAACAAACGTTTTAGTGTTTTGGTCTGGTAGGCTACAAAAAAACCCGTAAAGATTAAAAAGAATTGCGTAAATACACATTTTCGTTACTGTCATATGAATACAGCAATATAAAGCGGTTGCCATCTGAACTTGTGACGGGGGCGCCACTGACGTACGGGTCTGGCGAGAGAGGCCTCCCTCTCACAGCCTCAATGTGCTCTTACCCTACGTAGGCGGCGCCACAATAGACGACGCGCTTTTCATGCTCATCCGGCAGGCATAGTTTAGGCTATGGCAAAACACACACACACACACGCACACACACCTGCGCGAGGTCCCGGATGGCGTTGAGCTCGGCCTGGATGTTTCCTTCGGCGATGTCCCGGTGGCGCTGGTGCAGCTCAAGTCGCTTGGTTCAGCGTCAGCCGGTCGGTCTTGAAGCCCAGGGAGAGGGTGGTGAACTTGTTCTGAAACACGGCAAGCACAAGAGAACCGAGGCTATCGCGGAAGTTTACAGTTCGCTGTAATAAAATCACAGTAGTATAGTCGACTATTAGTAGTTGTAATGTGGTTTTAGAAGGAGGGCAAACGGAAGGAAAAGACCACGGTATCGCCAGTGATGATTTTCAATAGACACTTGAACCGGGAGGTTCCATAATCTCGGACCCCGCAGCTAAATTCATCGAAGAATCAAGCGAATGTATGCGACGTCGTCATTGGCTGTAAAGAAGCGTCAGGTTTTCTACTTTCCGGAAACCCTTGAAAAAGGCAGCTGGATCCTTAGAATCACTTGTAGTTCTACAGTATATACGTAGATGAAGTATAATAACATTCATCCGTTTTCGCAAAACAAGAGCATTGTGACACCACCAAGAGCCCAGAGCGTACGATGCAACGGGCAGCAGCCCACGCGTCCTCTTGTTTGTGCCGTTCATGGCGTGTACTTCACCTGTCGCCATCAATAATGACCGGCTTAAAACGTACATCCACTCCTGCTATAAGAGGCTTAGCACGGCCGCCATAATCCAACGTAAGCACCTGCCGAGAGACTGGCTGTATAAATAAACGTCTGTTTCAGTAGTTCCGTGCAGCACTGTGGAAACTACAGGTCCCTTCTACCAATCAGGAGTGCAAACACTTCTTAAACGTATCCTTCCACATCATGGCATCTGCCAATGGTGAACGCTGCAGTGGCAGGAATAGCCTTGGAAAGAGGAGGAGGAGGATGGAGTGAGGTCCCCATTGGCAGTAGTGGCTCGCGGGTGCGTGTCTGAACAATGACATTTCGTCTATCCTGGGAAGAACTCTGCGCTTGACGGCCTCGTGGCCTTCCTTCTGCTGCACGGAATTAGTAAAACAATACAGCGGCTATATGGCAAATGATTTCTGCGGAAACCCACAAGGTGGAGTAACGTTTATGAAAGGGAAAATTAGCATCCACCCGTTTCTGTAGCACAAGGCCACAAGAAAATCCATACGGATTTCTCAGAGAAATCCGTATGGATTTTCTTGTGACCTTGTGCTACAGAAACAGGTGGATGCTAATTTTCCCTTTCACTATAGTGGCTGTCTGCTTACAGTCGGTTACAGGAGTTCTGCCTGATTGGTAGAAGAGGCCTGTAGCTTCCGCTAGTGCTGCACGGAACTCCTGAAACAGACTATAGTTGTTTAGCCAACTGTAGGCAATTACTTTTCAGAAGTCCAGAACGTGCAGGGGCTCTATAATCTGCGCAACGTCGCACTCCCGCCTGATGGACATCTCAATGCCGTGGGCAAAAAGAGGCGGCCATGATTGTACGCTGCTTCCACAAAACGTGCGCAGGGTGTGACGTCATAAAACGATGTCACGGCCGCCCAAACGCGCTCAGGAGGGTGGTACAGGAGCTGTTATTTGTCCCAGCCACGCTGGCACACTGTTATTACTAAGAATGTACAGGGCTGTCACGCCGAGTTAAGCCGAAATGAACCGTCAGCCTTAACAGCAATTCTTTGCTTTAGGAACAAGGGCGGGAATTGGGGCCATCTGTTAAGGCATACTAGGCTAAAGCAAAACAGCAAAAAAACTAAAAAAGGACAGCACTGTACACGAGGCAGACAGAACATGCAGGCGCTCAGGACAGGTCACACACTGAGTTCTTTTGCTTTGAAACTGGAAATCGAAGTGTGGTAGATGTAAAAAGCAAGGTACAACTCACCTCGATCTCTTCTTCGGTCAGCTGGTCCGAACTGAAGAAAGAGGTACAGGAATAAAGTTAAAGCAAGACTAATTAAGATTTAGAGGCAAGCAACAACAAATTTGACGTTATCACGGCTACACAAGTGACGTCATAAAAAATACAGAAAGCGGTATACAAGTAAAGTGTACTTAAAACCGCGGACATCTCGACAACTTCGTTATAAGGGGCATTTCGAAATAAGCATCCGAGTCCCCAACATGGTCAGTGCAGTGAGGTGCGTTCATTACAAAGGATCGAAGTGCTGCAAAAAAGGGCACGCCGAAGCACGGTGACGTGACTGGGCAAGTACTGGCTTGTGGGACTAAAAGATAAAAGGTCTACCACAGCCGGAGCAGAAATACTGTGGTAAAGAAAGAATTCGCAGTTTCGGATGCTGAGTGTTCAGTATAAAAATACTCGCACGTAAGGTTCCGTAGAGAACCACGAGAACAGGCACTCTGCCCCACACCATCAGGTGAAAAAGCGGCGTTAAACAGTTGCAACATTTGAAGGCGAATGCTGAAGATTTGGCAGTGTGTTAAATTATACATGAAGTCATACTTTTGCAACACACCTTTCAAGGGCCTCAGAGTTTCCAATGTTTCCAAGACCTCAATGAGGAAGTACACACTATAAGGTCGACATTTTTAAGAAATTCGCGAGAACTTGTGGCGTTTTCAATTCATTCCAAAATGAGCAGCAGGATTCCACTCCATGTAAGGTGAGGTGTTGCGCATTAACGCCCCAGCCCCTGCGTATGCTTGACTGGGGTATGTACGGTATGCGTCGCACCTGACGGGGTAAATGCATTTCCATGCAATTTCAGTAAACTTTACCGATGTCGCCGCCCCATTGTTCGTCAAGGTCACCGCTTCATGAGGTACTTAATGCTTTCGTTTGAAAATTAACAGGTACGCTCAAATGCAAATGGAAAAATTACCGATGTTCATTCCCCAAATATTCGTACAACGGACGCCAATATTTCAAACCGCGTTCGTATGAGTGTCTGGAACCGCCGCAAACATAGATGAAAGACAAACGCGCTTGTAAGGAAGAAGATAAATTAAAAAAAAAAAAAACAGATTACAGCGGTACGTTTTCGGAAACCTGCAATACGTATACCCTGGATGCTACTAATCCCCAGTCGTAAAATTCACTGCCATCAGTTTCCAATGGTCCGGAACGTAGCGCTAACACCGACACTACCCTTTACGTCAAAGCCGTGAACAACTTTTAATACGCTCGCGCCAACCTGATACGCCGGATGTGGTGACACCCTGCGTGGCGGAACCACGTTCGCGGAACTTGCGCGAACAGGATTGCAGCACTTTCTCAAGCGCTCGGAGGAAGCGTCCCCAACACCTCCTCCGGCAACAAGGCGAGAAACGACAATCCCGCTGCAGAGCATGTGCACAGGTCCATGCTACCGCTGTACATACAAGTTATGAATGCGTATCTTACAGCTCAATTTATTTATTTAAAAATACTGCCAATCTCACATGAGATCAAGGCAGCGGTAGGGGGTTGCAGCAGCAATAACAATCAGAAAAACAATTCCATTAGAATTGTTCACAAAAGAATGGCAACCTAAACAACGATAATAGAAACGGCAAACGATTACAGCGGGTTGTACAAGAAATCGAATAAATATGTGAGTCGAGTTGTAAGTTAAATATGGATTGTACAGTATACAACACAGTTCAGTAGAAAACAGAAGTGTTAAGCATACAAACACGTATAAAGTAGTTATGGATACAAAGAAATGAGGTAGCGACCTACCTTAACCGTACTGTGTAAGCTCCCTTTATTATCATAGCAAAATTGTCTAACGAGAGAGTGTTAGCAGTTGATCGGTCGAGTTAATTGCAGTCTCTCAACGCTGTCGGAAAGCAAGAGTATTTAAAGCAGTTACATTAGTGTGAATATTCAGTGAGCGTTAAGGAGTGTTTGTTAAGTGTAGGTCTTGCTGTGGCTCTTGAGATATATGTAGTAGTGGCAAAGTTTCGCTGGTTATGTAGGAGCTGGTGCAAGAATTTCAATCGGGCTACTTTGGCCCCATTTTCAAGGCTAACAAGGCCAGCCCTTTTTAGTAATTGGGTCGGTGAGAGTGAAATTTTATATTCGTCAAATGTAGATATCATGGCTTTTCTTTGGATCCGTTCTAATTCTAATGCACCAACCGGCATTCCCTGACACAACGGTTTTCGGAAAGCGACGATGGTGGATGAAATTAAAGCAAATACGCCCTAACGCTGACACACCGCCGAATGAAAAGAAACCAGCATCCGCTACCACATCCAAAATTGCAAAAGAAGGAACCAACGCCATCTGCACCACTGCAGGCGAATACATTTTCAGGAGAGTTTTTCTTTGTCTTTTTTTTTACTCATGTGATACGATTGATGTACCTTGATTTGTAATCTTCGTTTTGCACTTGTTACTGCCAACTCCTGCCCACAACCTCATCTAAACCGCAGGCTCATATCACAGCGACATATAGAGGCTAGCAGTACTGTATAAATAAATAAATAAATAAATAAATAAATAAATAAATAAATAATCTGGCGCGCGCATTTGCTTTGGTTTGTTTACCGGGAACGTGCCCTTATCAGCTTCTTGCTACCCGCTGCGGAGGCTGGGATTATCTTGCTTGCTGCTTCGGGAACGGTATCGACCGCTTTAGCAAACCTTGCACGCCCGAAGCGCACATTTCTAGAACATCAACAATAATACCAGAACGCGCTGTGATGGATGTATAAAAGCCGACGCATCTGCACCACGACCGACGACTGTTCACGCCGCTATATCGTTTTGCTGTGTGATACTGCTTTTCTTTGCTTGGCAGAGCTTTGCCGAATAGACAGTTGTGCTGTCAACGTTTTGAAGCCTGTGGCGTCCCTTCATCGCCACGACCACGTGACAACATGGCATCATTATGCACCGGATTCATCCCACAGACTTCGCACAGCCAGCCCGTTTCCACAATGTGCTGGACGCCATCCAACACATGGTGCTGCTGTGTTCACACCGAGGGAAAAGGTGAAGCTAGAGAACAGCTAGAATCAAACGCGACAGACAATTTTAATGGCACAGAGCATAGAAAACCGGAGAGCTCTGAATTGTCCACGGTCGAAGCAAACGGCCTTGTGGAGTTAGAGAGCATCCACCTCGGGCGAGGAAACCACTTTCGCTATGTTTCGACCATTACGGACTCGTTCATCTTCCTTCAGACCAAATGAAGCAACATTCGAAACGAAGTTTTCTTAAGAACAATCTGCGAATATATATTCAGTACTTTCCTGAACACGAAGTACTTCTCGAGTACTTTGAAACGACTGCTCAAAACCAGCGCCAGGAAAAACAGTGGAACTTTAGGACATTGCATTCAAGCCTTCGCGACGGTTCTTCTCCCTTCAGGAGGGACCGCATTTCTCAGCTTTTTTTTTTCTTTTTGTTTGTACTCACTCATAGCAACCTTCGATATCGCACTTGCGCAGCTACCTTCGCAGTTGTCGACTACACGAGCGAACGATATCGTGGACAGTGAGTTTAAATCGACAGACCGATCGAAACGTAACTGAGTAACGTCGAATTGATCTTGCGCACAGCAGGCCATCGATAGAGAGCAGCAAAGTAGAAAAGCAAACACCCAAGTCGCACGCTTCAGAGGGTATATAATTAACGACCACGCGTCGTTTCGCCGAAGCCGCTGAGCCCGATTACACGAAAGGCTATATCGCCCATAACGCGCGTGAGCCATCCGTTATGCTTGACGTGACACAGCATATGCCAAAGACAAGGACGACACACACACACACACACACCCCTCTCCTTGCACGTGGTATATATATATATATATATATATATGTATAT
Source organism: Hyalomma asiaticum (assembly GCA_013339685.2). Classification (NCBI taxonomy): domain Eukaryota; kingdom Metazoa; phylum Arthropoda; class Arachnida; order Ixodida; family Ixodidae; genus Hyalomma; species Hyalomma asiaticum. The sequence continues at coordinate 36,371,848 of CM023488.1, read as the reverse complement.
GATGTGTGTCTTATGGTGTATCGAGGTGCTGTGCCATAACTTCCCCATTATGCACGGCCTATACCAGTCACCACGACACATTCTGCGCAGCCTGCTGGTTAACCACGACCTGTCCTGCAGAACTTACACACAAAGCTCCGACGTAGTGGGAGTCCAACCTACCGTAATTCACAACCTACAACGCCGCAAGACCTGCCAGTCACAAGATAAAACGCCGTTTATAACCTACACCGGTCACCACCTACGAAACAGTTACGTTCTTCGCTCGCTAAATGTACACATTTCCCTGCAGCATAGGCCAGTGGGACGATCCTTCCCCCTTCGTCTCCGGTCACGCGGACACGAGCTGAGGCCGTATATTGGCGCGGGACGTACCGATTCCACGGAACAGCCGATGTGTCGTGACTCGCGAAGATTGATGGAGCTCGGACCGTACACCACCGGCGATCGGACGTCGTTCAGCTCGGTGCCCCTTCGATTGTACGTCCGCAGGACGCGTCGCATAATTGCCTGATTTCGTATGCAATATGAAACGGTCTCGCGACGCGGCGATTAAAGGAAGCAAGCACGGAACAAACGGGCACGCAAAATTAAAGGAAGCGACGGAGAGAGATTGCGTTTATCGCCCGCACACCAGACTGCCCACGCCATAGAGCTCGTGTCTCGGGGCGTCGAAAGAGTTTTTGGAATTAATTCGCGGAGGCTGAGAGGGACTCGGGCACACGTGTTGCACCATAAAAGCATCGTGCCATGCGTTTTAATTAAAACGCAGCACATTATCGAGGCCGCTACGCCTTCCGCCCCAACTCGTTCATGCAGCTATGGTCTGTTTCATAAGTTCCGTGCAGCACAACCAAGGCTACGAGGCCATCGAGCGCACAATTCTTCCGAAGCGAGACGAAGTGCCCTTGTTCGGACACGCACACCCCGCTTCGTCTTCCTCCGTCTAGGGCTGCAGTTGCCACTGCGGCACCCGCCATTGGCAAATGGCAAGCCGCGGAAGGACACGTTTAGCATGTGTTCGCCCTCCGGATTGGCCGTAGAAGGCTGTAGCTTCCACAGTGCTGCACAGAACTTCTGAAACAGCCTATAGTTCAAGGCGCAGTGGGTAGTGGGATCGAACGAGGAGTTAGTATTATTGCAGCCGGCAGTGAGATGCAGTCTAAACTTTAAAGTGATGTCATAATAAAACGACCGGCGCTGCCCTCAAACGAAGACATACTGGACTTTGGAGCGAATTCGGGGAGCAGTGGAGTTGGTGTCCTTTTATTTTAAGACAAGTTTTGCGGATATAATGCGAAGGTGACCTTGAAAAAAACGGTGACAGAAAACTATGATACTGGACCCGTACTGTGGAGCCATTTCGGGAAAGCAGAAAAGTTGATGTCCGTTTATTTTAAGGCAAAAGCTCTGCAGATATAATGCGAAGCTGATCTTGAAGAATCGGTGACAGAAAACTATGATAGAAGAAACATTGTAAAAAAGATTGAAGACAAGCGTCTGTAGTAGATTCGGTATATACTAAAAGCTGGCATGAAATCGTACAAGTGTGTGACTAACGTGAATGATACGTTGTGAGATCGGTAACTTAACATCCTGCCCATTTACGTTATAAGTAACGATAATGAAGTTACGCGCGCCTCAAATAACCGCATCGGTTTTCGGGTGTGAAGCACACGTGACCGAATGTTAACCTTCACAGCCTATGGCAAACAACATTCACGTGACATTCGACTGTCAAAGGTTCGGGGGTTCAAACCCTTAGGTACAGTATTCGACTACCAAAGGTCTTTGTTTTCGCCGCTATGTTTCTTATACAGGCGATAGCTACGGGCACCTAGAAATTTTGTAAGCTTTTCGACCACGGTGAAAAGTATGACAGATTGGTACGACTGTAGTGGGTCACGCGTTTGCAGAAAACGAAGCGCAACACAGACTCCCTCCTTCTGGCTTCACATCACGGACCTTGTCCACGTAGTCTGTCCTTGCACGCACCCAGTGGTATATTGCTAAAGTGGGCTTATGCACAGTCCCGAGTCTATGTAGACTGTATACATAGCTCAATAGTCTCTCGCGCTGAGACAACATGTAATTCGGGTATATCTCCAGCATGTTCAAAACCAGGCTATTCGCGCATAACCAGAAGTCATTTTTCACCAAACGCGCCTCCTTATAACTCCACTCAAATCACATTAAAGATACCAAACTATCATTTATCAGTATTATTTTTCAGGTTACGAACAAAACAACTTCCTTAAAACTTTCCTTGCTCCTGATGTAGTCAATCCTAATAAGACAAGGATTGGAGCACAACGAAATTCGCTATTACCCTACTAATTACGGCAATATTCGATCCCCTTTCGCGCATTGACATTTTGGAATGATACATCACATGACATTACGTTACCTCCCACTTCATTCATTTAAGCACAAGCCTGAACGACTATTTACTATTTACTGACCGTGCAATGTTGCTTGCTAATGTGCAGCCACCTGGTTAGTGATGGCCATGTATGCTACCTTTCTCCTTTGTTAAAGACGATAGCCTTTCTTGGGATACTTGAATGTAGAAATTTTGGTCTGTCTCTGTCTGCTGTCACACGATTCAGCCACCCGGCCAAGGTATAAGCACTTGCCTAACGCCCAGCCATCTCGAACTGGTAGCTGCGTTCATACTTTTGAACATTGTCGATCGAAAAGCAAATATTACGCATATCTGAGGCACAGCATCAATACGTAAGTATTGCGTGGTACGTTCCTTTTAAAAGAAAATGCATAGATGCGTAATTCTAATGACCCCAGTGTTTATTAGGCTGCGCTAAAAAAGCGACGCTATGCGCGAAAAAGGCCACTGCCGACGATTTCGTGCTGCCACTGGGCCGTTGACCAGGGATTCTGCACAAGCTCATGTTTCCAGATGGCGTCCATATCTCGCGTAGGGTAGTACGGCCGGCAGAAGCACGCAGATAGGCGGCCAATTTTTTTTTCTTTTGATGTGTGCGCCCTTATCCGGTTTCTTACTTATTTTTTCCTGCTCAGCATTTCCTTTTCTTTTCCGTTTGTTAACAATTAACCAATGGTCCCGGAGCAGTCTTACGTCCCAAAACCAACATATGAGAGAGGCCGTAATGGCGGACTACGTAAACTTCGACCACCTGGGGTTACACCTCGTACAGTACGCGGGCCACAACACGAGAGAGAGAGAGAGAGAGAAGAACAAGGGAGGGGAAAGACACTGATGTTAACCAGATGCGCGTCCGGTTTGCTATCCTACAATGGGGGAAGGGGAAATAGGAATGTAATGAGGTAACACACAAGATATGTAATGCTGATACTGCTAGGACCTTGTCATTACTACTAGGATATGCAATGCTGTTATTAGGATGCCTGCACGTCAGGTTTCAACTATAGGTCCTCTTTGGCAAAAAGGAAAACAGAAAATAGAGACAGTTGCGAAAGTCAAAGGCAACGCGAGCGTTTGGCAGAACGCAGCCAATAATTTAGCCTCCCGCCTGAAGGTATAGCCGCTGCTGCACGACAAGAAACGTTACACCACGAAGTTAACGAAGAACACGTGCAATGACACGCATCGCGTGCTCCCCGACAACGCTCCCTGCTTACGTAAACAGGTGATGTGAAAAAAAAAAAAGGCAGCAGGCGCGAAGCCAGGAAGATTAATTGTTGCTAACGACTCTGCATAATCATGAGCGGCACCGGGCGTTGCTTAGTTAGTGCCGACACCGGACACCGGAAGAGGACTACGCTGATGGCTAGGAATATGCATGTTCGCAAATTGAGAAAGATTATGGGGTGGAACTCGCGAAGCGCCCCAGGGGTAAATGGAAGTGGAGGGAGGGGGGGGGGGGGGCAGTGTACTGCGCCGCAACCTCTTCTCCCAATCTGGACTGGACATAATGCGTCATACGGTACGCAACCGCGCAAGCATTGGAGCTATAAAGCATATTAGCACATTCGTGGGATAGGAGAGGCCCCGAACCGTGAAGGCTAGCGGATATGTAGCGATAGCTCATAAGATATACGTCCTTTGCAAATAACGAAAACGTTCCGCTTCCGGATTCGTATCCTGCCAAGTGCAATTCTATTTGTTCTTTTTTTTGCTTATTTGTTTTTCTTCCAGTTGTGGCCAGTCAGAAGGAAGTGAAAAAACTAGACACTATTATAGCACACACGTGAAAAAAAAATGTGGCGACGCTGCTTTGACCATTCCGCACTAACTCGCTGTGACCCCCACAAAATTTTAAAGATGCCTGCTGCTGTGGGCGCACATAATTATTCACCGCTAGTACGAATCACATTGTGTCGTATGGTGGCAAGAGGTTTAACGCGGCAAGCTTCACGAAAATTCATCGAGCCGATGTGGCGAAAATACACAAGGACTTAAATCCACGACGTCACCCTCACGTTCGGATGGCACGGTTACGGCGCGAAATTCAAAATTGAAACTGACCTGCATTTTCTCACCAATACTGGGACTACGATAACAGAATTAACGACGATAAGAGTTCTCAAATAATCGCCTGTAAGCCTAAACTGATCTAGCGTTCCACTTGAAGTCCCTTTTAAGAATTTCTCGCAATGAAGTGTCCGGCGCAGAGCATTACATTTTTGGAAACTTTTGGGATTGAGCAGTGGACCAGAGCTCGCACGTGACTGACAAAAATGAAAGCGCTCCCCATTATGAAGGAGAGCGTCATGACCGTTAAAACGCGCTGGAAAAGTTCTTTCCCTGTCTGTTGTATGATCTCCCAGCCGTTGTAGCTTTCATGTGTACTTGGTGCGACGACATTACTACAATTCTGTAGCTGTAGCAGGTGACCTTGGCTTGAACGCTCACGCGACAATTATCAATGAAGAACACATACCTACGCCGACTTAACTACTCTCATTTCGTTATTTCAATGGAGCACACGAAAATGAGGTAATGAAACGAAGATGTGTTAGGATATGTCCTTGAGAGTGGACTTCTTATTTTGCTTCAGTCTTCTCTGATATGAAGTTGGAACTCACTATGATTATACTTGCTCTTACACCTATACGAGTTAACATCGTAATTTCATTGTAACACCCCCCCCCCCTCCTTTTTTTAAACGAGTGCTATGCCGGCGTCCACCAATAAGTTGCTGACATACTTCCGTAACGGAAGTGGATGTATGAAAAAATTAACACACATTTGCAACGGAAAAGTACCACCCACTCGAACTCGATGCCACATTCATCTCTACCAATGCACCACCGCAACAGTACTCGTAAAGGGAACAGACTGGCCTTATATTTTCACTACAGCACTTTACAAGTTGCATCTAAGTGACGTCCGATTAAAGCAAAGGTGCTTAGAAAGCAAAATTACTCTTCAATTAACATCGCCTCTCCTTCCAATGCACTCTTGGTCGTTTGCCAACTTCTTGTGCACTGTCCACGCGTAATACTCCTTCAGGAGCACGTGAAGTAATTTTACAAATTAGTGCCCGTGTCCTTGTCGTTTTACGTGGTAATCGCTGTCGAGAAAACGGCGCTGTTGTTGAAACGACAATCAGCAACCAACTAGGAAGCGCAATACTCCCTGAACAAACTCGTGAACACCCGCTTAAGCTTCAAGAGGAGAGTGTGTGCACACTCTAAGCTTGTTGCAGTTGTTTTCTCTCTTTCGCCGGGGTAACTACAACACCTATTAGTGCTGCATTTACCCCTGGGAAGCTACGCCTGCTAACTAAAACACCCATAGGTGTTTAGTTACCCTCGCGGGAGTAACTAAACAGATGTAAGCTTTAAACACCATAAGGTGTAAACTTTACTCTCGTCTGGAGAGTAACTTCCCTGCTGCTTAGTTACGCTTTCCACTTCCCTATATGAACGCTGTAAGCTTTACCCTTCATAAGGAGCAAACTTTACGCCCTTCTGCGAGAGTAACATCCCTGCTGTTTAACCCCGCTTTCCACTTTCTCATTTGAACTAACTTTTTTTCCTTGCGGCACATGTAATTACGCAGTAACGTGCTCTCGATGCAGAATTCAGCGACGGCCCATATAGGCTAAGCATTTATGAAGGCCCAATAACACAATGAGAAACATGGTTTTCAAATTATTTTTGCGAGACTCGTGCTGAGATTGGAGACACCGTGACAGGTAGGACAGGAACCTCTGATAAGCCCATCAGTCGGTAAGACAAGCAGGGTCAATGGACTAAATTATTTGATAAGGCCGAAAAAAATAGGCACTGTCGCTCATTTTACAAAATGAACAGTGTCTGGCATCATGTGGAGAATGCGAACATGAGATACTTCGAGAGTTAACCAGCCACAGCACACACGGATGCAACCACTGATGCATAAAAACAACCCTCTCTGCGGGGAGCGGTCAGAGAATGCGAAGTACACAACGAAACTATTGGACATTGATTGTAGCACTCGCGCTACTTCCCTGCACAGCCACAAAGCACGCAGCGCACGTTACCCGGTGTTAGTATTGCGTGGTACTTGCGGTAGGCTTCAGACAAGGTATAGAAATCTTTGGAATTGAATAACGTGCAACACTATGTATTTATTTACTGATTAACGCAGCACACCCTGAGAAACGCATAGCAGAGGAGGGTACACACAATAACCACTGCTGAAGTTTACGTGCCAAAACCGAGATATGATTAAGATACCACCTCGGGATCTTTATCACGCACTGAAAACGCATAGTACACAGGCGTGTGTCATTTCACCTCCGTCGTAACCTGACACGCCGCGCCCGTGATCGAAACCGCGTCCTTCTGGGGAGCAGCCAAGCACCACAACCACAAAGCACCACCGCGGCGCATACAGACCTTGATGGTGTAATGCAGGGTAGGTTGTATACCGTACCTTGCGGTACTACATGCTTCTTTCTTTAGGGACACTAAAGTGAAAAAGTGAAGTGGTTTAGAATGATCACACATTTCGTGAACATGCATGTTACCGTTAATTTCGCCATTTTATGTTCAATACTAAGATAGATAACGAACGTCAAAGTCAGTTTTCGAATTGGCGCCGGAACTTCGGTACCTAATGACGTCACAAGGCCAATTCCTTTTTTTCGTATTCTCACCAAATTCGCTAGGTCAAATGTTCTGAAACTCCCCGTGTTAAGTATCTGGCTTCCTTAGAACACAATGCAGGTCTTCCTTACCGATGAATAACTACGTAGACCTTAGCAGACACCGTAGAAGATCTCTGAAGTCACACGCTTAAGGGTGGAACTTTAAAGGGGCGTCGTCACCCTTATTTTCTTGCAGGTTTCCTTGCTTATCGAGGGTCTTCTCGCAAGACTGGTGTTTTTGGTATTGCGAAAAGCCAACCTACTAATAAGAGACAAGTCGCTTTTCCTTTTAGTGTTCCTTTAAGGTGAAGCACGAACTACATCACCGAAACCCCGCCTTAAGCTATTGCGTGTCCTCGCAAAACGCCCGTTGTTTAAAGAAACACCCGTAGGGCGGCCAGACTCTGCCGTCTACTACAGCTGCCGCCGTGGGCTAACATCGAAGCAGCAGCAGCTGTCCGCAGCTACAGATGTGGGGCACGGAGGCTTGCACGTTGCCGACTTGCAGGCCCGCAATCTTACTCAGAAAGAGCGCGCTCGTGACCTGCTTTTTCTTTCTTTTTTCTCGTCTTTCGTTCTGAAGGTCGCATTATGCGAACGCACGAAGCCTGCCCGTCGCGAGCAGTGTGTCAGTCCGTCTTTTTTACGACGCTCATTATTGACGTTTCGGAGATGAAAAGAGAACAACAAAAGCGAACGAGGAAGTTTTTTTTCTTTCTTTTGTGACGAGACGTGTCATATTTAGCGTGCTCCAGACGAGAAAAAATGCCGTGTACTACGTCTGGGTGGTTCGCGATGAATCACGGCCTGTCACGGAGGCACGTCTGAGACAGACGTCAAGTGCGGGGGACGCTGGCGTTACGTCGCCGCTACGGTTCCTGGATGTCGACACCGCCACCCGCTACAGGGTGGTGTCACCCTGTGCCTATGGTAACACCCTGGTGGTGCGCGACCTGTAGCGCTGGCGACACATTGGTGGTGTCACCAAAAGGGTGGTGAGACCCTTTACCGGAGGCGGGAGACGTCCATGCCGATTGTTCACTTATAGCAGACGACTCAACTGCGGTGCTACTAACTCTTGTAAGATCCGTTACAATCGAACTCGGACTCTTCCAAGCTACGGCCATGACAGCTGATGGCCTTATGTGCAGATCTGCAATTATAGGAGAGCCGCGTAATCCATGGTCCGTGCTCTGCGGTTGCAAAGCAGTCCTTCAGTGTCTACTCTCTGCCCTGCGCCACGGCTCACAAGGAACAGCTCCTTGGGGAGATCTGGCAGCCGCACAGTCATGCTGTATTGAAAGGATGCACATTAACATTTCAGCGGCTAGTTTGTTACTGTGGCATCCTGGGAAACGGTGAAGCGGACGCGACACGATCTGCTCAAGAGGCGTCAGCTGTGTCGCCATTCCCTTCTCAAGGTCGTACGCAAACTGAGACTACATCAGTTCAACTAACGGTGGACTCGTGGAACTCGTCCAGATTTATGAGCATATGTGTGAGTCCTTCAGTAAAAGTAAGGAACTTGTGTCGCTGCGTTAGTGATTCATTAACTACATTTTATGTTATTTTGTAAACAACTCATGTTGAATAGTGTGCTTTAAAGTGTGCCATATGGACTTGTAATGTGTGTTCTACCGAGTGATCTGAAACCTTCAGATTCCGCGATTTAGGCTGCCCCAGCGAGGTGAGGCCTAGTTAGGAGGTTTAAGTACTACTTTTTCCTTGCATCGCAGGCAAACCACGTATGCGTTATGCCCAAATAAAATAACAACATATGGCTTCATGCAATGGACCCTAACCTGCAACTATATCCAGCCCGACCAACCTCTCGCCATGACTTTACCCTCCTTGCTAGTCTACAAATTGGAGTTGTCTACGATGCGTATTCGCTTACAATCGAGGTGGCTGAAAGCCCATTATGTTAACTTCGCGGGTGCAGAGAAACAACCGCGCACGTTCTCTGCGGATGCACCAACGTAAGTGCGGCCCTTTTCAGCCGTACTTGGCCAGCAGGACAACCGGCCGTTCAGAGAGATATGATTCAATGGCATGCAGCATTTTCAACGCGGTTTGCCTATCAAGGCAAAGCTGCGATTTCTTCGAGAAACCGGGCCTGGTTGGGGATTTCGACTGTGCCGTGTGACAAGTGACGCTTGACAACGATGTGTCGCCAAGATTTCTTCTCTAATGCGTCTAATGCGAGAACTCCAAAAATTTAGGCGTCTCCAGATTAGATAGATAGATAGATAGATAGACGTACACCTCACCTGTTTCGTATGGCGACCATAAGGTCATAGAAGCTCGTGATGGGCCCCGGAGGCGGATCCATGGCGTCCAAACACAACGCTTATAAAACGACGTCACTGTATGGCAATTTATCTTTCAGAACGCCAATCGCGCACTGTCGCCACTGCAGTCCCTAGCGCGAAAGCAGCTGTAGCAAGCAAGGTTCACCTGGTCGTACGTGCTTCCAGTCCCAAGATTTCGAAGAAAACTTCACACGTTGCCGCAACCTAAGTGCCTAGCGCGCCGCTCTTGTAGCCAAGCCGTAACTCTCGGGCGAAGTGTAAACAATGTTATGTTCGTGCCTTCTCGGCAGTCCGTGGGAACGGCTAAATAAGCAGCGAGGACGCGCGGCGACCAGCAGCGTTGGCTAATTGCCTGCAGCGGAGCTGTTGCTAAACCAGCTGCGCGCAGACACACGAGGTTTCCCTCCCTCTCATATACGGAATGACGTCTCAACTGGACGCGCGCGAAAACACACGCACGCACACACGTACGGTTTGATCGAGATGCGGTCACATCGACGAGGCAACCCAATGAACTGACGCACACGCACGGTCAATCGTGCGACATCGACGCCAACTGAGGGAAGCCAGGATGATCTGCGGCAAGATGTTCGCGCGCTCTTGTCAAATCGTCGTCACCGACTGCTCGTGCACTTGCTGAAGGGAGGTAATCGACTTCACGTGCGGAGAAGAACACGACAGTGATTTCCGAGGAACACGATCACAGGATATCTCAAGTCGTCTTGGACGTTCGCTGTGCGTCATCTCTTAAATGACGAGTTTGAGTACAACGCGACTCAACGAGGACCCGGGTACGAATGTGTTACGCATCCTCCGATGTCAAATCACAGGAATACTGGCACCGGAAATGTCCAGTAAGCGGTGAAATCGCTTCGCGACCTTCTCGCGTCGACACAAGGTCTGTCTTCCAAGTCCACACTACGACTTCCTAGGTCGCAGTCGCAGCAGCGTATGACCGTGCTACCGGTCCGCCCGGATGTCAAGTCTGATTGAGCAATCTTGGCACCGCTGAAAACCGACCGGCACGAGAAATCGCGCAGAAAGTCGCCTCGCGCCGTGGTGTTGACACAAGCCCCGTCTTCAAGTCGACACGACGTCGAGATCAATAAGAGTTGCGACGAGACGGTAGTTAAAGCAGGCCGTAACCGGCTATCTGGGCACCACCGAAGACCAGCAGGCGGAAGTAGTAGCTCAGGGAGTGAAGCCGCTTCGCGGCGTCGTGTTAACACAAGTATTGTCCAAGTCGACACACTGTCAGGGTGAGCCCTGCGTACGACGGTGCAAGGTCCGAGAAACAGCTCGGTGGATAGATAGGCAGGCCGTAACAGGGATCTCAGGCCAGACTTGTTGCCGCTTCACGGCTGCTGATCAGCATTATCCTAAAATTGCTCCTGGTATACATAGGCAAACTGTGAGTGGCCAGCCTTGTTACCGCAAGGCGCTCCAGAGGAAGTGTAAGAGGGGAGTAAACAAGCACAGACGGTACGCTCTCCTTGTCCCAGTTCCGAGTGTGGAAATCGAAAGTCGGCAATCAGGCTACAAGAACGCGCGCTCGCCACGAGCGGCGCGAGGCCGTAGTTTATCGCCTGCAACGAGGGACGAGGAATTGAGCGACGGCAAGTCCCGTAGCAGTTCCAGAACAGACAATGACGCTGTGAAGAAGAGGTAAGGTTCTCAGACAGGTATTGACACTTCGTGCATCTTGAATTCGTTGTACAAGGCAAACACAGCCAGAAGTAAAGAACTGTTAGGGAACGATTGGTCAACTTCTATGTGAACCGCTGTCGCTTTGCACAAGGTATACTGTAGTGGTGGTTCAGGACAGGAAAAGCAGTGACTCAGCAGATATGATGCGCGTTCAACAAAGACGTAAAAGCAGCGCCCAACGAGGGGAAGCCAACCTCAAGGGGGACATGTAACCATAACACCCATCACTGCAAAGCGTATTGGCAGAAAATAGGTCGCTTTGCAAGGCCCTCAGAATTTCTAAAGCTTCCGGAAACGGAGGCGTTCTTGGAGCGTACAATCAGCCGTAACTAGCTCGCTTTGGTCTACAGGCGACTCTTGTCCGTTCAGCAATACTTCCTTCAAAGGAAAACGGGCTCACGATAACGGAACTGATGACGTATATCACTGGCAATGCTTCGAGGCTTCCGGTCTTAGAGGAAGCGCACTGGCATTCCCCGTAACACTCGAAGGTGGATTCTCATGACGTCACAGTCTTCTCGGGTGTCGTGCAAGACGCCGGTTGAAGCACTTCGTGAAGACCAGTCGTACACAAACTGCTTTTAATCAATTAGCGGTTTCGCATAGAAGCACACACACACACACAGACACTGGGCACACTTTTTCACGACACTCCACAAACGAAAATACGGCAGGCAGGTCGAGCCTCGATTCAAGACGAACAGTAGGAAACTTTTTGCCGGGTTTCAACCACGGTTGTCTCCTTTTCACAGGCGATACACACTGTGCGCGCACGACACGAGACGCCTTCAGAATCGAATTCCTCGATCGCCACCTGGATGTATACTCGCAAGACGTCTTCGCTGACACACCCGACAAGAACGTCTTCCACGAAACTCAAACGCTGCTCCGGAGTTTTCGGAACGCAGGTGGACGGGCAGAGGGTCGCAACTCTTCCGTTATGCTTCGCGATCCTGTCGGTCCACGTCCGCCGGCTGGTGCGCGGAAAAAACCGGGAACTCCACGAAGCAACCGGATCGATGACGGAAACGGCAGCGCTACCACAAAAAGTTCGCCCAAGTTTTTGACGTGAGAACAACTTTCACAACGAGGGGAGCCCGCGCAAGCTATAGCTTACATCATGGGAACAATCGGCGTGGCAGCCGCACGCAAAGGCGCCGTCGGCGCGAATGGTTAGACGCTAGCTCACGACAGGCCTTGCCTGCGGCAAACACGAGGGGAGGAGGAGAGAGTTGAAGAGGAGGGGACGGAGCCGAAGCCAAGGCAAGACAAGGTTGCCGGTCGCGTCGCGTTGTGCCGAGTGGCACGGGGGAGATCCGGAGTGTAGAGAGAGGGGGATTTCCGAGTAATAAAAGCAAAGGAAGGCACGCAGAAAAAAATAAACACAAGGCAAGCTATCCCACTCCCTCCGTTGATACGACGACGACCTTTTATAATTCCGAGCCAGAGATGCAACGCAAGCCGCGACGCCGATGCGACGAACTTATCAAACGTGTCGGATCTGAATGCGAAAGGGGACGCCGCCGTCGAGCGATTCGACACGCTACGTATTAGCGACACGAATTAATTGACACAAGGTTGCCAGAGGCGGAAGTTGACCAGAGTGGGCAGAAAAAATCAATTAGAACTTCGTTTCGCCGCCATTGTTTGGGTTAGTGGGTCCAAAACGACGCCATTTGAACGGAGGTTCATTAGAGACTTCGTTCTATATAGACTGAATGATCTCTCTGTGTGTGTTAGGGAAGCCCTTTGTTCATGCTTAAACGGATTTTCGGGAGAAGCGAAGTGCCAGAAAGTAAAGACGACAATGCGAAGGAAGGAGACTTGCACATACCCGATGCGAGACTCGAATGCTTCCAAGCCGCAGTATCGTAAAAGGACGCCATTACCAAGAGGGGAATTATATAGTCCCTTTCAGAAGTTCCGTGCAGCACTGTGGAAGCTACAGGCCTCAGACTAACCAGGAGGGCGAACGCATGTTAAACGTGTCCTTCCGCGGCTTCTCATCTGCCAATGGCGGGAGCTGCAGCGGCAGCTGCCGCCTTGGAAGGCTGCAATATGATGCGGGGTGTGCGTGTCCGAACAATGACATTTCGTCTCGCCTTGGAAGAATTCTGCGCTCGGGAGCCTCGTAGCCTTGGCTCTGCTGCACGGAAGTAGCGAAACAGACTATAGGTGACGAGGCCGAGCATGGAGGAGAACGGTTAAGCCATACTATTTGCGAAGGACGGGGAGAAAAGAAAGAACGATGAGGGAAAGTGCAAAAGTATACGTTGCGCCGTTGTGAGAATTATTTCGACATAAAAATGGGGAGTTCGGATTAGAGAACTTCTTGAGCAATGCCATCGCGCTTGCGAAGCTGTAGTTTGTAGCACGTGACATGTCGAATAAAACCATGCGTCGAGCACAACTACACTTATCGACGGAGAAGACATCGAAAAGCGCATTAGTGTAGTAACTAGTTCAATGTAGTAATTTTTAATCTTGTAATAACTACATCAGTGTAGTCGGTACTCCAATGTAGATGCTAAACTGATGTAGTGATAGACACTACATTCCTTGCACAGTAGTAAACCGCTTGGTGGTCAGTATACACCACTACACTATGTACAAAGCAAATGCCTTCAATGTTACGTAACAGTGACGGTCACATAAAGTTGCGCAGGAAAGCCCGGGAGACTGCTATGACTAGCATGCCCACGTGGTTACACGCTGTGACGACTATGACCTACATGGCACTGACTCGGACTCCGTTGTATGATGATGCGCACTGTTTAATGGCGGAAGGGCTAACTATGGCCAAAGAGCACATACCATATATGGTACAATGAGGACTCATGTCATTCGTTGGCGCAATGGTCAGGTATATGGCCGAAGAGCACCATGACAGTTGTTACTGAAGGTGAAATGCGCTCGAATTGGCGGACGTGACACGACTGTATAGTGGCCTAAAATCGTTCGCCACAAATGGCGTGAGATATACGTACACCGAAATAATGTATTTCAACACACATCATGACATTGTACAAAAACTTCCAAGAACGTTTTTGGCCCCATAGCCTGGCTGGCTAGCGTCGGGAGAACAATGGTCTACCATTGGTTCCGACACTAACATCAGTGGCAAACACTCAGCGTACTACACGAACACTGAGTGCAATCACTACAAAAAATGAAATGCGTATAGACACCTGTTTATATCTTAAGGTGCAAGTATAAAAGAACCCCCAGGCGGCCAAAATTACTGCAGAGCCCTTCACTATGGGGACGTTCCTAATAATCATATCATGGTTTTGGCAAGTCCAATCCCATGAATTATTTCCACCATCACAGCTGCTATGCAAGGGCTGTAAGACTATATAGCTATAGACAAATAGGATCTGAGTGCATACACACACATCCCCACACAGAATGGAGAAACAACGCGACTCGGGACGTTCTGCGGACGTCAGCAGCCCCAGCGAACCCAAGGAACACGCAAGACGCCGCGGCGACTGAATAAAAAGACTCGAATTCGTTCCTGTCGAAAGGCACCGCCACTTCATCAAGCACACTTCTTCCAAGAGCCACAGCGCCGAAAACAAACTAAGAAAAATAAATACGAAAAGGTCGTACCTACAAACTCAATTGTACGCATGCATCAAAAGCGACTTAAGTCGGAGCGCAAACAATGGCAAAGAGGAGGAGGAAATCAGGCAAGCACACAAAGTGGACAACACTAAGAAGCTGGCAAAAAGAAACAAAATGATAAGAAAAGACAGAAGCGCTGGCGTGGCCGCGCGGGCGACAATGTACGACGTCGCCAGCAGAACAAGAAGTAAGCGGGAGGCGTTCCCACCAGGGGACCCTCGACAGAATAAAATGTTCTCACTCTTTGTGTCCCCGCGGATCAAAACTTCCGCGCGCACGCAACGACAATCTTTTCTGCTTTTGGCGCGGGAAACTCTCGACGATAAACAGCGCGCGTGAATTCTCTACCGCTGTGCGGCTCACTCCCCAAGGAGGACCCAACGGACTACGCGCGCTTTCGCCCGCCGGCTCGGTCGGGGCGCTGCTGTCGGCCGGCCGACAGCAGCGCTGTGAGGACATGTTCTGATTGAATGCGGCAATATCCACCCAGGTGCACGTTTGGGCACTACCCTACTTCCTAGGAAGCCTTGGGTTTTAGGGAGAACAACGGAAAGCTGAACATAACCACGATTGAAATAAGTAAGAGACTGTCAGAATACTGGTGGAAGAAAACCAGAGAGAACGGACAAAAATAATTATAGGGAAAAATAAGGGCTTTCTGCCATAAGGGGCAGAGAACTGGGCTATGAAATTACGTTTTTACTACAGTATGATCGAATGAATTGAAGTGGATTTAAAAGGCATGAGGACAAAAAGAGAGAGGGGAAAAGAAAAGTCCTTAAATTTTTTTACGAGCCTGGTGGCGCACATGTCACTGCCGCGTAACAAACGGGACGCCGCTCATAGCATCCATCCATCCATCCATCCATCCGACAGCAGCGTTCGTAGTGGTTTACCCGTAGACGCCTAGTTAACCCGTAGTCGTTCGTAGTGGTTTACCCGTAAGTGCCCGTTCCAATCGAGTGGTGGTGGTGGTGGTAGTAGTAGTAGTAGTAGTAGTAGTAGTAGTAGTAGTAGTAGTAGTAGTAGTAGTAGTAGTAGTAGTACACAGCTTTACTTACAGAAAACCGCAAGTCTCCCACGAGATGGTGCAGTGGTTTAGCCGCAGCCATTCGTAATGGTTCACCCGCAGTTACCCGTTTCATTTCCGCAGTACGTTTAGCCGTATTTATTCGTACCGTCTACTCGTACCCGCTCCATTTCCGCAGTGGTTTAGCTATAGCCGTTCGTAGTGGTCTACCCGTAGTTACCCGTTCTATTGTCGTAATGGTTTACCCGCAGTCCCCTGCAGTCGGCGCTCGCTAGCCGACGACAGGTGACTACGGGTAAACCATTACACGAAAATAAATACGTTAGTTTGCGACTTGCTTTCATCGAAATGTTACGCAATTCACCGTCGCGGTCAGTACAAGTGTTGCGGGGCGCACTTACTGGACGCTGCCAAAATATCGCATTCATAAGCGACTATAACGTCGTATGGCTTCCATATATGACGGCAAATCAGGGTTGCTATTCTGGACACTGCCCAATTGCGATCTCGTGAGCTATGATTGGCCCCAAGGGTTGCTACGGCCACGCTGATTGGTAATTAAAATGCCGCCATTACAGAATTTCACAATATGGCGGAATTGCGCGGTGTCCAGAAAAAGCATGCCGGCCTCGTCCAATGGACGTGTTACCTAAGCTGACGTGTCGAAATAGCGAAGTCATCGTACGACAATCACGACAAAGACGCATGTATAAAGATCACCGCTGACGTAACGTGATGAGATCATGCGACAACATCACGTGATAGGGACGTTGATGTAGACAGTCGCGCTTTCGCACTCAATCCACGAAGCAGACCGAAGTGCCTCTACACCTTCAGCACATACAATACCTGAGACTCATGCCTTGAATGCCTTTGGAAAAGTGGCATTCAAGGGGTTTTGAGAATCAACACGAAGGTACGTAAATACGCAAAATATACACCGCAATACACGAACGAAGCTTTGTACGTTTAAAACCAAGCGCTTAACATCGACAGGTGTACATTACAAAGAGATTCCGGCCCCGCCACGGTGGTCTAGTGGCTATGGTACTCGGCTGCTGATCCGAGGGTCACGGGATCGAATCCCGGCCGCGGCGGCTGCATATCGATGGAGGCGAAATGTTGAGGCCCGTGTGCTGTGCGATATTAGTGCACGTTAAAGAACCCCAGGTGGTCGAAATTGCCGGAGCCCTCCACTACGGCGTCTCATAATCAGAGCTGGTTTTGGGACGTAAAACCCCACAAAACAAGAACAACAAAGAGGATCCGGCCTATCTGTGTTACTGGAGGAACAGGCGATTCCATTCGACTCCCATAGATGCGATTGTCCGTAGGTCAGGAACACAAATATATAAAAGAACTTTCAAGCCAAGAAGACGAATAGAACTACAACCTACTATACGCCATTGAAAGTTTTCGCGCTAAGAACAGGCCTTATTTATAGAAACTTGAAGAGCAACAAGACAAGCTACGCCACCGTTAAGGGACGTCCTTTATATGTCACTTGCGCACTGAGGCGTATAATAGCACATTGTTACAGTGGTGGGCGCTCTTAGTTTCTTTCCCAGTCATACGCTCAGCCACTTGCAGCTGGAAGCGGAGGGTTGACACGTTGCAAAAAGTGCGGTTCGCCGCCTACAGCATTCGAAACACTCTCCAGCTGGCGGCTCGCTCGCCTCTAAGCCGCTACACTATACTGACCGCTTTCCATTGAGTTTTAACTTTCATTTCTTTTTAAACTCTCTTCTGTATCGTTAGCCGTGGCGAATAGGCGACGCCACTGACGCTCTCAACGCATACCGGTCTCAGCGCATGGGAGATCCGATATCCCCGACCGGGGTTAAGGTCACTCGCTCACCGATGGCGGCAAAGAAGAACTGAAAAATTAAAAAAAAAAGCGCCAATGTGCCGGCTGCGACGAAGGACGTCTAGCTGAGCGACCTAAAGCGCAAGAAGAAAAGAAAAAATGGTCACACGTGTCGGACTGCTGCAGACTGGCATTCGAAACCGCATGCTGCAGAACCTCTGACGTTTTGTTCTATAACGCATTCTGAAAAGTGCTCAGCGCCTCTATAGCTTCACCCACGATGCGCCCAGACGCCTGCCCGCCCGCACACACGCACAATTTATTTGTACTATCAAGAGGCATGCATACTTCAAACCTATAATCATGATGGCATGGAGTGCAGCGGAAGTACTGATTTGATTCGATTACAGCGCTATATATATATATATATATATATGCTATCAGTCTAACAAATTGAGAAGTTCACTAAATGTAACAAACCTCTTTATATGGCCTTTATAGACTACGAGCAAGCACTAGATTACATAGAAATACAAGTTCGAGAAGCTTTTCATCGACAAAGTGTACCTGACGCGTACGTGCAAACCATAAGTAACATGTACAAAGATTGCACAGCCACACTACCCGTAAATGAAAAGAGCAGAAAAACTCCGATCAAGAGAGGCGTCGGACAAGGAGATACAATCTCCCCGATGTTATTCACTGCATGCCTAGAATAACTGTTCCAACGTCTAGAGTGGGAAGAAAAGATAACTAGAATAGACAGAGAATACCTGAACAATTTAAGGTTTGCAGAAGACTTTGTGCTGTTTAGCAATGGCGGTTACGAACCACAAAACATGATTAAGGCTCTACACCGGGAAAGTCTTAAAATAGGACTAAAATGAATAAGCAAGAGGCCGAAATTGTGCCCAATAGTCAAGGAACAGGAATTTTAAATTAACAATGGACCCTTTGAATGCGCGCAAGAATGCGTATATCTTACGCAGTTATTAACAGGGATGCCTAGCGATTAAAATGAAATCCTCTGTAGAATAAGAATGGGATGGGGCGCATTCGGGAGATATTCCCAAATTATGACTGGAAACTTGCCACTGTCACTAAAGGAAAAGCATTTAATCACTGCATGCTCCCGGTACTCACGTACGGTGCAGAAAACGAGGATAACTAAAAAAAACTAGACATTGAATTAAGGAGCACGAAACGTGCAATGGAAAGAAAAATGACAGGTGTAACACTAAGAGATCAGAATCGAGCGGAGCAGGTAAGAGACCAGGCAGGAGTAGCTGACATTCTTAAGTCTAAAGAAAAAAGTGGACCTGGGCAGGGCATATCATGCGGATGACAAATAACAAGATGGACAGTAAGAGCGACGGAATGGATACCAAGAGAGGGAAAACGCATCAAAGACATGCAAAAGGATAGACGGAGGGATGAAATCAAGAAATTAAGGGCATGAAGTGGAACCAACTCGCTCAGGATAGGGCAAATAGGAAATCGTTAGGAGAGGCCTTTGTCCTGCAGTGGAATTCAAATGGAATGATGATGATGATGATAACTTCGAAGGAGAGACTCGCCCAGATTCGCTAGTCATTCGACAGCAGTCATTGAGGATGGCTGACAAATATCGCCCTGGTGTCTTACCGTCCCAGTCATGCGCAGAACCGTCTACACGTACTTACGAATTGCTAAACAAGGGCGCATTTTCTGTTATAGTGCTTGTCTCGCATTCTGTGCCACATTTCGTCATCGCGTCACCAGGAGTCTCGCCGCGGCACTAATGTCATCGCCTTCGGCAATTGGTGTCACGGTCACGTGACAAATTCCTCAAGCGCGCTCACGCACTTAACGCCCTAGCGGTTGCCGCGTCAATTAAAACGACGGGGGAGGCCAGTTGCACATACAAAAAAAACAAACAAACAAACAAACAAACAAACAAACAAACAAAAACGTACGAAAGCGAACGTTAAAACGTGGATGGTGTTCCTACGGAGAAAACACGGGCCGCCCCCGGATCCATGACCTCACTGAGGAAACGGACTTCGCAAACAAACACCTGCCGATTACAAAACGCCGGAGGCGACAACGCGCGGTGTTTTCAAACGGGTTTGGGAAATTCCCGATGCCGAATGTGTCGTCCCTGGCAATTGAGAGACAGCACCACGCTATTCTTGGCAACCACACCGCATCCGTGGAGGCTACCCGATATCACGCAAACAACAAACAAATAAAACTGACACTTTAGGAAAAAGTATTCTGCACAGCATTTGAAACGTAAATTTACCAAGAGAAAGTTGAGCGTCGTTATAACGAATACTTATATAACGAAGAATCAGTTTTAGAGGGCCAAACAGCGAACTTTGATTGACCACGCTTCACTGATGTGAAATTCATTCTCCTTATAAGGAAACAAAAACAAACTGATAACGTGACAGCCACCGCAATATCGGCCGTAACGAAGAACTATTTTGGTGAGCGAGATGCTAAAGACCCGAAATGTAGCACAAAAAGCAAAATAAATATTGAACGGCAATTCACAAATATACATTTCCTTTTTTTTAATAAGTTGCGCGAACGTCGCTGATACAGTGTATAAAATAAAACCCACTTGCGAACTTGCGCACCACCGATGGGCAGTGCGGACGCCGCGGAAATGAGCAGAAGGCTAAGAAGCTACTTCAAACTAATAATAATAATAATAATAATAATAATAATAATAATAATAATAATAATAATAATAATAATAATAATAAGTACTGTGGTATTACGTAGCAAAACCGCAATACGATTACTACTTGTAACTCAAGACGGCCAGAACTGCTGATTTGTTAGAGCCAATCTTCATCTCTACTGCTACAACGAATATCGGATATAATGAACGAACTTATAGTCCTTACATGCTACTTCGTTACAAGGAGGTTCGACTATATACCTTGAATGGGTGACTGTCGCACTAGTACAACTTATTCTACCGACTTTGCTCTCAGAAATAGTCCAACGAAGTCACTAATTTCAAGACGCTTGAAAGCACACGCTACCTGTCAACGATGCGGCTGCAGAGGTCTAGCAAAGGGGATGTGCATCGGAATGTTATTTCACAGTAAATGTATAGAAACGGAAGCTCTCTCGTCTGTGTGACCTCACAACAGCCCCCAGTTCAATGAAACGGCAATTAACGCTGGCCAAAGTGTAAAGTGACAGCGCACAAGGCCGTACACGCAGAAGATGGTTAGATGGTAAGCTGTAACGGACAAGCGCCTAAGTGAACTTAAATAATTTGCATCAATTAGTGATGAAAAATCGTTGCAGAGCAATGAAAAACATGGATAGGACACTAGGTCAAGCTAGCGTTTGGACGAGTATAGTTCGTCAGGATTGCCCTGACGAAGACAAGCCCACTTGGGCCCTAACGTCGCTTGCCCTTAACTTGCGATATTGTGCGTATTTGTATGAAACAGACTTCACTGGGAGTCACACGCTAACTGAGTAATCGGAAGCCACCAGCGAATAGGCACGCTCAAGAATAAAGACGTGTAAACGCGATTAGTTCACAGTTTGCGCCAGCTGACTGTTCAACCGAGATACGTGGTCACGGTATATACACTACGCTGCGAATCTCATCCCCAACAACCGGGATTGCATCACCGGACACCACAACTACTGGCAAGACACGGAAATAATCCGCGGAGAAAGCATACGGCAGGCAAAGTCAACGTGTCGTTTGCAAAGGGTGTACTTACATCGAAGAAACCTTACGCATCCCCGATCAGAAAAAGGAGTTCGCTCAACACATTTTTCTGCGGATGTGAGGACGGGTTAGAGGCGTGCAAAGGGTGTGCTTACATCGAAGCACCCTTACGCAACACCCATCACAAAATGGAGTTCAGAAAAGGGAGTTCGCTCAACGGCTTTTTCTCGACCTGAGGAGGAGTTAGAGGCATGCAAAGGGTGTGCTTACATCGAAGCACCCGCAAGCAACACCCTCAAAAGGGGAGTTCGCTCAATGCCCTTTTTCTTGGACGTGCAGGAGGGAGCTAGGACGTGAAAAACACCCTTACGGGGTTATTTCGCTTCGTATGCGCCTCTGAAGTCACGCAAAGAAACGCGCGACCATGACGCTTGCGCAAAGGCGACGATCCCTACCGACATTAACACCGTTTATAAGCCAGGAATAGCCGACAAAACTGGCTCTATACACGAACATGTTTTTCCTCACCACCACAGACGAAAGGTGATGGTATCGTATTGGAATGCATCTGAGATCACCGCACGTGCCAGAAATTTCACAGGCTGCTTATCTGCATTGTAGAAGTTATACTGGGAGCATGCGTAAACACCCTCGATGTACTTGCGATTGCACGGTATTTGGGATTGCTCGCTGCCGTGCTAAAATAAAATAAAACGTCCACCTATACACTCAGGGGATGTTATTGCCTGACCTTTACACCTTTGAAGACCAAGAGGTTTTCACAAACATCTTCAAGGACTAGTTCAACTGGAAGAAATAAAATAAAGTGTCCTTCGACATAAAACTACGAATTAGGAAAAAAAAAAAGCTACGCGCGTAGCATACGGCGTTGCAGGCGCTTAAGTTATCGGCAGCCATCTGTGGAGTGCATTCCTGAGAAACCGAGTAGCTGAGGCTCGGACGATACAGCGAAAGAAACCAGCTCATAATCAACGTAGAGACGAAAAGACAATTTTTACAGACATATCATTATATACAAATATAATTACAATGTCACCACGGTTTATCACACGCACGATTGTTAGCCTAAAAGGACCCTAAAGTGAAGAACGACTCTTGTTGCATTAGTGAATTACCTTTGCACGTGATCAAAAGCACCACTCGCAGAGAACACGCTTGGCATAAGTTAGAAGACACGTGAAAATAAAATTCAAGTGGCGATGCCCCTGGGAGGTTCCCGCACTGGCAGGAGTCAGGTCACACATTTTTGACAGAGGAAACTGAGGGCCCCGCCACGGTGGTCTAGCGGTTACGGCACTCGGCTGCTGATCCGAAGGTCGCGGGATCGAATCCCGGCCGCGGCGGCTGCATTTCGATGGACGCGAAATGTTGAGGCGCGTGTGCTATGCGATGTCAGTGCACGTAAAATAACCCCAGGTGGTCGAAATTTCCGGATACCTCCACTACGGCATCTCTCATAATCAGAGCTGGTTTTGGGACGTTAAACGCCACCAATCAGAGTAAACTGAGGCCCACATAACTATTCATGGGTAAAGTTATATGAACTGCGTTATAGGGAAGCCAGTGACCTAAGAGTGTTTAAACAATTTAACCGAGCGAATGCGCAATGATACAAAAGAAAGGAACGGGGTTCGTCACGTGACCTAAAACTTATGGCGCGGAATTCAAAGATGAAAGCTTGATTATGTGTGCTAACGTAAATCATCAAATGAAACTGGCGACACCGAAGTTGCCGAAGAGTAACTCATCCATCTAGGCCCCTTAGTGTTTCACACTGGTGTCCCCCTGGACCTTCCACATTTCCCGAGTGGGGTACAATGGGCCCCATCATCCTCAATCATCATCAACAGCTTATGTCAATTACACTGCAGGCGGAAGGTACACCCCAACGATTTCCAATTCGTCCATGTTCTCAGCATGTTGCCCGTACTTTGCGGCTGGAAAATTATCGATTTCATCGCCCCATGGGACCTTTCGCCTGCCTCTGCTGCGTTTTACATCCCTTTGTATGCGTTACGTTCTCACTGTCCATGGGTTACACGAGTACAATATGGCCGAAACCGCAGCAGAACCAAGCAGAGAGAACATCATACGCACTGTCATGGTTAATTCCCGTTTAGGAAAGATTCCTTTAGCTTCTAAAGCGCACTGCACGCGTACGTATTACTCTGAACTCTTGGCAAACGTGGACACCACGGTGTGTGAACACCAGGGGTCGTTTGTTTTAGCACCCCTGGAGCATAACGCTACTGCTCCGCAGCTCCAGCGCCAGATAAGCAAAGATGAATGACCCGCCAGAAACAGCTGACGCTGCGAGCTCCGATGAAGAGAAAGGACAAAAAGAAATGGGCGGGGGGAGCGAAGAAGGAAGGAAAGAGCGGAAGCGGCCCGGAAGGTGCCTCGCTATAGCCTTTGTTACTTCCGGTTTCGTTGTTACATACACGCCATAGGACCGCGGACGGACGGTAATTAAACGCACAAGCGACACTCTTCCTCGTTTCGAGGCCGATCGATCGATGTGACCCGGTGATCCGAGCCAGATGGCGGTTGTAGAAAAAGGAAGGAAAAGAAGAAACACTTCAGAAAAAAAGGAGAAGGCAATATTTCTTCCCGCTTACGCTTTCGGATCGTACTACTTTGTCCTCTGAGAAACTGTTTTTGTTTTTGCTTCTTTTTGCCGAAATCCATATATTATGCCAGCCAGTCAACGACAGACCGAAATGTTTAACTGAGCCACAGAAGGCAGTGTTCCGGGCTGGCATAAAAAGACAGCACAATGAAAGAGAAAACAAAATCAATACAGTACGAATGAAATCACGAAATATAAGAACCTAGAATATAAATTAGACACGACAAAAAAAGATTAAAAGAACGGGTGAGGTTCTTTTGCCATTTCCCTCAGGATAGCGAAACAAAAAAAGAGAAAAAAAAGCTTAAGCGCCGTGTGGCCTGATGCGATCGATAGTCCCAGCAAGACTCAGTTTCTCCTTGTAAGATATATCCTTTCGCTTAGGCAAAAGCAAAGTGGCGACAGAAGAATCAAAATAAAAACACCAAAAGAGAAGGTCAGACTATAGTGAACGGCGAGATTAAACTCCGTACGCGAAGCAGCAGAAGCGATTCCAGCAAAGCGGGAACGCTCCCCGCCGGCCCGCGGCACGCACAAGCCAAGAAAAGGGCCGCATAACCCACACGCGAGACAAAATGGCGCAGTCACGCATATAGGGCGCACGAACAGCAGCGAGAGTTCTCCGAAATTCCGGGATAGAATGTAACTATTCGAGCAAAAGTCGGAGCGAAAAATCGCTGGCGTCGCAGACTACATATGTGAACAGCTCACCCGTGTCGCAAGAGGCGAATGTTTTATAAGGAGAAAGACTGAGAAAGTTGAACGCCGAGGTTTCATCCACGGGGTTATACACTTTGGCTATACGTGACGTTCGCAGTCGTGCGTTCGCAGAGCTCGACTCGCACGAAATGCGTACAAAGGCAAGCGGTCCTATGCCACAGAGCAAACAAAGGTGGAGCCATGAAATAAATAAATAAATAAATAGGCGCGGCTCTGCTATCGCAAAACCAATGACCAGCGAAGCTGCGGGAGCTCAACAAAGTGGCTTCTCCTCGGGGTTCCTGCCGGTAGCCTCTTTCTGTCGCCCACAGAAAGTTGCGCTGTCTCTGTATCTCTCTCCCTCTTTCTGTTGCCCAGAGCAAGCTGCGTTCCAATCGTCCTAGCTCCACCAGCTGTACCTGTCTCTGTGGGTATATCTTTCTGTCGCCCATAGAAAGTTGCGTTCTCTCCTAATCTTTCTGTGCGTCTATCTTTGTCTGTCTGTCTGTCTGTCTGTCTGTCTCTCTCTCTCTCTCTCTCTCTCTGTGGGTGTGTGTGTTCCTCTTTCTGTCCCACACGGCAAGTTGCGTCCCAATCGTCCTAGTTCCACTATCTCTATCTTACTCTCACTCTGTGTGTATATCTGTTGCCCATAGGAAGTAGCGTTATCTCTCCTTATCTCCGTGTGTGTGTGTATCTCTCCGTTTCTCTTTCTGTCGCCCATAGCAAGTTACGTTCCAATCGTCCTAGCTCCATGATCTGTATCTCTGTCTCTCTGAGTATTTCTTTCGACCACCAGGAGTTCTTTACCGGGCACTGATATCGCACAGTACACGGCCACTACATTGCACCTACATCAAAATGCACTCTTTACCGCCGGGATTCGATCCCGCGACGTTCGGTAACAGGCAACCCACTGAAACAGCCAGATTACCACGGCGGGCCTTCATGAAGAAGCTGTTATTGTTAACATGGGTGCGCGCAGTGTGCAGGGAATGAAACAGGCCAATTTGAGGCTATAATTCACACGCTCACTTTCACTCCCACCGCCTTATGTTTTGACATCGGACGACATAGCTTCGTACAGTTACACGAAAACCAATACCACATTTCGTGCCCGGGTTCGTAGCGACACAGGTGCAGTGCAACAATTAACATTTGAACCACACGTTCACAGGAGCATTCCCAACTAATCGGCACCATTAAGAAACTTCGCACAAAAGGTGTCGCAGGGCCCCCATAATGCGGAATTGTGACATAGGCATCATCCGCGATGAATCCCACTGCAAATGTGTGTGGCTATAAGAGGAAGCGAAAGCGACCGGGATGACTACAAAATCGAACGACCAGATATAGAGGAATGAGAACGCGCTCAAAGCCGAGAAAGCGCCAGCATATACAAGTATGCAGCAACCATCCGCGCCTACGCTTTTAGCTCCTCTGTCCACATGTCTTGTTCCCTTCCATTAGACATCCATATAGCCCCCCTCTCATCTCACTCTGGCTTTCACTCCCTGCCAAACGTGCCTCTCCATTCTACTCCATTCCTTCATCCGGGTAGTTTCGTAGACACTGCCGCAATGCATATCACGTTCCTACAAAGGGGGCAAGACGCTTCCTAAGAGCGAATCACTGTCGCGCTGTCGTCGTGTAGTGGACGGCCGAACCTGATTGCGTATTCCTTGTTCGGAACCGGCCAGACCTTGCAACGTGACATGGACGTTCCCTCCGTTATCCTCGCCACTCATCCATATTTCAAGAGTGCTCTCCCTCCCGGAGCATTATACGATTCAAAGGGCAGATAATAAGTTCGGCAGGATCTGAAGATTAGATAATGAACGACCCGGGAAACAAAAGGCGAAAAGATGGTATCGGTGTCAGCGCTGCCACAGGCTACTCTTTTTGTCTTCTACCGTTCCATCAGCGTGACTCATTCGTATTCGAAGTGTTCGAGCGTAATATATGATCAGGAGGACAGATTGAAATCAGCCAAGCTGACTTCTAAATTCGATAATGAATGGCCGGGGATGAAAAGCTATTAAGATGATATCAATGGCCGCGTGCAAATAAACTCCTTTAAGCTTAGTAATGCCATGCGTGTGAAGGCGAGGAAGAAATGGTACACACGCTAAAAGCATTTTTAACGTCATTGTTTTGTTCGTTTTTTCCATCTTTAGCACGAAGCAATTTGGCTGCGTTTGACCATTATGACGTTCCCGGTATAGACAAAGGACGAGTCGCGAAGGCACCACGTTTAAACGCGGGATGGTGTTTATACAAAACCTGACAGCGCGATTAAGAAACCACTTAGAGCCTTTAAAGCTTTCTTGATGTTAATGCCAGATAAGTGTAATGTGAAAATTATTCGGGGCTTTTAAGGGACATCAACAGGTTGAATACGAGAAAAAGAGGCTCGTTTAGTGTATGTACTTGTGCCTCCGACGTCAAGAAGGGAACCATTTGGAAGAATAAATAGGAAATTTGGACAACAAGAACCACGATTACCAAAACGTGACTTCATACGTGAGCTAAGAGATGAGCAAGTGCGAAGCCTTGCAACTCCTGCGTCTTTTTACCGAAGAGCCGTTCCTTTCCGAGTTGTGGTAGCACACGTATGTGCACCGGTTATTTTACGTCAACGAAACCTTTTCCACTATTACGCTGCCTGAATTAGACATGCTTAGGAATACGCGTAAATTGAGCGTGTTCTAGTGAGTCAGTGATCGTCACCAGCAAATTTGGATTGCTTCTGCAATCTCGCGCCGACGTGCTTACACTAGCATAACCCGTAACTCCTCTGAGTGTCGAACCTTATTGAAGCAGTAAACATAACGATACAGTCCTTCAGCAGAGATGTGCTAGTGGCGACGTTCGAAGCAGATTCTAATACGGGTCAAAAAATGCTAAAAGCAAATAAAATCGGACGTCGTATAGCTTTTATGATATTAAACACCTAGTTTATTTTACAATGGTTAGAGAATACATGCTAGTGACTCGGAACTCCAGTAATTCATCATCATCTTGTATATGTCCCCTGCAGGGCAAAGGCTCCTCCTATAAGGTATTCAAGTATCCCGGCCCTGTGCTAAGTGTGACCAATATATTCCCGAGAACTTGATGTCAGCTGCCCACATAACTTTCTGCCGCACCCTGCCGAGCTTGCGTTCTCTAGGGACCAACTCTCTTAACCTAATGACTCAACAGTTGTCTTCCCTTCTCTGTGGTGCCCTACGCAGGCCCATTCCTTCTAAATTTCTCCTGTCTTTAGCACACGCTTGTTCCCTGACATACTCCGCTCTTCTTGTCCCTTAACGATATACCTATCACTTTCCGGTCCACTACTGGCTGCGTCGTCCTCAATTTAAGCTGAAGCCTTTTAGTGAGCCTCCAATTTTCTGCCCGCTGGTAAGCACCGGTAAGATACTGCTTTTATACACTTTCATCTTCAGGGACAATGGACAAGCTGCCCTTCATTATCTGGCAACGCTTGCCGAATGCACTCCACACCATCCATATCCATCGGATTATCTCAGACTCATGGTTCGAATCAAGGCTCGCTACTTGGCCTAAGTATATATTCTCTGACCACTTCCAGTGCCTCGCCACTTATCTCAAACCGCTGTGCTCTTCCCAAGGCTCTCAGTGCACAAAAAAGAGCGTCGGAAAAGCAGGATTCGCCTTTGCGCAGGTGTCTAGAGAGTGCGAACGATCTTTCTATACGGCTCTTCTATCTCTTTCATTTCCTTTGCCCTACCCACACGGACGCTCAGCCGTGCTCCCGACATGGGTTGAAAAATTTAGCATTCTTTCCTTAACCAAGCCACTATCATACCTCTGGACCTTGAGTACCCGGGTTCGAATTATTCTCGACCAAGAAATTTTATTTATTCACTGCACCTCCTCTACTAATTTCACGCTCTCTCCACTTCGTTCAATGCTGCGCCCAATGGAACTGAAAACCTCGGGAGGGTAGAAACGCTCCACTGTAAGCGGCACTGCGGTGCCCTCCTCGAGTTCTCACAAAACGTATCGCAGAAAAGTACGTCAGCTACATAACGTACTCTAGTATACTGCCGCGCTCTCAACAGCCCCCCGGAAATGGTAGCTACCAGCAAGTGCGTTTCCATCTGAACACTGCTACGCCAACGCATACTGCTGCCCCAACAGAGGGCCCTAACGAACACACTACTTTGGGGCAATGCTGTAGGTCGTTTATCTGGCCCTTGACGACGCCCTAGAGAATTCCCGCAGCTTCCGCGCTCGTCAGGTTCGGGCAAATGATGGGATGGCGTGATTCTTGCAATCGCAATGCCATGACACCGCTTAGAAAGAAAGAAAGAAAGAAAGAAAGAAAGAAGGAAAGAAAGAAAGAAAGAAAGAAACACGGAGCTCATTTCGAAAGTAGCAGGTCGAGAATGATGACAGTCTCTGCACCTCCAGTAACTTTCCATGAGAAAGGATTATGGCTCCACAAAAGAAGCAAAAATAAAGACGAAAGAGTACACGACGCAACTACAAGTACGAGAAGTGCCTTATTGACCGAGTGATGTCAGAGTTTTCCCGGGAGCCCGAAAGTACCACCAGTCGGCTAGAGCCCGCAACATTACCTTTCCCTCGGCCTTTACCCTCCGTTCTCTCAACCACCCTCGCCATTTTTTTCTCTCCCTGGAAAAATACACATAACGAAAAAAAGCTGCGCAGTTTCCAGCGGGAGCCAGGTATAGCGGCTAGTAAGATCCCGGTCGCGCGCCATTTTCCCGTTTTTACTTTTTCAAGACCTTTCCCTCTAAGCTCATAATCGCCAAGAGCTAGAGTGCACAGAAACAAAACACAGAAGTTTGTGTCGGCGCGAGCTGCTCGTCCCATGACGACGTCAGCTGCGCTAGCGAGCAACGTAACGGCGTGGCATTGTATATAGGCCACGCTGCAGAAACTATTCGAGCGCATAAAGGTAGGGCCTTAGTACGCTCTGTAAGTGCTACACTGAAGTGACTGCACTGGCCTGTAGTGCAGCGCAAGCGCAGCTCCAGCAGTGCATAATTACGCGCGATTGGGAGGTGCGACGCCGCGATAAAGCCAGTACAGCCGGAACTTGGAGTGGAGTATAAGGGGAAAGGGGCGTGTTACAAACCGTGTGGAAAGAGAACAGGACAAGCATATGCTAATGCTGCCGCAAGTCTGTTTGCAGCGTGCATTGTAAATTTGCACCGTTCTGTAGCCAAACACTTCATGAAGGCAATGGGCGCGCACTAGTGACACCCGTGCTTCTGTTTTTCCTTAATGGGAACCGCCTTTTGAGAGTGTAGCGCTTTAGGGGGTTTCCTTGTCGACGACAGTCACCTCCTCCTGTCGCGTGCTCACGCTTCCCACCGATACCCGCGTCGCGCAGGAGAGGGCGCCACAGCTACGTTGGGGGCGCGGTTTCTCCTCCCACGGCACTTCTCCGGTGCACCAATGAGAATCGATGCGTTGGCCGCACTGGGAACATTTTCAAGCTTCGCATTAGGTTTTTTTTTTTGCTTTTTTCGCTCTTTGTCACACGCGTTATCGATAGGCGCGGGCCGCGCGTAGGCTTGCGTGCAGCTTCCCGAATGTTGCTTAGTATATTATGGTAGCTTTGCGTGCATAACGCGTATGTTTGAGCACGTTCCAGGTCTTACGCTAAAATTAGTGATAAAGGAACAGTACTATATAACGCATACGTAAAAGGCGGGGCATATCGCTGGTGATCAGTCTTAACGACAGAGGTTCCCGCCGATGTTCTTGTAGAGTGAGAGCTATTTCCATTTCTTAGGCACCGATTCGCCCAAAAGAGACTTCGACCGTTGAAGGTTTGGGTGCCGCGTCCTTCATCGCCACAACCACGAGATCTACTTTATGTGTGTGTGTGTGTGCGTGTGTGTGTGTGTATGCGTGTGTGTGTGTATGCGTGCGTGCGTGTGTGTGTGTGTGTGCGTGCGTGTGCGAATGACATTTTACGATCGCCACACCTGCTATAGCCCGTGGATGGCTGCAGTATGCCGCTCCGAATAAATAAAGAAAACGGAGTGTGGGAGCCGCGGTCCTGGCCCGCAGGCCTCAGTTGCTGCCAGTCGGCCAGTTCACCTCCGCCGCCGCGCAAGCTGCACCCAGCCAAACCTCCAGGCAAAACCTCTAGCCAGGTTTGCCGCTAACGCGCGGTATGCAGAAGCACTTCGTTCTCGGCTCTTATTAACGTGCCTCTGGCGGCGATCGCCATATTTCAATGTCGCGCATGGCATAGGGATAGGTTCGTTTTGCAGTCCAGACGACTTTCATAGCCCTATGCCGGAACTCTACGGCCTCCAAAAACGGTGAGGCTTTCTATGTATAAACCCACCGATTATACCACTTCTGCGATCGGCCCACGGCTTCCGTCCTGCATAGTCCGCGTGAGGATGGTGCAAAAAGGGATTTTAAATAACCGCTCAGAAGTTTTGGCCACACTGATATCACAAGGACAGTCCCCACATTGCGCGCTCCTTATGATGTGTGGCAACAACCGCATCTGTACGCTCGGTGGAAAGAGCGCCAATTTCAAAGTGAACGTTGTTTATACTCTTCTCGGGGTCTCCCCGCTCAAAGGTAGTGGGGATATGACCTCACATACTGTACGATCCGGCACGGTACATCGGCGCGTGACGTCGCTCGCATTGAAACGTGACATGTCGAGAGTGCGCGCGGCGACCTGCCCGAACCAATCAGGAGGCGGCGCTCCCGGCGGCTGCCTCCTCGTAAGGGTCGAGATGCTGCGAGCGCGACAGATCGCGCTTCGCAACGCACCATCTCCGCGTGGCATGGGTATCATGCTAGGAGATACTCCCCAGATTTTGAAATTGCTCTTTTGCGCCACTACCATTCTTTAGATGCGCAGCAGCTTACGGTGGGGGGGGGGGCTATGTCACCCCCTCCCTCCACCATCGGCCGTGTGGCGTCCACACCCGCACTGCGCATGCTCCTCCCCCTTCTCTCCTTGTCTCATCTCCTCTCCTCTCGGCATTCT
Source organism: Hyalomma asiaticum (assembly GCA_013339685.2). Lineage (NCBI taxonomy): Eukaryota > Metazoa > Arthropoda > Arachnida > Ixodida > Ixodidae > Hyalomma > Hyalomma asiaticum. The sequence goes on along the minus strand of CM023488.1, from coordinate 36,340,228 downwards.
TCCTCTCCTCTCCGAACGGCGCGTGTTGACTATGGAAACGCTCTTTCTTCGATGAACGCTTTACCAGCTCGCAAGGAACGTGAACGCGCCCTCACCCGCGAGAGACAACGCTGACGCAGGCAGCGTCTGCTAGCGTCAAACCGATCCAAACGCGACACCTAGTCAAACCGACGCAAATGCGGTGTGCACCCGCGGTGCTGCTTCGCATCGCCTCATGGTCCCGTTTAGCGGGAGATGGTGTAATTTTTTTATCTCTGCCAGTAATGGACCAATTTGAGAAGTTCTTGCGGTAGAACGCCCCCTATGCCACCCTTGGGAATTTCTGCTGATAGGATAGGTTTGCCACCTAGCCTGGAGAGAGGCCCATTAAGAATGCTGAGCTACGGGAAAGCGGGAGGCGTCACTGACCCTGGCGAGTCCTTGGAGAGTCCCTGGGAGGCCAGCACGATGTCCGAGAAAGAAGGAAACGCATCCTGTCCATCCAGACTGCCCTGGGCAGACTCCGTCTCGGGTCGCTCCAGCATGAAGGTGGTCTTCTTGAGAGGAACCTGAGAGACACAAAAGGAAAGAAAAAAGGCTTAGGTCTAGATGATCCCTTTTCTTCAATTTTACTTTCTCGTTTGAACTATTAAAAGACAAAAGCCTAAATACAGAGAAGACACAGAGATGGACACAGTTGCACCAACAGGAAACCTGACATTCTTAAAAAGAAAGCAAAACAAATGTCATCTTCTATAAGGCAGAATAAACAACCACGCAGAGAAACACAAAGCGGGCAAGAACAAGATTGTAAAGAAGGTACAGGAGAGGCAATCGCTTTCACAAGCGCATCGGACAGAAACACACATTCTGTTTTATATAACGAAATAAGAGCGATATTATATATAAAACGAAATGAGAGCGAATGGAACGCATCAACCATGCAGTCAGATTTCCAGAGGGATACAGACGCGCACACACATGTGACCGTGTGCGTGTTGCAGTTCATACGGGAATGAAAGACACGCTCAACTCTAGCGATGCTACAACACGGGAGCGACACGCTCCACCGGTGAGTATGCGTACACCACTATCGAGACCAGGTAGTGTTGGTACATATAGAGCGAGCGCAGTTCTGCCACAGACGACAGGCCGCTGTCACTACGAGGCTGCGACTCGTAGCACCTGTCTATCCAAGAGTGTGCGAAGCAACACAAGCAGCCTTAACGAAATACAAACATGGAACGATTCTCTTGAGTATTGAACAAGCATAGCTTTGTCTGCTGGCGTGTCTTTAAGCGGCAAAAGGCACTTGCGTTGCATTTGCAATACTGGAATCTCCGAGATTCACCGGTAAAGAGTGCGAAACAAGCATCTCGTACCAGCAATGCAGAAATTTGGCTCTTCCTAAAGAATGTATACGCTTACACCTACCGAACCTGCGTGCGTCTTCGCGATATGTTCAATTGAGGGCTGACTGAAGGCAAACCCGCGAGGACATGTGACACCTCGCCGTCGCTCGTTAGTCATGACCTAATGGACACGTAACAACAGCACCCAGTTAGTGTCAAGTTAGTTCGGTGTAGGCGTCATCACGACTACCGCTTAGCAGTCGCTACCTTAAAGGAGTACTGACGATTTTGCGGCGGCTCAAAATATACGTTATTCGTTTTCTAGCCATGTATAGTTAACGTCCTCCGCACACGGAAGCCAGGAAACACGTACAAAATATTTTAGTTTGGTTTTAATGTTTTCGTCGCCCAGCACTGCAAGCCAGCCCCAGCGCAATGGACACTACCAGGATGTATGAGCAAGGTCTATTAAAAATCGCCGAAATCGCTGTCAGAGTCACTGGACGACCGTAAAATTGTCCTTGTTTGCGTGCCCCACGTGTAATTGACCCCAGACGACAGAGCTGCAGCGACGCTATCAGGAATTGCTGTCCCTACGTGATTCAGACGTATGCCCGGCTATGTTGACACATCACCAGGGAACCGCCCCCTCGAAATCGAAACCGAAAGTGGTTTTTTAAGGGACCCGTATTAAATATATATTCATTGCGTAGCGATTCACCATGATACCCTTTTTGGGGTATCACACATGCCGTGCTTGCGTGTGTGCGCGATTTGACCTCTCTTTATTCTTTTTCCATCTCTTTCTGTCTCCCTTCACCCCTTCCCCAGTGCAGGGTAGCAAACTGGATATTTTCTCTTCCGGTTAACCTCCCTGCCTTCCGCCCATCATCTCTCTCTCTCTCTCCACGCAAGTGCTTTCATTTACAGCAATAATACGAGAATGTAAAAAAATTCGTATCAGTACTCCTTGAAGACTTATCGCTTCGCTTCTCCTTCAGACTTACCGCGCAAGCTTACCATGCCGAACCCATGAAGAAACAGCCTCGCCCAACGACGCCCTGAATAACACAGTATCACAGCGTTCGGGCTTAAAGTTTCGGTTTCAATTCCCGGAAGTTTCTTCCTTTTCCGTGTCACCATGCGATGACCCATCACGTGGGATGAGCATGCACATAGCGGCGAGCCGATGCTTTAATCAGCTGATGTCAACTTTTACACTGCGGTCAGTCCTCGCAAAGCACTGGAGCCAGCGGCGACTCGTGGCGCAGAAAAGTGGGCGTCAGTGGCTTTCACGGACAACAAAAATCAGCAGCGTTACCTAGAGGGGGCGTTTGTGCAAGTTGGTCGCTTCCGCAAACATCGTCCAGATGGCGCTCGCCTCCTCGGGGATGCGCTAGTTTTAATGGATTTTGCTTGTGCGTTTTAACGTGCGATAGCGTGGACGCATGAACGGGGTCCTCTGACGCTATCGCATTCCACTCTTAAAGGCGAAACTTATGCGTCCTCCAATTTTTCGTAAAAACAGCGGGTAGCAGTGGCGGAAAGTAAACCAGCGGTAGTCGTGTAAGAAAAAAAATCAAGCACCATGTAGGGTATTTGGCAAGCCATATACTATTACTTACCATTACTGTAAAGCTGCATAAAATACTTCCAGGCGCGCTATTCTGTGTCAAATACTTTGCGGACTGAAGAGCCAAGGACACAAGCAGCAAGGCGTTTGCAAAATAGTGAAAGTTGCAACTTCCAATTATCTATTATACAAACCCATGGGCTCGTATGATAACTGATAGGGTTTAACGTGCGAGAATCGTGATATGCTGATGAGGCACTCCCCGTGGCGGAAAAATGCAGGTTTTTTTTTGCAATTCGCCTCTATCGAAATGCTGTCGCCGTGGCCGGGATTCGATTCCGCGACCTCGAGCTTCGGAAGCCAACAGGCGATAAGCTACCATGGTAGGTTGAAAGTGGGGCTTTGAATTCTGTGTACCACAAAGGACACCCCGGTGCCCCATTATACCAAAGCTCATCACTGCAAGCTTTCAGGAAAGCCCTGTGTGGGGCCGGGTAACTTTGTATTCTATGACCATGCGCACGGAGCTTGCATCCGCCGTACTTTCCGTCCCATGACTGCGTTCGTTCTGTTCACGTCTTGAGGAAAGCAGCGAGCTCACGTGTATGGAAACGCATACGAGATTGCCCTAACTGTATGCCCGGCAGAAGTGCTAGGACAAGAATAGCGGTACACATAAATCAAGCCGCAGGCGGTCGCGTAACGGAGAGAGCCGAGACACTGCAAGACATTATACACCATTCCGGATGAGACGGCCAAGCGTGACGGTGAGACGTATCTCGGTAGACCGAAGACGCGCCCCGACATTAAACAACGCCGTTTCTTCTCAAGGTCTCTTTGCAGCGGGAAAGCTTTCTCAAGTGGCTACCTGTACGCGAGAACGAAGATATCTAGCGTGTCTGAGAGTTCGGATAACAAAATGCCGAAAGTAGGGAATTTTAGTTTGGCTGTAGACACTTTCACGTTTACGGATACCGGTTTACCGTAAAAGTTTACGAGACCGGCAGCGCTGGTAGGGACACCTGATGATGCGAAGCCTAAGCAGAGAGACAGAAAATTTATTACCCTGGCTGGCGCGTATTGCTGGGCATTTAGTCAAAAGCATCGGTCGTGAAATAATTAGCTCATAGTATTCTCTGTTTTTTTTAACGAGAACGCTCGAGCGACTGAAAATATAATGGAATGCACTGTAGTTAAACAAACCGCCACCAGATGTCACTAGCAGTTCTGTTACTGCCGTAAACCGCTCCGGTAGATCGGTATCCGTAAGCGTAAAGAAGTCTACGGGCGAACTAAAATTCTCTAATAGGGACATTTAGCGTGTCCCGAAAACCGCTATACGCAAAGCACTTTGCGTAGAGCGGAACACCAGCTGTACACAGCGCATGCGCAAACATGGCCGACCACCCAAAGCCTATGCCGTCCGCTTCGAATCTCAAGTGGCCATCGTGCGCTCTGTAGCCCTCAAGTTACTAATTGACGGATGTATTGGCCTTAGCTTTGTATCATGAAGCTTCGACAGTGAAGTATCCGCGGCAACACGACGCCTTTTCCCGAGATCCACACCCAAATTATCGAATCTGTAGGCTTAGCATGTGGCTGCCAAAATCTCGGAGGACATGAAATACGCGAGTTTACTGGTTCTGTCTATCGCCCATAGCTGGCACCACTTGACTGCGACAATCAACGCTACACGCTATCCGGTATCCGCTGCCCCTTTGCGTATACCGATTTACCGGACGCACTAAATGTTTCCCATGATCAATGGCGGTGACGTCACCACTGGATTAGCAGATGTACGCCGGAAGCCATAGTTCAATCAATCTCAACCTCGCTTCTTTAGCCAATATTCTAAACGTCTATTGTTTGCAGAAAAAGCTAGATCGCTTACGAATTATTACCAGGGCAGCCGGGTTGCAGAAGCAAGCTGGTGGTGGAGAGCCCGACCATATTGGCTCTGCTGCAAGCTCTGATGAGAAAACGCACGATCCACATAACCGCTCACTGCATTCATCTTTACCCTAGCCCTGAGAGCGCAGACGGCAGTCTTTTTGACACGCGTTTTCACGACCACACATCGCACTTGGACTAGATAGGTAACGCTAAGGCAACACCAATTTTTCTGTCCTCTGTCCCCATAACCGCAATCGCAAGAGCTCTAAAGTGGCAGCATATACATGAGGCTGTACAGAAAACGTTACTTGATTCGGTGTCTGAGCCTTAGAAACTCATGGCGCAACAGTTTACGAGGATTGAGATCCAAAAAATAAACATGAACTTCCGGTCGGTTTTGCGGAGGCATGACACTTATTCTCCGAATCGCGCCTAAACATTCCATCAGTATCTGTGCTGCTGAGCCAAGCGGGAAGCAAGCCTGCTAGCGAATTTCACGCACTACGAATTGTTGCAACTTGCCCACATGCCAGAAAGCCACTGTAAGCACATAACAAGAGGAAATGATTCGAGGATCGCGAGGCGGAAATCTCAATACTTAAATCACTTTCCTTTCCCTCTATAGGGCAACTCCCCCCCCCCCCCCCTCTGAGCGCGTCGATTAAGGGTCACACAAACACGCCAGCGTGCGTCCATCCCTTTTGTGGACATTCCAAGGGGCGGGAGCCCCAAGAAAGGAACGACCGTTCCGCTAGCTGCTCCTCGCTCTTGTGTTCGTGCGCAGACCATCGGCGAGGCGGCCATTTTGTTTCCAGAGCGCTTTGTGGGAAACGCGTCGAAGCGAGGCAGCAAAGTATACAGGAGGCCACAATGCGCGTTTTGTGGTTGAAGCCACACGGCGACAGTGAGCGCCGTGGAAACATATATGCGCGGGTCTGGGCAGCGCACGCGAGGAACCAATAAGAGACGTCGTCATATTGCAGTGCTGATTACAGTTTCCTTATTTATGGTTCAAAGATGAAGAGGGCGTGCCTGTTTACGTGGAGGCCTTACAAGAGGAGAGAAACAAGTCCAATAGGAAAGGAGGACATCTTGAAGAATGAACACGAGGTAGGTAACAAATAATACAAGACCATCTTTGTTGGTTTGCCATTTCTGCTCAAAGCCGATTGCCGACGTAAACATTTCGCGGGAACGCAACGAAACATTTCAGAGCCAAGAGGAAGCCTTCACTCAATACGCCACGCATACTGCCCGTTAACAACAAAAAGAAGCAACAATCTAGGTGTCCTGAACGTTCCTTCAGGTGAGGTTTCGGATCTAGTCTGTGAGACTTATTTATCACAGTATCATCAGCGCCATAGGGCATTAAAGAGGGGGGGGGGGGGTTACACAGTGCACCACTGGTAATGACATATTTACAGGTATCAAGTACAGTAAGAAAAAGGAATATACACAAGAATAAACAACATGGAGTAGAAGGCAGCGCAGAAGGCAGCGGCTTAGTCCAACGGGATTTCCTTGCAGCTTAGTGCGACGGATAGTTGGATGCCAATTTTCTATTTCATGCAGGTTCTCGATGAATACCAAACGCCACCTTCCCGTCTATTTACAGCGGAGCTACGGCTAATTCTGAGGCCGCTTTTGCGGTGCTCCAGCCTCTAAGTAGTCTTAATTAAAACAGAACATTTAAACCCTTGAGACAGCAGTCCTTTGCACTCTAAACGGGTATCTCATTCTACTGGAACATGACACTCCTGCAGAATCTTAATCCCCTCTTAAAACATCGCTAAAACAAGCAGTCGCTATCTTTAAAGTGAGAACCCAGATAGACGGTGCCCCGCATGTACACGTGTCGAGCCCGAAAGGGCGTTCAAATTAAAAGCCCCTAATGTAGTTGTCCCCATCTGAGCTTACCGGTGAACAGGCGCGAGACTGACGTCGAATACAAACGAACACGCGTACATTAACTTACGAACGAAACACCACATGCATCCTACCATGTACGCGGCCTCCTGTGCGTGGTGTGGGGAACGCCCAACTCTCGCCCACATTACGTGGGAATGCGAATCGCGTCCACAAGAAATCAATTCTACCCTTCTGCGAAAAACACCTCGAAGACGGCAGTGGGAGGCCTGGCTTGTTAGAAGGGATCGGGAGAGCCTGTTGGCTCTGCTCGACCAAGCCCAGCGAGCCGCAAAGGCCAGTGGAGCCCTGGAATGAGGACCCCACCCAGTTAACGAGAAAGTTCGCAAGAAATAAGTTTTTCCTCCTCCTCATGCAGGGGTTAACGAATGCATGCCTGCACAAATATATGCTTGTTTTCCGTGCTCCAAATATACATACCTTCCTCTTATTTTTAGCCTCTCAATGGTTTTTTAAAAGAGAAGAAAAGAGAAGCGGCCTATGTCTGCGACTGGACAGTTTAATAACGTGGCCAAGGAGTAATTCCGCAGACTCCATGATAAATACAATGAGGTGATGACAGGACGTAGGTGCTACCGTCCACAGCGTGGAACAGAAATAGTTTCTTCCTGAGCATTTTCAATTTAAACAGGGGGAAATTTATTTCTTGGACCTCAGCAGTAAGCTCATGTCGTCGGAGCTTTCTCCGATACGATCTATCCTCTCTTCCAATTACAAATAAATAATAAGGAAGTTGTCCTTATTTTTCGCATACAAGAAAAGGGAAAGGACCACAGACCGAAAGCTACAAAACTGTAGCTTGAGCGAGCCTCAGGCCCAACAGAACACAGTTCACCTGTTTAATGAAATAACCTGACGTGCCACCACGCGCCTTGCCGCGATTTGAATACCATGAGAAGTGCACGGCCAATAAATGTCACGCATACGGAAGCGCCGGGAAATATATCAGAGAAGGGCACGTGCAAGCCTCGCACGGTGACGTCACGACACCAGCGGGATATTAATGTATGTCACGTGACGTACACTGTGTAGGCTACGACTACACATGTGTACTTGCCCTCCGTCTCGTGTTGAGAGCTGGCAGGCTACACTTCGCGATAGCGACGAAGGTTACTCCAGGAAAATCGTGCAATAAAAAGACTCCTAGATCAGCAAAAGCTTAAACGGACTCCAGCTCCGCCTACCAACAATACTGGTTATTCTGGCTATAGTAGTGATGGTTCACTGGCCCAGCAGGGGGACAGTTGCCGGAGGGAGTGAGGATCCAACGTCTCGTCGGCCATGTGCACCGCAGTACGTTACAGCACTGCATACGACCAAATGCCCTGTATTCCTAAGCAAACGACAAACTAACCAAACCAAACAAACCTACTGATTTCATTGATTTACGGGGTTTTACGTACCACAACTACGATATGATTATGAGAAACGCCGTATAGTGGAGGGCTCCGAAAATTTCCACCACCTGGGGTTCTTTAACGTGCACTGATGACATCTCACAGCTCAGACAACATTTCGCCTCCGTCGATACGCAGACGCCACGGCCGGGACTCGATTCTGCGACCTTCTGGTAAGCAACCGAGTGCTTTATAGCAATTAGACCACCGTGGCGGGCAAACCATAAGCACAAACACCCGAGCAAACGACTAAAGGTAGCCAGCGGAGACTGCGAACTAGCGCTATTTCCCAATTTGTCAGTATGACATCTATACGGATTAATGCACGTAAATGAGACTTTAAAGGGGCACTGAAATGAAACACTATGGATAGGTTTAGGCTGAAAGTATTCTTTGAAAACTGCTGTTAAATTCAGAATTTTTCGTTCAGTAGTAGACATGCCAAGGCACATTCTTCAATTTCGCGCTAATACTTCGCGCACACAACGTCACAGACATCACTTCCTTTCCTTCCGCATTCTGACCACACTTAATAGAATTCTCTGAAGCACGCCAAGTTAAGGTATTTAACTTCTTTAGAACACAATGTATATACTTTACACCAATAAAGGATTACGTAAGCCTTAGACGCCGTCTAAAAATGCGATGTCGCAACAAGCGCGGGACTCAGAGCGGAGTCACAACTCACTAAGCGTCATCTCCTCGCAAGTGGTACCTGGGGTGTTATGAAAAGGTACTCCTACGAATACGCAAAAAAAAAAATCAGTTTTTCCCCTTTAGCGTTCCGTTAACAGCCCACGAACGAGCAAACCTGCGACAAGTGCCACGGCAATTCCCTGGAGAGGTCAGAAAAGAACTCACTCCCGAGTAGAGGGCGGCCATGCACGCTGCTTATACTCCGAGAACTGCTGTACAAGCCACTGCCGATGCACTGGCTGAGAAGGCCGTCGATGTCCAAGGATTGACGACCACTTACACGAGTCCGGCTCCGGCACTCTAAACACCCCCCCCCCCCCCCTTTTTTTTTCTTTCCTTTTCCTCTTCTTGCCAAACGAAGTTCACGACTCCCCCATTAGCAGCTGCGCAAGCGCCATGGACAAGTCCTGGGAACGAGGACTGTCTCCGCACTGCCAACTGTCCGGACGACACGCGTTATCGCTTATCCTAAACGCAAACACAAAAACCGAGTCGAATACTACGCAAACACGTCAAGAAACTACCAACAAAGCGTTAGTTGGGTACGGTTCTTGCCCTCTGTGTAACGTCATCTCGCCTTCGTGAAATCTGTACGTACAGTCACGAGCAAAAGTTTGGATACCATGGCACCAGAAAAAACTTTAAATTCCAAGTAGCACAGCTCTACAACGTGGAATCGCACCACTGCGTTTCCTTGGTCGAACAAGTGCACCTAGGCTGAACCACCTGATTTAAGCCAACTTACTCGGACTGCAAAGAAAAATAGCTGTTTGTGGCGCCCATTGGTCTCCAAACTTGCTCGCGACTGTACCAGCGAGCACCAGCGAACACAATCCCTGGGCCGTCATTTTGTGGAGACACGGAAGAGGCTACAGGAAAGACGGTGACTTATACCACCCATAAGGACATAGGCGACGTCGCTGTCAGGAAAATGTACTATTTTCAGCTTCTCTAGTTGGAAGCATGGCTCAGTATCTTTGGGAGGAGCGGAGTGAAAAAAGAGTGCAAACGAGAGACCACCTTCTAAAGAGTTTACCCGCACTACCAGTGCCGACCCGTGGTATCTGTCTGCTCATTACGAAAAAACGGTGGGTGAGTGAGCTGCAGCGGCAGTCGAACCCAGTCAGTGCCTGCCACCGTCAATGAAAGACCATATACAGGGAGCGGGAAGGTCAAATCCAGGTGGTACTGGGTTCGATTCACAGTGCCGCTGGGCAGCCCACGTTGTTTCTAGTGGAGATAGAGGCATTGCAGGGTCATTCACATTGCGATGCTATTACATTCGGTGTACTCAAGGTTCGATGGTTAACCACGTGAACACAGATCACCGATAGAGTGCATAATGAGAACAATCTAGGTGTCTGTATAAATTACTCTCTCTCTTCTTCCTAACAGAAAGACACTCAGACACTTGGCGCCACCTTGCACGCCATATGCCATTCCTATTTCTGCACTGAGTAAACATGTTCACTAAGAGCGCTACATACGAAGTATCCTAATCATCGATATATCTTTTAAATATTCTATTCCCTCATCAAGAGTCCTGACCTACTTCCACGAATCAAGGCTGTCCAGAAGGCCCACGACGCGACGTTGAGGCTAGGCCTCCCGTCCCTACGAGGGGGCGGATCCATCCGTCCGTCCGTCCATTCATCCATCCATCCATCAGCAAGAACGCGAACTGACAACACCGAAGAGCATGAACTGCTAGCTTTTCCCAACGTTCTCGGTAAAAAAGTCTACTCAGTGCAGGAATAGGAATGACAAATGGTCTGCAAGGTGGCGCCAAGTTTCAGTGAAACGACGAATGAACAGATCCTATTCTTGCGCCCGCATATATTTGATTGATTTGTGGGGTTAACGTCCCAAAACCACCATATTGATTATGAGAGACGCCGTAGTGGAGGTCTCAGGAAATTTCGACCACCTGGGTTTCTTTTACGTGCACTGACATCGCACAGCACACGGGCCTCAACATTTCGCCTCCATCGAAATGCAGCCGCCGCGGCCGGGATTCGATCCCGCGACCTTCGGATCTGCACCGAGTGCCATAACCACTAGACCACCGTGGCGGGGCAGCGCCCCCGTATAGTACCGCAAGCTCGAACTTTCTATAGTGAATAAAGGGTCGTGCTTTCTTTGTGTATTGAACGTCCGCAGCCTCAAAAAAATAATGAAGTCAGCACAACCCATCCACTAAGTGCTTGGAAGTCATCTGCGGCCAATGCGCGACAAGAAAAACTAAACACGGCAAATGAGTTCTGCGGAATCCCGAAAGGTGAAGTAATGTTTATGAAAGGGAAAATTAGCATTCACCCATCTGTAGCATAAGGCTCCAAATAAATCCATATACGGATTTCTCAGAAATGAAAGCTTCCTAGTTGCCGAAGAATTCGTCTTGGTCCGGGGTTCGAACCCGGGACCAATGCCTGCTCGGGACGTACGCTTAGCCAACTGAGTTAACAAAGATGCTAGCGATTGACAGCGCGAGGGCGAATCCATCGGCAACTCGAAGCACATCGGCATGAATATGGCAAATGAGTTCTGCGGAAACCTGGAAGGTGGGGTAACGTTTATGAAAGGGAAAATTAGAAACGTGACTCCACCCTGCGGGTCTCCGCAGAACTAATTTGCCACATTCATGCCGATGTGAGTTCGCTCTCGCACTGTCAATCGCTAGCCTCCTTGTTGCTCAGTTGGCAGAGCGAGGGCCCGTGCGGGCGTTGGTTCCGGGTTCGAACCCCGGAGCAGGACGAGAAATCCGTATATGGACTTCCTTGTAGCCTTGTGCTACAAGAGGCTGGATACTAATCTTCCCTTCATAAACTCTAAATATACATGACATTTGCATAAAACCTCCAACAAACAATGATCTTCATCAAAGTATTATTACGATAGAACGTACAAGATGATTCACTGACAGCGACGCACGGCTTTCTGGCCCTTAGACAATGGCCCAGCAAACAATGGACGTTGAAAGTATATTCTCAATTCAGTCAAGGCCGTGACATGTACTTCGGCTCCCTTCTCCGTTCCGATACAGGCAAGTGCAACTAACCGATTCATGGTCGGACACTATACATCACATTTCGCGTATCTACTGCGCTGGCTGCCCTTGCAAAAAGTAATTTCACGCAGTGACATTACGATTCCAACCCCAACCCTATCGCTGAGACGTAGGTGGACACGAAACTCTGCAGAAACAATAAACACACACGCTCTGGCGCTACCTTCACCGATACACATCTACGATACTAGACGCCACGTGTAGGCATTGGAAATGGCCAAGCGCAGCTATAAATAGTTTCCGCGTCTAATTTGCACTGCCAGCTCGCTAGATCGGGGAATAAACACCTTGTACCGGCCACATGGCTACACGGTACTTTCATTTATCACGTCAGTGCGCGCAGATTATGCGGCCACTATAGCGCTCCCATGAATGCTCCCGCACGACTACAAGGACACTAATGGCTACTGGGAAAGCGAAGGAAAAGGAGATAGCATTTGCAACTGACCTAAGTTTCATCGTAATAGTTCAATCACAGTACACGTCGAGCTTTGCGAAGCTCAAGTCTAGTAATCTTCATGCTTCTCATTTAAATCTTAGACGTGGACGCGTGACCAATGAATGATTGGAATGAAAACTCTCGGCAATGGAAACTCTTCCCCTCTCCCCAGCCATCGGAGGTGCTACAATCAATTTGCATCACGTCCCTACATTTTTTTTCTTTTGCCGCGCGCTATAACTATAGGTCACGCTTTGTGGCGCTACTGTCAAATGTACAAAGCTTCAGCGCAGTGTGCCTATTCAGACACACCCAGGAGATGCACCTATCCGGGCATGACATATATAACGGAGCACCGAATATACTTGACGGCAGCATACTTGATTTACCCCACCTCACCATTTCGGCCGCTTACAATGTGCTGTCGTGGACTTTATCCTAATTATGCGCTAAATGGGCAATGTATGTCTGCGTACACACCAGTGAACACACGCCAATGACGAGTATGATGACCGAGCTGACTATACTTAGCGCTGAAGATAAGAATGATCCCCGACTACAGCCCACCTTAGGAGAGATAGTCGAGTTCGTATAGGGATCCATCACGAAAGAGGGTATAGGGCGTGCAGGCACAAAGAGATGATAATCAGACAACACAAACACCGTATTGTCAGGCCGTCTTCTCTTGTGTCCACGTCCTTATAAGCTTTACACTATTTGGTGACGTAATAACACACCTAACTATATAATACTTGCGGGCATATCACGTACGAAAATCACATGATTACAGGGCACTGCTGCAGAGGAAGGTTCCGGCAAACTTCGACCGGCTGTGTCCTGTAACGCGCATCGATAACACACAGGCACCAGGCATTTCACCACCGCCGACATGCGACGGCCACTACAGCCGGGGATCGAACCCGTGTCCTTGCGGCCAGTACGCTACAAGCACCGCGACCACTGAACTAACGCGGCGGCCGCATTATACGTAGCCCGCCTTGCATATCCGCTAAATAATCAGGGAAATCCCCTTACCTTTCTCGACTGCTATTAGACTCCTCAGCGCCCAAAACGCCAGACACATCGGCGTGCAGACTTACCGGGCGTCGCCGGCACCGGCTACCAAGTGGGGCGCGCTTCAGGCCCTTCGATGTGCACTATACGTGTATATGGTGTGTATATACACACACACACACGCACCCACCACAACGGCGCAGGGCACATGACTTTTTTTTCGCTTCGGGAACGAAGCGCCGGAAACGTTTCGAACCGTCGGGCCGCTACACTCCCTTCCCACTATTCCCTCTCTCTCATCCTTCTTTGATGCCGTTCATTTGTTTCTTTTCGTCGCATTGTTTGTTTCGTTTCGCCTAGACGATCATCCTGCTGTCTTTTTCTCATGTTTGCTACGGCCTTTCTCGTTGTGTGTGTATCTGTTTCCCCGGAGCTTCTCTCTGCTTCGGCGATGGCGTCGATGTACAGGAAAAAGAAAGAAAGAGAGAAAGACGTCGGCACGTGGTCGTGTAGCTATGTACTATAAGCGTCACGCATGGCGTAACATACGCGCCCAAGCCTATATATACAAAGGGTTTGCGAGTGTAGCGAAAGCGTTCGACTGACGAAGCGAGCACGGGAAAGAGGAGAGTCTGGCCGAGAGAGAATGTCTCAGTATCCTGTAAACATTGTATACACAAGAAGTAGAAGCGAGACGCAGTTTCACGTTATGTCGAAGGAAAACTTAAGGCGTTTATATTTAGAAGACTCAACCGGGGTTGATTGATTGATTGACAAATCGACTATTCAAGACAAGTGTACAAAAAACTGTCTTGTGAGACATGAATCAAGGCTGTGGAAATGCCCGACTCAGTCGTGCCACCGTGGCAGCGAAAGCAGTTGTACAATGCGCTATAACTCAAAAGGAATAAACACACACCAGCACCTACTATTTTACACAAGCGTAAGGAAAAAAGACCGCATAAGACGACAAGATTGAATATACCCATACATGCAATATAACAGCTAGAGAAAATTTGCCAATGGCTCAAGAACCAATGTAAGCTACAAGAAATAATAACATATTTATCCCGTGAATGCCAGAGCATGAGCTGTCCCAGAGCATAACGGGGGAAAAATGGGGCGCATGCTGAAGTCAAAGTCTTCGAACGCGAACCGAACACGACCAGCCAGCTTCGAATATGGACTATCAAAAGACAAGTGTGTCTTCATTTAGGGCACTTCGTTTTATACATAACTAAGTTAAGAAGACTCACTAATAAACTTCAACTCAAAATGTGCTATCTACAATCGGGAGCGCACCGTACTGACTAGGCCGATCAGATTGTAAGATTATCGCCGAAATACCACAGCGTCAGGGAACTGATAACGAATTCTTCACGAAGGTATATTAGTTGTTAGATATGATCAGACCCCTCTGAACAACTGTTGAAGAGGTCCTGCACAAGGAGGCGACAGCGAAAGGCGCAGATGTACGGATTGGATGTAGCTTGTCGATTTAATTGGAGATTACGTGACGCTACATTAAGAGTTCACGGTGCACATTTACCAAAAGAAGAATAGAAAAAGAAACGCTCCGCCACCGGCACATAAGCAAAAGTTGTTATGTGCCCATAGGAAACAGTATATACATTTCGTACACATACGAATATCGCACACGAATATCGCATACTAAGTTCGCGCGCACAGCAGGGGCTTTCCCCACACAGCGCAGGCGCCGACGTGACCAAATTTTTCGCGGTCTCACGACCTTCGAGTTGCTCTTGGAACGAGTTGTCTGCGAATAGACGAACAACTGCACATGATCACGTACACACAGAACGGCAGGCAACGTACCAACCACGTTTCCAACTCCGCAGACCAAACAGATCACTCAAAACGGCGGGCATCCAAAAAGAAGTAGTGTCGCAATACATATACAAATCACGGCAGGGGCTCTGCAAAACTAAGCGTAAAAACAGAGACAAAAAATTTTAAAATAAAGCGCTGCTTACAACTCGGGGGAAAAAATAAATGAAAGCGGACAGCACCGCTCGCTCGCTATGAAGCAGGAAAAGTTGTTTACGCATAACGGAAAGCGTTTAGAAGTGAGGCCTGACCGCTTGTCTGAACGGTTGAAAGATGGTGTTCGGCTGTCGCCGATATCCTCCCCTGTCCTCTCCACTGCAAACTACTCGTGTGGCGTCCTGCTTCCCTCCTCCTTTTGTCCCTTTCTCCACTGCACATTTAGGCCCTATCCTCGTGCGCGATTCAGACGTCTACAAGACGTCTAAGAATAGCCGAGTTTCAGCACGACCTGGCCACTCTGTCCAAGGGACAGCAGGGTCTCCCAGGCGTACGGTATCAAGTACCATACTACAGTAGTGCAAATGAGATAAGCAAGTTTGCCGGGACAAACTGCACAGTTAGCGCAGGACAGGGATAACTGGAGATCTATGGGAGAGGCCTTCGCCCCGCCGTGGGCGTAGATAACATGATGATTGTGTCAGTCTGTGCTGAAATACTGATTGCCAGTTAAGTTTATATAGTACTTAAACATGCAAAAGTTTGTTTATTAATACTGTCAACCCCAAGTGGAGGTTTTTACAGGAGCGGAAAACGAATGCAATTATATAAGATAACATACAATGTTGTGCTGGCCAAGAAGTACATTACAAAATAGAGACATACAGCGGAACACTGGCATGCACACTTACCTATTATTCTATTACTATTAGTATTGTGGAAGTGGCTCTGCAGTTGCGATCACTTACACTATCAATGATTGTTACTACATGAATCTGTCTTGTGCCAGCAGCTAAAAACGCTGCTGTCATGCTTACGACCATGCATAACTGCGTTTAGAGGCTCGTTTTTCAAAGCTTTCTGAAGAAAAACAAGAGAGGAAACTTGTGCACGGAGATGCGCGTGGTTAACCTTTATGCTTTATGGGCCTTTAAAAGTTACCTTGAACCAGTACGGATATAAGAGAGCACTCGGAATAATAAAGAACGCCGCCTATAATCAACACAGCGCAGCCTTGTTTCACGAAATGGAAACTACTTTTTTATTGTAAACAACATGAGATAGCAGTCACCGTCTGTAATGGCGTTGCACACAGCATCCCATTCAATATATCAATGTTTTACGCCGCCCGCATAACCAGATGCATGACATCGCGCAATTCTAATCTTTCACCAAATAGCAATGCCATGGTGAGCGATTACTGCCGTTTACGGGAGTTAAATGGATAGAATTAGATACCGCTTCAGATAAAAGATGTAAAAAGCTTGTCAAGTGCACTTAAGATATATGCTAAAAAGAAACAAAAAACAAAAACAAAGTATAACCATGTACATAAGATAACCTTATGCATCTTTCACATATATTCGATGTTTCACTAATATAATTACGCATACAGGGATAGCAGTTATAATAAATACACTTCTCTAGGTGATGTTTCTATGCGCATCTTACAATCCTAAAAAAATTCCTTATACATATTGTTTTCTTTGCCTAACCACCTTTTGTATGATGTTCAATTGTTTACAGCAAATTGTAGTCGTCCTTATTTAATTCCTTGTGTTATCCCCCTACTGGTCTACGGCTATGGCTGAAACAAGTGTTGTGGATTTACGTAAGCTGCATTTTAAACGACCTCAATAAATTTCCGATAAAGTCTAGAAGTCACAAGCAGAAGCCCGCGCGCTGCCTGGGGGCATTGCGCTTTTGGCAGCCCTAGATGCTGGAACGTTGCCGCGCCTGCCCGGGTGATTGTCGCTGCTCGTCTGCCCGGGACTCTGCTGCTCTTGGCGCCATGTTTCCGTGTTGGTCACGGTTGACACTGCTGCGACCTTTCAGCGTCCGCGTTAAACAAATCGTCGTTCCCTTGTTTGTTGAGCCCTTCGTTTGCATCGCTATGACTACGGACGGGGCCGCAGCAAGCCCCAATACCCACAAGCGCCAAGCCCCAAGCATGGTATATAGTGAGGTTGCCCACAGAAAAGCAGATTACTTTCAAAGTGGTTTCATTAGTTTTCGGAGTAAGAGTAATGTTTAATGCCATTGTTTTCGGCGAGGTGCAGTTTGTAACCTTATTATCTACCGCTCAGGATAAATTTCGGACCTGCCCGAGCATTTTGCAGACCACGGGAGATAACGTGTCTCACGGCCACGCTATAGGGAGACGCTCAACAAGCGCGCGCCGAGCATCTCCCTCTAGCCTTGCCTAAAGTCCCTAGACATCTTTTTCCACAGGGAAAATTTGGGGACTTTAACCCGGCCGTGCCCGTGTTTGGATCGGCTCATGTCGGCTTGCCTTACTGAACTAAGTGCGTGTCCACGTCCGAAGGTCCCCGTGGATGCTGCGGAAAGCTTCTTAAGCAAGGGCTCGCGACCCACTGCGCCATCCCGGGAGACCATGCCATTCAGGCTGTCCGTTGAGCGGTACATGCCATTTCGCCATGTTTCGTAACCTACGCCCATAGTTCTACTTTGTAACTTTACGTAGCGCGAAGTTAAATAAACCTACGTCTTCAGTACTCTTCTGAGCCGTCGCCTCGCCAGACCGTCTTGCATGTGCGAGTCTATCACTCCAGCGCGTCTGTCTCCCTGCTGTGCCAACGCGGCTGGAAGAAAACAACTCCCGCGTTTCGCTGTACCATGCTGACCGGTTCAACGTCACGTCACGTACCCTCTGACGTCACACCCAGCGTGCATTGTTGCTTAAAAAAACGAAACACAGAAGCTGAAAGAACGAAGGGGACGTCACGGTTGAGTTGAATGGCCGCGTATGGCAAACAAGTTGCGCAACCGTCGTCATGTTCGGCCGGCAACATACGAGTCCTCATTGGTGGACGGGTGTTATTACAGCGGCCAAATATATGTTGTCGAGCTCAGTTGCCGAGTCAATGGCGAGTCTGACCTATTAACAGCAAAACAATACAGCGTACACACTGCGTTTTTAGCCCCAGTGTGTGGAGAGGGAAAAAATACCCTGGCATAAAAAGCATCAGTAATTCAACGGCTCTCAACGTCACGACGCTACCCTTTCGCTCATAACGTCGATTACAGCAGCAAACAAAGCAAAGCGAAGCAAGAGATGTGAAAAGGACAGTGAACTGTTTCCAACTCAGCAAGCTCGCAACCTTGTTAAAGCACGCTCTTGGGCAAGTCCAAAGAGCGCTTCGATCACGAAGAAAGAAAAAGAGAGACGTCTATATCAGAAAGAAGGTAAATAAAGTTTAAAAAAGAACGTTAATACCAACAGGGTTATTGCCGAGCAAGTGACCACCGTCAAAGCTTTCCATGAATCAACTCGGACCATCGTAGGCCTGTGTGAGTGACCTCCCCCCAATTAGACAGACAGACAGACAGACAGACAGACAGACAGACACAAAGTTGTGCGCCAAAAGCAAGGAGCTGCCAAAAAACCGCTCGCCCTTCCACTAAGCGGTCAGTCACGCGACGCGAAAGAAAACACCCTCATTAGCAAATCGTGGGAGACCCGACCGGTGGCGATCACATTCATTAGCGGCGCGATAAGCTACCATAGCGGCACGGTAGGAGTCGCGACGTTTTCGGTGGTAGCTAGCGTGCCTTGCGAAATGGACGCTGCTGGACCCTCCGAAGCGACCAGTGCGTGCGGTGGCGTCGGCGCCGGGTTGTCGAAGACTTATACGAAGCGGGGAATCACCATCATAAACGGCGGGCGGCTAAATCACAGGTTCGGAGGAGCGCACACGATGACCGTTGTGTGCGCAGAAGCGCTAGATTTCGGAAGAAATGAATCGACGCGTCTTCGTGGCCATTGTTTCACTGTCTTGTTTCGAAGGCAACATCTACGGATGGGCATGGCTGTTCAGCGTATGCTGCAGTGAAGACATTCAAGCCTGTCCCACGCCGTGAAAGCCGTCGTAAAAGCGAATGTGTTCTTTTATCGTGAATTCTCGAAGTAACTGGCAAGGTTGTGATGTTATTGATATCATGATCTATCAGTTCTGTTAGTCATAATTCGTTCCCAAAAACGTTCTGTCATTTTATCCACCGGGCGGTGCCTGGATACTGGAGGTGCCCGGTCCATTCAGCCCGCCCTTACGCCTTCCTTCGTTCGTTCTTAGTGTCTGTGTCTGCCTGTCTCTTGTCTGCCTGTATCTGTGTGTGTCTGCCTGTATGCGTCCGCCCGTCCATCCGTCTGTCTGCATTTCGTGGTATGGAAATGCAGCCGTGGGAATCGAACTGGGAACTCAAGTTAGCCGTTTTCTTAACATTAGCGCAGACCGGGCTTCGCATAACGATCACCATGCAGTAGAGGGCCTATAAGGGAAGAGTGAGTGCAATGCTATGTAATTGAACCTGAATTTGTTGTCTTTAGTGTATGTAATCATCCTCCAGTGTATGTATATATATATATATATATATATATATATATATATATATATATATTTGAGTGCCATTATGATATATTTTCTTCATGTATTGTATCCCACCCTGCTAAAACCCCGGAGAGGGTTGCAGTACCAATAAATAAAAAAAAAGGATTTCCCTCCTGCGTGACACCAAGCCCACTGCACAACGCCGGCACAGCATCGACAAAGAGCAGCTTCGGTGTTAAAAAGCCTGAGCACTTTTTCGTCTATCTGCGCTCGACAAAAGCAAAAGCACAATAGGAATTCCTTTACTGGTCTATAACGGAACTTTTAAATTCATGAATAAATTTGTTCATTTGAACAAACAAAGCCAGTTGCACGCCTGTGAAATCTGAGTAAAGAGCTGCATTGGGGCAAGGTTGTAAAGTTCGCTAACACCATCATGCAGTACCATCATCATTGCTATCACTATCATGTACCGGCGGGCTGAGGTCAAGGATATGAGTAGTGGGTTAAGGGCAAGCGCGGGACCGCTTTTTCGTTCTTCACGGCCCGAGACTTATTTCTCTTTCATTTATTTCGTACTTTAATTCCTTTTTCCTTTCAACTGTACTTCGCATATTCACTATCATGTACCAGTGCTGGTATAGTGGGTGAATGGTAAGAGAGGGCCCACTTTTCCCTTCAGCGTGACAGCTCCGCTGTTATAACTGCGAACGCCTCTCCGCACGGTTTTACCTAGACAGTTAACAACGCGGATATTAAAAATTCTCGATAGACGTCAGTAAGCCTGGAGTCGCCCGCCATCATTTTTTTTCTTTTTAAAGGAAGATCTAGGGACAGTACGTAAGCCTTCCCCTTATTTCCACTTAGCTGTCACAGACACATGAGCAGAAGCGACGGAGGCAATTCAAAGAAGCGTTGAAATGGAACGTATCTGTGCAAAATGAACATTTCCGTTCATTGCACTTGGGCGCTAATGGACGAAAGACATTGCTACCACTGTACCACCGACCACACATTGTGCAACGTCGTACTCACCATACCACATCGTACCACTGACAAAACGTTCACGAGTAAGTTGGGTGGACGCACTCGTGTCTTTTACCGGCCGAGCATGTGAAATTGGATTGAACAGTTGATTGTGGTTCGGTTAAGGAAAGGACGCTAATTTCTGCAGCCCATGTTGGGAGCACGGCTAAGCGTCCTTCGACATAGCGGGAAAGGGACTGAAAGAGAGAGAAAGGAGAGAAAGACCGTAGTGGAGGGCTCCGGAAATTTTGACCACCTGGGGTTCTTTAACGTGCACTAACAATGCACAGTACACGGGCCTCTGGCATTTTCACCGTCATCTAAAATGCGACCGCCGCGGCCGGGATGGAAGATTGAACAATTCTGGAGATTGAACAGTTCCGGAGGATATATTTCCAGCACAGCAATATAGAGAGCAAAACTCCAAACATGAACGCATTGGCATTGCTCCAGAAATCGCTGCACGTTTCCGCAATCCAGCTGAAAGAAATCGACGATTGGAAAAAAGGCAAATAAGATGAGAACTTTTCCACGGCGTCCTTCAGCGTCACGTGAGGTTGTTGGCAAACAGCGCGGTGCTGGCCATGAAAAAACACGACGCAGCTAAACCCACACTCCCACCAAGGCTTTTTATACAACACAAACCGCCGCTCTTTATAATCCCTCTGGGAAAATTAGGGCCGTTCAGGCGTTGAATACAAACAATTACAGCCGCGTGCTTTCCAAAATGCGTGCTGCTCAGTTCGCAGGCAACAGGTTCCGGGTGCGCCTGTCAACTTAGAAGCGCAGTCGACAAAGACGGCGCGAAGTGCGGTCAATCTGAAATGGCCGTGAGCCAAAGAGCTGTCACTAAATGACAACATCGCGTGTATACAGTACACACCGCAGCCGCACATAAACGTTAATATTGTCGAGGGCACACAGAGGCCGGCGCTACGTCGCGTAGTCGCCACTTCGTGGGAATTGAGCCTAAGGGTATTCGGCTGCCTCGCTTCCGCGAGCGGTAATCTCAAGCGTAGGGCGCGAAATGCGTGGCCTGCATTTGCGTGACCGCTTTAATATTGCAATGTAACCTTCCACTTGACGCAAACAGTGGTTCGAGGTTAGATATGATTAATTAATTTGCGGGGTTCTACGTCCCGAAAGCCACGACATGTTTATGAGAGACGCCGTATATAGTGGACGGATCCGGAAGATCTGACACCCTGGGTTTTCTTTAACGAGACATCGCACAGTACACGGGCCTCAACATTTCCTCTCCACCAAAATGCAGCCGCCGCGGCCGGGATTCGATCACGCAACCTTCGCATTAGCAGCCAAGTGCCATAACCACTAGGCCACCATGGCGGGGCGGTTTGACGTTAGAAGGAACACTAAAATTTCTGTAACGACTAAGTCCAAACTAGAAGAGAAGCTCAGGGGAAGATGGAGGCTTGAATCGATTAACAGATCGCTAAAGACGATGCTAGAAGGGGAATGTCGCTGGAACCAACGTTTCGACAATCCAACGTTTCCTGTTCTACATCGTCTTAAACGATTAAGGGAGCACGGCGCATGCACAGGAGAGAACGGTTAAGAGAAAGCAGAAAAACAAGACACAGAAAGAAGAAGAGGGAGGGGGGTACAAAAGAAGACAGAGAGAGATGAATGAGATAGC
The DNA here is from genome assembly GCA_013339685.2 of Hyalomma asiaticum. Lineage (NCBI taxonomy): Eukaryota > Metazoa > Arthropoda > Arachnida > Ixodida > Ixodidae > Hyalomma > Hyalomma asiaticum. Next base: position 36,317,856 of record CM023488.1, on the reverse strand, counting down.
ACGCAGCCAAGCCTAGAATATGCCACGAATGTGCTGCGGCTTCCGTGAGGCCCGGCAGTTTCTTGCCTTTTGTATATAGCAGGGATGTTTACGAACACTTAGGCTGTCTATATACTGCATAAAAGCAAATGATGCAGACCTCGACCGACACCTCACACAGTAGCCGTCGTTCTGTGACACGCCCCCTATAGGTAGGATGATCCGGGAAGTAGCCAGCTATGTACACGCCCCTTACAACATACAAGGTCTATCTGCACAAAGCAACCACGCCGCTCTGTAGGGCCCCAGGACCATTACAGCCGCGTACACGCCCGCCCCACACTTGTCGGCGACAGAATCCATTCAGAATGTCTACACCTCTCGTCCAGGAAGGCCTAACGATGACAACGACACGGCGACAACACCCTCACTCCTTTTCTATAGGCGTATGTCTGCAAACAGTTTCCCACGCTTAGCGCTTCTCAATAGGCACGGCGAGGTGGCATCAGGAAAGTGTTTGTTAGAGCGTGCACACGTCCGACCGGCTGTTTACGTCATTCTCAAATAAAGCTTATAACACCAGCGGACTGTCAGTAATGTCAAGGTAAACGGAGACGCCGTGTGGCTGTATTGTAGAGACTTTTCTTGCTTTACGTGCATATACTTCCTGCCTCGGAAATCGGTGCCACTGTTGTGTGCACGTCTAATAAGAAAAGGAGACAACTTCAGAATATTTCTTTGCACCATAGCCATGATATCATTATGAGACACCAAGTAGCGGGGAAGACTCCGGAATAATTTAGACTACCTGGAGTTCCTTAAGCACATGGGCGTTCTTTCATCACAACGCCATAGAAATCGGCTGTCTAGCTGTGTTTGAAACCAAACTGCGAATTCCCTGCTGAGTGCGGTGCAATAATATTTTGTCTCACACGTTCCACAGCATGCAGCATCCACGACCGGATGGGCACCGTTTTCTGACTTTTCTGGACAAAGTGATGCAGAGCCCCGCAAACAGTGTAAAAGGTTTGAGATCAGGAATGGCAGAAAGCTGTGCCCTATATATGGTAAATGTTCATAATGCAGAAAGGTAAGACATGCAGAAACGAACGTAAGAGACGTGGACAACCCGAGCGCCGCTCCCGAACTCGGGTTCGTGTCTTCTATGCTTCCACTGTCCTTGTGTCCCTTATGCGCGCCGTACTTTTTGCACCGAGACCAGTACAGAGTTCGTCGGCCATCATGCTAAGCGACGTAGTGTAAAACTATACGTCCATAGAGGATGTGACCAAGATGCGCAACGGGCTGCCCTTCGTTGACGTCCAGAATTCGTATACTGTTAATCTCAATGTTCCTTAACCATAATAAATTTATCCACGCACCAATAATCCTGCATTTTTAATACCTATTCATCAACACCAGCCTATTTTAGGTCCACTGCAGGACGAAGGCTTCTCTCAACGATTTCCAATCCACCCTATCCTGCAACGAGTTGGTTCCACTTTATGCCCGCAAACTAATTTCATCGCTCCCTCTAACCATTTGCCTTACTCGCCCTGATATGCAAAATACACCGCGACATGCCAGCGCTATTACGGGGAACGAAGACATACGCAACGAAAGTGTCGCCCACGCCAAGGCGCCGACATCACGTCATTGCAAGCTACCGAGCCCAAACACCAATGTGCTAGCAGAAATCCAGCCATGCATTTAACGGCTTGCAAGGAATCCAGTTGGTTATCTTTAAGGCCCTTATTTTTTTTTTACTACCTCACAAGGGCTATAACGTGGAGATCCAATTTTCCCCCTGGTCGAATCCAACGAGTCACGTGCTGCGTCGCAATTACAACGCCAGTACCTAACCTTGCATCACGCGAAAGCCGTATAACTATACAACCCACGCCCGGGAATAGCCCGCGCTGCATTGCTAACTGCCTCGCGCTCCGATTGCAATCCACGCATTTTCACTTTTACGTTCCGGTGAAATTCGACAGCGAGGCTTCGCCTTTTATAGGCTGGAACACAGCCACGCTATACACAACACTTTTACGAGTGCGCATGCAATTAGCTATCAATCACGCGGGTCTTTAATTCTTCGACCACCCTTTAACTTGGTTCGCTTTCGAACGAAAACAGCCCGATGCGCCGTCCGCACGATCGGCATTCTAGGAAGCGTCGATGCACATACAGCATCAGCCCGTCGACTAACTCCGGAAAGATTTACACCCACTTCACGCACCTGAAAATTCCGAGTACATATACTATTGCGGGACAACACTTAACCGATTCCTCGACGACCGTTTTGCAAGCTCGTCGTCAAAGCACGGCTATATACCCAGCATGCAAACATGGCACACGTTTAAGAGCCCTGTAAAGGCTCAGCGCATGAGGAAATTTTAGGCGCACACTTCTTTCACTTACGACGCTGTCGGCAACGAAACGGTATGCCGCATCCTTCAAAGGTATCGCCATTAGGAAAGCCAAGAAGTGGGAGGGGTGCGGCTTCGTAGCAACGTGAAGTCAAACTTCAAGATCCCGTCGCCATCTGTCCGACAGGACTACTCTAGCGAAAGTAGGCTGGACAGCCTTATAGTGAATTCTACTGGCGGATCTACATGGCGCAAGTTTTTTTGCTCCGCGGCCGAGAATTTGAATTCCACTGACGGATCCAGAGCAAGTTCGCATGTTCCACTGGGCGATTTGGGGACAGCTGCTCCGCGACGGAGCGCTCCGCGTTGATCCGTCTCCAGCTTCAGCTATACGGTGTCGTCATTTCCGGGTCAGCCGAGCACGGCGACTTTTTTTCCAGCGTTTTTTTTTTTTTTGAGGCGCTGTCTGATAACCATGGGCGTTTTACATATTTTGGAATGGCGTCGTTCGACCCTACCGGGGACTGCTCCTCGCTCTGAGCGACAGCAAGAGTTCTACGTCGGAAAGCAGCAGCAGCAGCAGCGAAGAGTTGTACGTGCTGTACGAAACGTTATTTAAGGAGCTGTTTCGAGAGTCTCCGTGGAAACGCCCCAAAATGCTCGGCTACGTCGAAGTAGTACACGCGTACTCGGAGGAAGAGGTATGCATACTTTTGTGCGAGGTCTAACGTAGTCTAATGTAAGGCTGGAAACATGGGCACTCCGCTGTAATCCTTGCCAGAGCGAGTTTATTTTTCGCTGGCCGACGTGGATCGGATCGCTCCGCGACGGATTTTGTTGCTCCGTCGTGGATTCGGCACACCGCTCCAGATCCGCCAGTGGAAATCAGTATTGCAGAAGGAGGCTCCCCGTGTGTAGACATACACCTCGTGTTTGGCTCCACGAGGTTATAAAAAAATCCGAACAAAACCAAAAGAACATGTGGCAGGACCCACCTACAACGACTGTCGAAAAGTACACAGTCGAGCACGATTTGAAGGTCATCGCGCGAGGGTCGACAAGTCTATATAGCGTTCACTCGAACATACCACATCGCGGTGCGTCTCATTTGCGCAAAATACGCTAGAAGTACTTGCTGCTGAGCTTGTTGGCGCGACATCGGTATGGGTAAACACTTGGCGCCGTAGGAGCCACCACAAAAGAACACACACTATCCAGAAAGGTCTTCATGGACTTCAGCTTTTATAAACCAATTATCGTGTAGTCTTCTTTTCTGACATGTAGTGGCGAGTATACGATTAAAAAATGCATACCGTAGAACCAAAACGAGAGCAGCGAGATCAACGTATTCTACCAAAAAGGAAAAAAAAAAACACGGCACGGGACACATGTGAAGCCACACCCATGGGATCCGTTTCCGGTAAAACCGTCACGGTTCGCTCGCTTTTAGAACTTCCTTTCCAGTGAAAGCGAAGAAATCAGTCGTCCGAACGTTCCAAGACGTGTCTGCCGCAGTCCCTCTCTTCTCACTTCCGAGAGACACCTCTATACAGTCGTCGTCGTCACCTGAGCATTGGGACAGCGCGGTACAAGACGCGCAACGCCGCACTTCGCTTCAGCGCAGCGCACGCTCAATACACAACCTCGGGGAGCAAATAAGAAAGGAAAAGGAAAAAGAAACGAAGACCATGTCCCCCCCCCCCAAAAAAAAAAAATCACTATACGGCTTTTATCACCAGATCGCATCCACGCCTCCTTCGCCTAGAACGCTTGTTCGTATAATCGGGGATTCCCGGACATTCGTTATTTTTTCCCGCTTTTTGCGAACACCCGCCTGCTTTGCATACGACTCGGCGAGCCCGGGCAAAACAAACACGCCCGAACACGCACGGACGCTGGCGCGAATAAAAGCAGGGAGGCGTGGCAGCTCGCTGAAACCACCGGGACGATATAATACGAAAACAACCTGCTCCCACCGTTCCGAAAGTATCGCAAAACAAAAATAAAACGAAATGCGACAGGGTCGCCCTGACTGGACGAGGCGTTCTTGTCGCACTGCGTCGTGAAAACTGCAGAGGAGAGAGGAAAACGAAAGGACGTTAACCAGCGCCACCTAAAGTTCTGTTAGGTGGCGTTAGATTAACCAATGGCGTGGCCGGCTAGCTACCATCTATACTAGGACCCAACGAATAAACAGTTATCTTTCTTAAGCACCATCAGTGCTTGTTACCATAAGCTATGTCGGTGGTTCTCAAAAGGGAGTCCGCGAAACACAGGACGGCAAAAAAATAGAAATAGCTTTTCCTTTTACACGGTTGTAACTGCTCCCCTAACATAAAGAGCAGTTACCCTTGATTTATGACAACACTGAGTAACGGCAGGTGCGGTATACTGCCAAGCAAAAGTGTTCATTGTACAAGGTGCAATTTCCCCGTGCATTACTCGCACGCAGTATAATTAAATTGCTTTTTCGCCTATGCATGTTTTATGAAAATTTTGCAAAATCCAGAATTAGTATTCGCACTAAAAGAACTATTCGATTTTGCAGTTGATTTTCGTTATTAATATTTTCGCTGCACAGTTAAAAATTTAATGTTCGCCCACCCCAGCTAATTTGCCAATTGCGGGACCTGCTCCCGAAACGGCGGTATAGCAGTCCGCCCAACATCGCCTCATTTGGTATCCGCTACTATACCTGTTCCCTGCCGTGTTCTGTGTTACTGTATACCTTGTACGACCTCCCACCATTGTGGCTATATCGTACTCTGCTGCCGATCCGAAGGTCGCTGGAATGAATCGCGGCCGCAGCGGCTGCATTTCGGCGGAGGCGAAATGTTGAGGGCCCGTGTACTGTGCGATGCCAGTGCACGTCCATGAACCCCACGTGGTCGAAATTTCGGGAGCCCTCCACTACGGCGTCTCTCAATCATATATGTAGTGGTTTTGGGACGTAAAACACCAGAAATCAATCAATCAACCCTCCCACCATATCCCCACTGTCATCGCAAGGGTGGTCCATCATTTCAGCTGAGGTGTCCTCACTGAGAGACAGTTACCGTGCACTGTTCACCCTATTTCCTTCGCTTCCTTAACTAGAATCTATCTAGTCCATTTCTTCCAGTCAATCACAGGGTTCCTGACGCATCCATGTCTGCGAACCACTAAGCTATGTCAAAGCCTTGTCACTTTTGCATTTTATTCCGGTGCGGTTCTTTTCTTTTAAAGCCTGCGTACTATAATATATGGCGCAGAACTGTTGCTTCTTATTGTGAAATGTGATTGTTCGTGTGCATGAGCTCGCGATCCAGCATGGACCTGCTCCATACTAAACACCTCTAACACAACCAAACTTTTACCAACAAACGGCTGATTTAATCAACACAGCTGGGAAAGACGTGAAAGTAGAGGAAACTTAGGTAGGGGAGCGCGCGCAGCATTTGCACTCTGGTTCGCGAATTCTGCAGAGACAGCTCAGCACGGCATGAACTTGGCCGTCCCTTTCTGGAGTCTGCTTTCGTTGCGCTACTTTGTAGGTATGCGTATTCGGCGTCACAGTGAATTTGCTCAAAGGATGCAGTAGCACAAATGTACAGTCCGCACAACGGTGTGACGAACTATATATACCACGCCTGCAGGACACCCCCAGATGACTCGTAAGGCTGAAGCCGCGATGCCCGTGTAGTTAACCATATAATCTGAAGTCCACTATCCGAGCGGTAGCATTATAATTGATTGCGTTCTTTCGTGCAAAAACCAGCTATGATCATGAGGCACGCACCGCGGGGGAAGGCTAGGCAATGATTTGGACCACCCGGGGTTCTTTGACGTGCGTCTGAATCTTAGTGCATGGGTGTCGTTCTTTTTTTTTTAAAGACGATAGTCTTTCTTGGGATACTTGACCGCAGAAATTTTGGTCTGTCTTTCTGTTTGTGAGCTATCACACGATTCAGCCACCCAGCCAAGGTTTAAGCAATTGCCTAACGCCCACCCATCTTGAACTGGTAGCTGCCTTCATACTTGTGAACGCTGTCGATCAAAAAGGAAATATTACGCATATCTGAGGCGCAACATCAATACGTAAGTATTAGGTGGTGTGTTCGTTTGCTAGAAAATACATAGATACGTAATCATAAAGACCCTACAGTCTTTGCTAGGCTGCGCCAAAAATGCGACGCTATGCACGAAAAAGGCCTCTAACCGACGATTTGGTGCTGCCACCTGGCAGTTGCCCAGGGATTCTGCACAGGCTCACGTTTCCCGACGGCACTGCCAGATGGCGTCCATATCTCACGCAGCGTCGTAAGGCCGGCAGAGGACTATCGTCTTTCGACACCACTTCCAGCGAAGCACGCAGATACGCGGCCAATTTCTTTTTATCCTGAGTTGATGCACCTATCAATGTTCGGCCACCGACTGGGATTCGATTCCGCAACCTCGAGTTTCGCAGACCAACGCCTACATCCGCTAAGGCACCAGGGGCGTTCACTATCCAAGCGACTTGCAACAAACTGCATACTTGTTGCCGCCTTACGCCCATACTATCTTCGTTTCCAAATTCGCCGCCCCACCCTATATGCCACACCTTGCGTGCTCTATATTCTCACGGCACTGCGCTGAATCTCAAGTACTAAGTGTGCCCTAGAAGAAAATATTATCACGCACAAAGAACGCACGGGAGGTGTCAACGTGAGAGGCAAGCAGTGCGGTCTTTGCAATGCTCAACTGCCTGCTTACGAATGGGGTGCCGATACACCCGTGGCGTCTCAGGCTAGGATGTACGTCCTACGTCGGCGATTCGCAATGCCCATACGTGCGGCGAATGTCAATTAACATAGGCGTCGGCGAATTCACAGAGAAAAAAAAAAGATAATCTGGAAAACAGGTCTGCGACAGCGCGAGGGGTTCATGAATGCGGTTACATGGGATATTGCACTGCGGCTCTGACAGAAAACTGCACGCGACTGCAAGTGCCGCTTTAGAAGTCCCAAGTCTGCCTGACTGATCATGCAGACGGTTGCACGCTCATCTATACAACATTAACGTGAGGGCACTACTTAACTCACAACTAAAAGATTCACATGAACAGAAAACGCACCGCTCACATGAACCAATGGCAAAGCACCGCTCACATGGAGCAGTGCAAACGCACCGCTCACATGAACCAATGGCAAAGCACCGCTCACATGACCAATGGAAGACTCGCAGTTTACATAGACCAATGGAAGTCGCAGTTTACATAGACCAATGGAAAGTCGCAGTTTACATAGACCAATGGAAACTCGCAGTTTACATAGACCAATGGAAACTCGCAGTTTACATAGACCAATGGAAACTCGCAGTTTACATAGACCAATGGAAACTCGCAGTTTACATAGACCAATGGAAACTCGCAGTTTACATAGACCAATGGAAACTCGCAGTTTACATAGACCAATGGAAACTCGCAGTTTACATAGACCAATGGAAACTCGCAGTTTACATAGACCAATGGAAACTCGCAGTTTACATAGACCAATGGAAACTCGCAGTTTACATAGACCAATGGAAACTCGCAGTTTACATAGACCAATGGAAACTCGCAGTTTACATAGACCAATGGAAACTCGCAGTTTACATAGACCAATGGAAACTCGCAGTTTACATAGACCAATGGAAACTCGCAGTTTACATAGACCAATGGAAACTCGCAGTTTACATAGACCAATGGAAACTCGCAGTTTACATAGACCAATGGAAACTCGCAGTTTACATAGACCAATGGAAACTCGCAGTTCACATAGACCAATGGAAACTCGCAGTTCACATAGACAAATAGAAACGCACAGTTCACACCGACCAAAGGGAACTCACAGGTCACACGGACCCGTGGAAACGTACAATGGTTCACATGAACCAATGGAATACGCACAGTTAGGAATCATATAGCAGTCGGAGAAAAATAGATATTCCGCAGGCACATCGCCCCACCATGCGACGCGAAGGCGGCGCCTCTGCCGACGCGGCGCCTCACGCTGTATCTTCCCACGCTTTGCGAGACGGATCGCGTAAGAGAGCCGTAATAGCAGCAATTGAGTGACAGTCACGAAGTGACACTTCCTGAACAGAGACGACAACAACAAACCCATTTTGTCGGCTCACTTTGCGCCAAAGGGCTTTTCCCTTCCCATCGGCGTACACAGGGCGTCTTCCCGAGGGCCGCCAAGGGAAATTTTGCCAAAACGCAAACCGTTAGGCGCGGACGAGGTCCATGAATGTCGAAGTCGAGGTAATTAGGTTGATTAAATCAGTCGGAAATGAACGCAGAAGCAGTTACCTGGCGACACATTTTATAATTTAGGAATCATGGTCGGAGTTTACAGGACGCTCACAATGTCATCGTCACCTATTCCACACTTCCGCTGACACAGGCTTAATTAAATCTGCCTTGATTTTACGGACGTCGCATTTAATACACGTTTTGTAGAATGCCATGGCTGATCTTTAAGGGGCGATATATAGTACCTGTTGCCCAAACTTCATGCTTTTTGCTCAATGTACTACGAATGTCAAGAACGTCACAAATTTTAATGCAAAGGCTACGAGCAGCGTATACTCTTTGTATACGACACTTGCCCGAGGCACGTAATGACAGTTCGCTTAACAAAACACGTTGCGGGGCTCCTGTGTGCCCGTCCTGTGTGTGTAACTGTACTGTCTACGTCAAGCAAGTAGCGCCGAACATTTGAAGCAACACGTAACGACACTTGCTGCGTACTGAAGACAGCCTACGCGTCGCTGTCGGCTACAGCTGCCACTTGTGATAACACTTGCACACTACCTCCAAGACATATTCAAGGCCTACATGTATGCAAAGCAACCACGAATCTTCCTACACAAGAAACATCGGGCAGCGAACTCACCGTCTGTTGAGAGCTTCGCCGCCAGGGCGGCGCGACGGTAGCAGGCCGAGGCGTTTAAAGAAGCGAGCGCGGGCTTACGAGGGGCAGTCAATCTATATCGCACTGCAGGAACTCCGCGCAGTCGAAATCGGGTCAATAAAACACTGGAGCAGAGATAATGCACGGGAACACCGTATGCATGCACAGACCTGGCCTTCAAGGCGCTTTCGTGCATCCAACGATCGACACCCACCGCACGTGCAGACAAAGAAAATCTTCCCGGTCACACCTGACAACGCAAGGTTGATCTTCAGCCACACGCAGTAGAGTTCCAACAGAGCCGGCCAACAGTACCGCTTGGAAAAATGTACACACAATGGCTTTTCCGCGGGACAGCCGGCGAGATCAAAGAACACTTGCCATAAAGAAAATGCGCTCATAGACACGCAACCTATGAATCCAAGTTCTTCACGTCTCTGTATGCACTACTGTCGTCTTTGTAGAAGGGCTGACGAAGACATCGCACGAATAGCTTGAAAAGCGCCCGACGTTGGCGAAAAAAAAAAAAAAGAGTGACATACGATGGACGAAGAGCTCGTTGTGAGTGGCTGTAAACGCTTGCACGAGCGCGCACGCACGCACACATTCAAGCGCACTCGCGTATACGCGAGGGCGTCAAGAGAGCTAGGTGCCGCCAAGGGCGGCAGCACCGAACGTGTGGCAAAATGTGTCGACCGCGCCGTTGCACGAGGTCTCCTTGCTGCCGTTGCAGTGAGCATGAAGCGTGGCGGGAGGAAGGGGGAATTTCCCCCCGGACGTTCGCCCCGCATGCGATAAGCGAAAACAACAAATAAACATACACGCGCCCGAACTACAGGTTGAATTATCCCGCGTGCGCACCTGGTTGTCTTCAAAATCGCAGAACGCCTTCGGCGGCTAGAGGTATACCCACGAAACGTGGTTTTAAGTACCGCTTTTCGTGTACGCACTGCAGGATGAAGACCGGGGCGAGTGTTTCGGCGATATCGAATGTTCGGAAGAGGTAAAATGATCACTCAGCGGGCGCAGAGACGTAATTCGCAGTGCGTAAATATAGCCGCCGGGGGGCGTGAGCGGCGAACGGCGCATGCAGAGAGGTGAAGAACACGCAAGGAGCGATGAAGGCGGCCAGAGTGGTGTATAGTGCAAACGACCCGTAATTGATGCGAGTGGAATTGAAGCCGAGTAGGGGATCTGCGGCGTGCACTTGCACAGCCTGGAGGTTTTCAGAAATGCGGCGACAGATCGAGTTAACAAAAGAGGCTGGAAAGCAGTGCTCCACGAGTGTGGTGCATAGGCAGCCATGCACTCGGAGTGTAGAGTTTCTTTCGCTGAGCACTGCACACACATGTTCAACAGCAGTGTTCAAAAATATGCCGGCTACATTCTATCGCTGTGAAATTCTTGCCGTCTTATTTGGTTAAATTATCGGCGCGTGTAAGTAAATAGTGTTTATGTATCCGTAAATCGGAATTCATACTGACGAGGGCCCTTCGTAAAGAAGGCCCGTGACGAATACCACATACCGTATACGTACCTATGGGTATACCGACCAATTAGTACGCAATTATGTAGCATCAAGGCATTATAATTAATTTACTGTCGCGAGATGCTGTATAACTGTTGAGATATTTCTGGGGTTTTAAGCCCCCAAAACCACAACATGATTATGACAGACGCCGTAGTGCAGGGCTCCGGAAATTTCTACCACTGACATCGCACAGTAATGTGGGCCTCAGGCATTTCGTCTCAATCGAAATGCAGCCGCTGCGGACAGGATTCGATCCAGTGACCCTCGGATCGGCAGCCGAGTACCATATCCACCGTGCCAGGGCTCTGCTGAGACATCGTCCCGTGTAAGTTATACTCCTGACACACGGGCATGCTAAAGTACTTTAGGTAAGGGGACATCCGCCGGAAAGGAGTTCATGCCCCGTGACACACGACAAAGGAGTATCTCCTTGCCGGCAAAGTTCCATTGCAGAAAGGTAGATCGGCGATCTACTTTTCGAGCGTAAAGGCGTACTCTCGACAACAGCGTACACGACCCGTAAACGGGAGAGAACTTTTCAGAAAATTACAACACCCCGCAACTATTTTCTTGCCTTGCGTATAAGCTTTAGCTTTTAGCCGTGTAATGAGATATGTCGGGCCGCAAAGATTTATTTTTACCGCACTCTCGAACGCTCACATCACCGCCATGCGGGATTCCGGCACTCATTTTCTTTTTCGTCGCGGCGTGAAACGAACCATCAACATTATTAGCCATCAGCAATAAAAACGATATTTTTACGATCCACAATCGCTAAAGGTAATTAAATGCGGAACTTTTTTAAAAATGTTCACTATCTTGCTGCTTTAACAAGGACCGCCATTTTTGCGGCGTTCGTCTTAGGAACCACCTAAAGAAGTTCACGCGCTGCCGTGTGTCATCGGCGTAACTACTTTCTGCAGAGGGTCTTTTAGAGTAGAAAAAGGGGTTCACTACAAAGGACTTTACTTTCGCCCGTCTGTCAGGGGTATTAGATGCCTGGTCACATATCTAACCTTCAAAGGACATTCATTGATTTGATTTCTGGGGTTTTACGTCCCCAAATCCACGATATGATTATGAGAAACGACGTAGTGGAGGCCTCCGGAAATTTCGACCACCCGGGGTTCTTTGCAGAAGAACTCCGGCGGTTTTTGCACCACATTCTGACATCGCTGTTTCCCAACGGCAGTGATAGCCCTGTTGCAGACAGGGTGGCTGAATTTGCTCAGAAACGCACCAATAATATTGAATGGCCAAATGAAAGGCGTGTTCAAGCCGGTAGATACTTCGTGCAGCGTATGCGATAACGTAGCCATCGCATATATGGAGCTGGTGCTAGAAAAATGCAAATGGCAAGGTCTTCCGACGATGTATTGAGTTACGACAGCTTTTCTGAACTTGACAGCAACAATTTGAGCGCTGCTGTATCGCAGTTTTTGCTTTTGACAGCCCGCTGGCTCGCGTAGGGCAGCTTCGAAGGTGATGACGTCAAAGACAGAGTGGCCCGTGTGGGAATCCGCTAAAAAAAATAAAATTCGTTTACAGATAGACTAAATGACTTACAACCGCCTGACTTGGCATATATTATTACAGTACCGAGCAGAATATATAGAGCGAAAATTTCACTGAGATCTGTGGACACCTGAAAAATCGCCGGAGTTACCCTTCAACGTGCACTGGCACAGTGCGCGAAAGGACACTCAGTCGACAATTCCTGACTGACATGTCAATAGCTTTTCAATAACCTGTTCTATTAGTGATTATGCATGTATACTTCAACACCGCGACACGTAGCCCAACGTACTTCGCGTTTCTTATCTTTTAATAGGGGTAAATGCGGCTAATTACTGCACCACACTCAGCAATTACCGATATGGCAGCGCGGCTTGGTATATTAACGGCGACCTCACCCTCGACAGCATCTACCATCATAAGCCTGCCTAAGCCCACTGCAGGGCAAACAAAGGCCGCTCTCATACAGATCTCAAATTATCCCGGTATTATGCTAACCCTAACCCTATGCCCACCTAACTTTCTGCCGCACCCCACCACGCTTGCCTTCCATAGGGATCCACTTACTCACCGTGACCAACGTTTATCTTGCATTCACATCACACTGCCCCGCCCACGTCCAATTCTTGATTCATACTAATATGTTGTTAACACGCGTTTGTTCCCTGACCCACTCCGCTCTCTTTTTGTCCCTGTATACGTTACACCGATAGTTTGCGTTCCACTGCTCTGAGCATTGCCCTTAATTTAGGTTTAACCTTTTTAGTAAGCCTCGAAGTTTCAGCCTCTTAGGTAAGTACCGGTGAGACGCCGATGTTATACACTTTCCTCTAGAGGGACAATGTTAAGCTCCCAATCATTATCTCGGAATGCCTGCCGAATGCACTCCATCACATTCTTACCCTCCGAACAATTTCAGCCTCATGTTCGGATCAGCGGTGACTACCTGGCCTAAGTAGATATCTTCGCTTGCCGCGTCCAGGGCCTCACCGCCTACCTCAAACAGCTGGCCTAGCCGAAGGCTATCAAACATTATTTTAGTTTTGCGCATATTAATTTTCAGGCCCACCTTTTGTACTTTGCCTGTCTAGCTCAGTAATCATACTTTGCAGTTCGCCTCCCGAGCTACTTATTAGGGCAATGTCATCAGCAAATCTGAGGTTACTGATGTATATTCCCCATTAACCCTTACACCCACCTGTACCCAATAGAACGTTCTAAATACTTCCTGTAAACATGCTGTGAATAACATCAGAGGGATTGTGTCCCCCTGTCTTATGCCCTTCCGTGTAGGTATTTTACTGCTCTCCTTATGGAGGACTATGGCGGCTGTGGGGCTGTTGTAGTTATGTCCCAGTATGCTTATGCAGTGCTTGTCTACACGCCCTGATTTTGCAATGCCTGCATGACTGCTGTGGTACCGACCGAGTCAAACGCTTTCCCGTAATATACGGAGGCTATGTATCATGGTCGGTTATACTCCGCGCATTTCTACATCGCCTGATTGATAGTGCGAATATGGCCTACTGTTGAATAGCATTTACGAAACCCTGCTTGTTCGTTAGGTTGACTGAAATCTAAGCGACATGAAATCATTAGAGATTACTTTGGTGAATGCCTTGTAGACGACTGACGGTAAGGTAATAAGCGTGAGATTTTTCAAGTCCTTGTAGCCTTTCTTAATGATTAGAAGGATTTTCGCATCATTCGAAGATTCCGGTATGCTCGCAGTCATTACGCATTGCCGCGTACAGGCTTGACTTTTTTTTTTGTAGTATGATCTGCCCACCGTCCTTTTCAGATCTGTTGTTACCCGATCCTCATCAGGTGCCATACCCACGAGTGTATTTCTTTCAAAGTTTTATTTACTTCCTCTGTCATTACTGGTGGAATGTCAACCTCTTGAAGTGCTTCTAGCATCTCTAACCGCAGTTGTAAGCACTGGAGACGCGATGACCGCTTCGAACTACCGAAGAAGAAGAGTGGTTCAAATGAGAGGAAATAGGCGCATGTTTCTGCATTCCGTAAAGGTAGCACGGCTCGGCGCCAAAACTACCGAGCAGCGACAGTGCACTACTCCAGACGCATTTCACGCCGGTGCTGACGGGAAAAAACGCACTTTCTTAACTATATAGGTCACCATATTTACACGGTATGGCTTGACGCGAAGAGACCGCACATCATATGAAAAAAAAAAAAAACGCACCACAGTAACTCTCCCCACGCAGCGCGCGATCACGCCGCTATCAAACGCGAAATCTCCAGAAAGATGGGGCTGCACAGGGTGCAGACACTACAGATGCTGTCACAACGCCATTAGGACGGCGCGACGGCGCCGCCAGCACCGCACTGGTCCTTTATCATTTTCGTGATAACGGTAAAGTTAAAGATACACGCTCAGCACAGCAGCAAGCGGTCGCCACAATAGTTTCCAATGCGACACGCTCTTCCCCAAAGCTTCTTGTCCTCACTTCGCGATGCTCACGACATGGAGGGGAAGGGGACGTTCTGATCACTGCTCCAAAGCCGATAAGCGTGACCACGTGGCACTCACGTCACCATCGTGAATGACCAACAGCAACCCACGAACGCAGTATACAGTAGCTCATCCGATACAATCACCAGCCTTTCCGTTCAAAGCGGAATGGGAAGATACACCACTCACCCCGGACAAGTCCAAGGCGACCTGGTAGCGCGCCCTGCTCTGCTTGCGACGTGCCATGGCCGTCGGAAGGAATACGATAGAACGCAGGGGTTCAGGGCGGAGACGGGAAGCCTGTCACCCGGCTCTGATGTACCTCGGTTCACCGCTTCTTCAAACACCGCCGGGTGTCGGCGTGTAACACCGCGCAACAAACAGAGCGCATACGGCGCCTCTACCGCTATGGCTTCTTTATGCGACCTCACGCACCGAGGAGACGGATGTGATTTGACGGCGGAGAATCGAGACCGGACAGACGGAGAAACGGCTCGAGGAGTTGCATGTGCCAAGAGAAGAAAAAAGAAAAATTGAAAGACAAAGTTTGAGAAAGAGCGATATTCCGTACGCATACAAACTACGCGGAGGAGGAGGAGAAGGCGGGAGTGAAAGAAAAAAAGAAACGCGACAGGTTCGACGCTAGCGGCGGCAGCGACGAAGTTTTCGACGCTGAAACCAGGAGAGCATTGCAGGCGGAGTGACTATGGTGCCAAGGCTTGGAGAAAGGATGCGCGCTTCTTTATCTTATTTTAAGTGTACAGCTTTATCAAGGGGAGCGTCGAGCGTACGTGAAAGCACGTCGCGGACCACGCAAACACATTAAAACGCCGCTCGTCACCCGCGCAAGCAGCATACGCAGCTACACCGGCAGACAGTCGTTCATGCTCATGTTATACAGTGCATATGAATGTCCGCGGCAACTGCGCGTCCATTCATATGTACTATATAACTGAACATTCATATGCACTATATAACTGTACGAACATTCATATGCACACTGAACCGTACCGACCCACCGCGGCGGCACCGCAGCTACAGCACTTGAATGCTAACCCGAAGGTTGCCGGGTCGAATCCCGGCCGCATTTCAACAGAGGCGAAGCGTTAGAGGCCCGTGTACTGCGCGATGTCTGCCTCTTGTTGGCAAAGGAAGTAAAGAGATCCCCACGCTATGCATCTTATTTGGAGATATTAACCCGAGTTCCCGTTGCCAGTACCGTTCGGACAGACTTAGCTGCGGCATTTAATTGGATCGATGCCGCCATTACGAAACGGCCAGAGCATTCAAACGTTCCAGAAAAACGACGTTTTTTTCCACCGTATGAGTTCCCTTTTCACAATGGCGAAAGCACAATCCTTGATGAAGAAAGATGCTCGTTCAGCGCGAAAACGCACGAAAGGAAAACACATGCGACGACGCTACCTTCAAGTTCCCGTGACAACTTGATGTATAACGTCAGACAATTCGCTGCAGTCCACCGACGCCTACATAGCTTTTAATCGGCAAAAAAAATAATAAGAAGCACATTGGGCCAGGACTTGATCCACCTACAACACTTCAGAACATTTTGTTCAGCCAAAGATATTAAACGTGAAAAACTCAAATCGGTGGCCCCACAACGGTATTCATGTGGGGAGATTCAGGCCCAAAGTTTAGTGAACTTTGACCGCTGTCTCGTAATAAGAAAACGGTAATCTTGGAATTAACGACAGTATAATGACTCGATATATTAGTTTTTCAATCTGATGTCCATTGAAGTGCACTGTACTAGAACAGTGCCGTTACAGCCTCTATGAAAGGGTAGGCATGCCTGTGAGATGTATTATTCCTGCATTGGCATTTGCAAATGGCCAGAACGGAGAGAAAACGATCAGACGAATGTGCAGCTAGCCCTAAAATTCTAGCTACACGTTCTAGTTGCCAAACGCTCTCACTGCAGAATTTCAATGCACGGGATTGACGGCTTGTTTTGCAGTGCTGCATTGCAGCCTCGCGTCGCCACCGCTAGTTCCATGCAGTGCACATGAAGCCCCAGGCGTCACAGCCAGTCGACCAAAAACGAGAAATGAAATAGAAAGGCGCCGTCTCGCGTTTGTCCTCTGCGCTACGCCGACGGAATCAACGGAAACTTGCGCAGGAGGGTTAACAAAGGACAACAGGTGAGACTGCTTAAAGCCTAGTTACGTGCAGCATGCAGCCCGCTTGTCTCGTTACTGATTGACCAACAAGAAGAGCCCTGTAGCTTTCCCCTGCAGTGCACGGAAGATAGCGAGACAGTGTTGTCTACGCGCGCGCTTCTTGGAAGTCCAAGGTTGTGGTCACTCTGCAGTCGCGACGACATAGCGCTGCGTGCAGTGAACGCGAGCGACGTGACCGAGATGGTGCAGGACGATACTACAGTGCAAAACAAGCCAATATCGAGCAGTAACTACGTGCTTGAACGTGAATACTTAAACACAGCCCCGACCATGCAAGCCTAAAGCTGTGCTATGTTAATGCCAAACAGTGGCGGATCCAGAAAGGAGGTAAGCATGTCCTGACCCTCCTGTTAAACTTTTAATGTTCCCAAAATGAGGCCACACTTCGGAAAGATCCTATAAGTGACGTTTTAGCAGCTTCAAATGTGCCATTTTGCATCTGAAGGCACGCGCGCTGAGTGACTGGCAAATGACACTAGAAACAAGCATGACTTCTTGGAACACTGAAGTGAATAATGAATTCGGCTTGTACAGATAAAACATTCTTTGAAAACACTAAAGTCTACAATTTTAGCCTCGCTAGTTCATTATGATAACAGAAAATTAAGATTAAAGTCGCATTTTAAAAATTTCTCACCGGAACTAGAGCACCTGAATGCCACTATGACATTCAGGTGCTCCATTTCTCCAATTTCATTTATGCGCGTTTTCTCGACTGCGACGCGTTTTTAGCGGTAAGACTCGCGACACTTGACACTGTGAAAGGGTAACCTACATATTGCCAGCAAGAGAGAAACCACACTACATAACCAAGGTGCACAATCGAGGTTCAAGCACAGACGTTTGTTTGACGTACAAGCTGCTGAGATGAATGTTCCAGTTTTTACAGCACGGAGTTCCACACTACTGCAAGAGCTACGGCAGTTATTTCTTATTCGCTTCAAATGCCATGTCCACCCAGTGTCACCAAGAGCTTTCATAAGTGTCCACATTAGCAGCTCCTCGCCACGTCTGTGCAGTGCATACATTACGTGCTCGTGATCACGTCTGCAAAGAACTAAGTCACTGCACGCAGCACATTAGAAACTAAATGCTGTTCGCTCCACTCTTTACAGACACCGTGCTCCAAGATGGGGGAACTATACATGCACCTGTTAAGTGGGGCCACTTATAGAAACATGTGACACTGGCAATTGTGATATAGTGAACCATTACATTCTAGTCATTCTACACAGTATATTCTGCTTCACTATAGTAGCGAGCTGCTGAAGCATATAGGAATGCAGCCCTTCTGGCAGTGGCCACCTTGACGAGAACAAGCAGGCGCAACTGGCTAGGGTGTTGTAAGAGCAGCCACCCTTGCGCCTTGAAATGGACTGTTTTTCAGAATGCTTCAGATTATCTGATAAAGAATGAAACAATTTGAAAAATTCTTCTGGTAGAATACTTTCTACAGGGCACGACTTCCAGTGTACAAGTAAAATCGGCCATGTGGCCTTTTGAGGGGCACTTTAATGGAAACTTATAAGCTAAAGGGATCTCGTATAAGGTAAAGCTATACTGCAGGCAGCAACATATGTCATGTGAGCAATTAGTAATTTCAAAGCCATCGAATTTTTGAGAAAAATATTTCTTGTGAGGTGAATTTCTGCAGCATCACTGACAATGAAAAATTAACAGGTCAACCATTTACAATTTCACTGAATGATGAAGCAATTCAGAATGAGAAGCGGTTGTGTGGAACTGCAGTGTAATGTAAATTCATGTATATAAACAGCCTCGTGACCTTGGAGTCAGTGTAGTGGTGAATTGTGAGAGAATTATGAAAGCTGAAGTCTTCAAAGCTAAAAACCTGAGCAAATCACGAGAGAAAATGTTGCCTTTTGCATTTCACTCTCCTAGTGACCATCATTGGTTACTACCAATCGTTGAGCACCTGTTGCAGAGATACCATGAACGCCATCTCATGGAGGCCTTTGCAAACCGTTCCACAATGCAACGCGTGGCATGTTGCAACTTTCTTCGATGCTATTGAAAAATTGGAATCATTTTGTGTTTGATGGAATTTAAGTAATGTCTTCAAAAATTTTCAGTGCACAACCATATGTCCTGGCTGGGAACATTTTAATGGTACATACGACTTCACGTGCCAAGCCAATCAGCAAGTACCACCACTGCCAATGTACGACTATGTGAGTCGGCACATCACACTATATAAGATAAAGCCACCAATGCCTGTAAATGATGAAACATCGCTTTAAATGACAAAAATCGCTGTTGCATGTTGCTTTGATGAAATTACATGTAATTGTTTTCAGCATTCCTAGGTGTGCTGAGATATCACAGCAATCCACAATTCCAGGAGAAGCAACGAAAACAACTTACGTAAGAAACAAATCTTTCTTCACCTGAACAGAGTAAAGAAATGGCCCCTTTATGCACATATTGTGAAAGATGTAATACAGGCACATGCCTGTGCGACTTGATTACAAAACTTTTGTTCTGTAGGGTGTCAATACCTGGCTGACAGTAAGCACTCACTGTAAAAGGTGTAACAGTTGAGATACTTAAGTTAATCTAATAGTAGCCATAGCTGGAGCTATTGTTTGCAGTTTTAAGCATAGAGACAGTTTACTATTAGCAGAAATACAAAAAAAATCAATAATCTTGTCTTGTATTCTTCACTGGGTAATTTGGTCATGATCTTTTTTGTCTAATAAATATTTACCAGCTATTCATAGATGTCAAACTACTGTTATGTACATGTGACTGGTTAAGATGTACTTTATTTTGTATTTGTTTTTCTTGCATTTAGCATGGGACACGCTTTGATTCGATGCAGTGACTTCATACATTGTGTAACTGTGATGGTGATATGTGGTTCAGGCTTATCACTGCAACTGCCGGAAAAGGTTCGTTGCTGAGAAGGACGAGGTCATTTACATTTTTAAGGGTTTCTATTAACGCAATGTTAAAAAAAAAACACTGATTGTTCCCAGCCAATGTTCCAAGTTCCACTAAAGAGTTCTCTTCAGTTATCTAGTCCCTGACGCGAAAATAGCTTGTAAGAGTTCACCGGGTGGTCTGATGTAAGGTTGACGGGTCGGTGAACACTGTGGCGGTGCAGACGAGTCTGGCTTGCACACAGGGCGGATGACTCGGCAGCGTGGCCCGGCCTGTCGCCGGACAACCAACGAACGGTCAAGACTGGTCTCAGCACAGCGGTAGCGAGCGGCTGAATAGGCTCCTGGCCAAGAAAGCCAGACTGAGGTAGCCGAGGAGACCCAATGCTGCAGTCGTGCTTCAGGACGCGCTCCCGACAAGCTCATAGGGCCTGCAACTGCCTGCTTCGATACCCAGCACGAGCTCTCTTCTTCTTCATCCTCTTTTCTCTTCTCTTTGCTTCGCCTTTTCCCAAGGTGTTAATTCCATCCCCCAGCTCACCAGATGTCACCGTAGTGTCTTCGTCGTCGTCATCACCGCAAGACACCGTGCACCGTAGAATGATAACGCGCACACCACTACAAGAAGCCCCCCCTTTTAAAAGTTTTTTTTTTTTGTTTTGAAGTGAAATAAGAAAACTGTCATAAGTGTGCGCGAGAAAAACATAGTTCCAGTAACAGTACACAGTAAATGCACACATTCTCGTCAATGTACAAAGCGTTGCATAATCACACAAGGCGTGTCCACTCAGTCTACAATAAGACCAGTCCTATTTAGTTGCAATGTGGCTGGCGCATATATTTACAACCCACTCATGTAGTCCGCACCAACGCTCTCTGAACCTTTGATATGTTCTACGCGGAATGCCACGCTATGTGCAGCAGGTTAGTATCCAAGCTTTTCACGAGCACTGGTATACCCAAGGTCGCCAAGACAGCAGCTTCTGGCATGGGCACACGCGGAACGAGTCGCCAGCATCTGACCGAAGTGTGACGCCACCTCGAGCCCCTCGACTGCGCCGGTCGCCATCGCCACGTCGGCGCTCTCCTTCACCACATCAGGAAAACTAGACAGTGCGGCCGATGGGGGTGAGGTCGCTGGTGACACGCTGCGAAAACACATACCTCCACCACTCTGTTACGTCCACAGTAGTGGTTTGGGGTTTATATTCAGAAGGCGTAGACCGGGGAAGCCCACACAGACCAACGCTACTGAAACTGCTCAAATGTCGTCAGCTGTAAACTGACGCCCGCAGTCACTTATTATAACTCTGGGTGGGCCATGTCGCAGTATGATGGAATGCAGTAGGAAGGAGCAGACCTTGCTAGCAGTCGCGGATGACAAGGCGGCCGTCTCACAGCAACGGGTGAGATGGTCAGCACACACCACAATCCAACGGTTCCCTTTAGAGGAACGCGGGAAAGGCCCTATGAGGTCAATGCCAACTTGATCAAATGGAGAACTGGGAGGCGTCACCGGTTGTAGAGGTCCAGCTGGGGCCACAGTAAGCGATTTGTGCGCCTGGCATTGGGTACAACTGGCCACATACGACTCAATTGACTGGCACATGCGCAGCCAGTAAAAGCGTCCTGCGTACGATGGAGTGTCCGCGCAGTTCCAAGGTGGCCCAAAGTGGAATCGTCGTGCATTGCACGTAGACCAGATGAACGTAGTGTCTCCGGAACAACCAGGAGAAAGCGGGCGCCCGTAGCGGAGAACGCCTTCTTGTACAGTAGTCCATCTCGAACGCAGAAACGGCCTTGTGTCGTAGACGCTCGTGCGGCGGCGAATAATGGGTTCAAGCTTGGGTTTTTACGCTGCTCAGTTTCAAACGTTGTCTTATCCGGGAAAAGTGGTACTTGTGACGCAATCAGGTGATTGAAGTTTTCAGCGTCGCACACCGTCGTGTTAAGTGGCATCTGTGAAAGGCAGTCTGCATCAGCGTGTTTCCTGCTGCTCTTGTACAATATCGTGAAGTCGTACTCCTGCAAGCGGAGAGCCCAACGTGCAAGACGGCCGGACGGATCTCGCAGGTTCACAAGCCAGCAGAGGGAATGGTGGTCAGTGACAACTTGAAAGTGACGACCATACAGGTAGGAGCGGAACTGCTGCACAGCGAAGACGAGAGCCAGACATTCTTGCTCTGTCACGGTGTAATTATGTTCTGGCTTACTCAATATGCGGCTGGCGTATGCAATGACATGTTCCTTCTGATTGTAACGGACTAGGACAGCGCCGATACCAATGCCGCTTGCATCCGTATGGAGCTCAGTCGGTGCACAAGGATCGAAATGCCGGAGAATAGGTTGTGACATGAGTAAGAACTTCAATTGATTGAAGGAAGTCTCGCAGTGATGTGTCCATTCAAAATGAGCACCTTGGCGAAAAAGGGAAGTCGGGAAAGGCAACATCGGCAAATGCAGGGATAAATCGGCGAAAATAAGAGCGGAGGCCCAAGAAGCTACGCAGCTCCCGCGTGGAGCAAGGTGCTTTAAAAGCTTCCACAGCCGCTGTCTTGTTAGGGTCTGGCCTGATGCCATCTTTGCTGATGAGGTGTCCAAAAATTAACGTTTGTCGTCCAGCAAAACGCACACACCACTACAGTAATGTGTATCATACTGTATCATCACTCTAACACTTGTGTGAAATTTGTGCTGCAATGTGTGCCTGAACTGCCAAAAGGAAGTTGGGCCCTCGTCAAGTGTACTGACACACCTTTAGCCCAATTTCCTCGGCATACAGTGTCCGCTGTGCACCAGAATAAAGCTTTTGAAAGAAACAAAAGAAAAGAAACTTTCGTGACAAGGCAGGATTTGAAGCCGGGCACCCACGATCTGAAGGAGAGCGTCACATCCACCAGGCTATGCACAGATGTTTACGAAACATGCATTCATAGGAACCATAGATTGGGTTGTATAGAAGATTGTAATACAACTTGCTATGGGTGAAAGAAACAAAAGAACAAGAAAGACGAAGAGAGGGAAAAGTAAAGAAAGAAACTATACTAGGGTTGCACAGAAGGGACCGTGCTTCTCCTGTACCCAATACGAGAAAGAAAAAAAATGCCTCTGGTTGCATGGAAAGAAAAAAAAACGACCTTGCCCCCAATCAAGTAAGCACGTTGTTCGCAGCCCACTACTCCATGACAGTGATATCCCAAGGTACGGTGGCCATACAGCTTGAGTACAAAAAAAGACTAGAAAGACTAAAGAATGTGAAGGACACTCTGAGATGGGATATGCTGCAATGCACACCATGCTGTGTATCAGCAATGCACGTCTTTCCACTAGCTAGAGACGTAGAAGCAAAGTTACCTCATTCAGCAGTGATTTTTTTTAATGGGAAGGATTTTTTTCTCGTAGGTATCCTTCACTAGCATCTCAAGAGGACATTCATTACAAATTCGAGCACTCCATTATTGTAATGTAAAATATGGTAACATGCCCTATATATAGGACACCAGGGCTTAGTGGTTGTAAATTGCAATATGGTGCACATAGAAAAACTGGCTATTTTCTGTTCAAAGCACATATAAACCTTTCAAAGCTAGCATGATAAGCGCCATACAATAGCTGGCGAGTCTAAAATGTTCAAAAGCAAGAACTTGGTCTCGTGGTAAACATCTCTTGATTGCACCTGAATGGCCAACATCTACGTATTGCACGCTTCGTCAGTCCGAACATCCTAGTATGTTGAAAGATCCTCCTCTACTTCAGTGGAATTGCTGTCGCGAATGTCTGCATGAGCAAACTGTTGGTAGCGAACTTCATCGTCATTGTCTTCTACACCCCTCACCCGCCGTCCACAGTGCAAGGAAAGTATTTCACGTCATGAAATCTGTCATCTTGTTTCTTCAATTTGATTTCAACTCTTTCTTTTCTTCTTCCTCAATGTTTTCCATTCTCTCCAATTTTAAGCAAGACATTAAAATAAATGCATTATTGTGCGACAAAATCACTTCTCTTGCTGGCTGCACAATAAATGATGCACCTTCCATGGCTCTACGAATCAGACAGTACATTCCCAAGAGACATCATGGTTGATTGATTGATTCGTGGGGTTTAACGCCCCAAAACCAGCTCTGATTATGAGAGACGCCGTAGTGGAGGTTTCCGGAAATTTCGACCGCCTGGGGTTCTTTAACATGCACTGACATCGCACAGCACACGGGCCTCAACATTTCGCCTCTATCGAAATGCAGCCGCCGCAGCCGGGATTCGATCCCGCGACCTTCGGATCTGCAGCCGAGGGCAGACATCATGGTATCACACCATGAACTTTACCGTACTTGAAGCACTCTATATTTCGTCCAAGTTAATCTCCTGCCTTGAATGCACATGAATGGTTTCCTTCTCAGTACGTCCCAGCTGCCCAACATTTGTCATCTATGCCGCCCTGGTGACCTTTAAAACTTACCTAAGCACACATTTGGTACTGATTTTCCTACTAGCATGTGAAGGCTTCGGCCTCTTCAGATTTCCATAGAGAACACTTCTTTGTTTGGCAGAAATTTTAACACTACATGTTGATATTTTGTGTATGACAGTGGAGAAGTATGGCTGGACTTACAAACAGGGTAGCTGGTTCCCACCTAGCACTTTGTTCCACACAGTTTTTATATTTCGCCCTTCACAGAATGGCACAGTCAGCTGTCTGCTGGCACGGATAGGCCATCTATTAATTGCGGAAATGTTGGTGCCATGTACCGACCTACGTGCATATACTTGTATGCCTTCAAACGGGCATACGAAGAGCCCATTACTTTCACTGCAACCTTCAGATCTGTGCACATAGATCTGCTTGTAAGATGTGCCACCACAGCACATTACAGTTCCTGGAGTGCCAAGCATCAAGTAGCTGTGTTGCAGTGATGGATGCCTCTATCCCAGTACATTCCTTCAGGTGCCATTAGACACTAAAGGAACCAGGTGCAGAATCTTCAAAAGATTTTCCTGATGTGCAAGGGCTTAGTAACTCAGTATATAATAAATACATGTAGCTACAAAAGTCAAGCAGTGTGCCAACAAATTCATCATGCAATAATCCAGACTTAATTTCTTGTTACCATAAAGTACAAGTCCTAAAGAGACGCTATCACATTTGTAACTTGATCAACCATGTAAAAATGGGCACCAATCGTAATCAGTCTATGAAATGCATCACCTTATTTGCATGAAACTAGGACAGCCTCGACTCTAAGCCATGCCCTGAAAGTCTGAAGCAAGAATAAAGAAGACAAAAACAAAAAAGTCGACTTCGACGGTCGGTGATCAATGAAGCAAGGACATCATCTCCGAAATGAAAACAGCATTTACTGAATATCAACATGCCAAGATCAACCAGGGTGTCCACCAACTTAAGTTTTCCAAAGTCCGTCATAATTTTAGGTTTTCCCTGACGAGTTCAAGCATATTCCCAGACCGGTAAACCACCTGCTTGCCTACCAAAACCGAGTCCCCCAGCGAAAAAAAATATACAGGACCCCAGCATACACAACAAAACACACTGCTTTATGATAAATACACTCCCTTACAATTTACACTCCTTTACAAGTTGTGCAGGATATGTATTTTTTTTTATAGTTGTATTTCCATATCTGTCCCTCTGTATCACCCACCCCTGCCTAAGGCCTCATATGAGCAGCTGGCAGTACTTCTGAAATAAATCAATCAGTGCACTGCTAAACGACAAAATAACTTCAGTGCACTTACAAATGGTTTATTAATCAGCATTACTTGTTTAGGGAATTATGCTGCCAAAGGAGAAAATTTATTGGCTTTGATCGAAGGTTATGGTTCTTAACAAATATTCATTGAGGTCCCATAATTTTGAAGTTAGTGGTTTCAATAGCTATCACGCGTCTGAGAGTAACTCGCCAATTTAAAATTGTTCCTTAAAAAAAAAAAAGCTGTGTGTGCTTACAACATAAAGACCATACCCTGAAGGGAGCCACTCCATTCACATCATAGCTTCTCATCCAGTAAAACCTATAGAAGCTTGAAGCCGTGACGGCAATGAGTCCTCGGAGGTCGATTTGAGCTATACCTTCAGTGTTTTTGCCGCGAAATAAATGTGTTCTGGTCTAGGTATACCTCCGCTTGCCTCTTTCTTTCAATTATGTGTTTCGTTTTCAAATTTTATGCAGAAACTGGATATAACGAAAACCTCTTTATAACGAATATTTTCGAGCATTTGTCAGTTTTGTTATATCCACGTTAACCGTTAATATGAATCAACCTAAGATATTCAAATCCATATACTCGTGATGAAGAGGGAGGGAGCAAGCGGGAACTTGCGAGTTGGTACCTGTAACAATACTGCTCGTGCGCGGGTGTGTGGTGAAGGCACAGAGGTTGTTGGGCTCCGTGAAAACTACGCTTAATGCACTTAATTGCAAGACACTGCTGTAGAGCAGCAATGCTGTCAATGCAATTTTATTGATGATTTGAACAGTTTTCTTGCATCTGTACAAAAAGCTTTTCATAAAATTTGGGTCAAAATTTATAAAATGGTAAAACTTGTCCAAACTTGTACATTTGACAGGAAATTTGAAAAATTTGGAAGGCATGCAAATGTCAATTTTTCTTCTTAGGATGACTGCCATAAGGATGAACATTTTTACTCATGCCAATCTTTACAGCCTACGAACTAGCCTGACTACGCTACAGCCCAGGAAGCCGATTACCTGGATTCAACAAAAGTGTTTAATGTAGTTTGCCATTAACCAGGCAACTTGCTCAGCACCTCTCGATTCAACCTGAAAAAAGAAAAATAGGAGAAAGGCCAAAACGCAACACATACCCGTGGTCGCGGAGATCCTGTTGAACCATCCGGCTGATCCAAGTCCATGGCCACACTGCGTCCCACCTCTGGAAAACAAAAGGTTGTTCACATTCATATATGCTTATAAGGTTAACTCCTGCTACGACCAATTCTTGCAAATTCTTGGAATTGCAAACAATGCGAGAACATTTGCTTGTTTTTCCACAAATGCAATGTAAGACCCAATCTTTAATTTGAAGAAAATCTGCTGCTTTCTTTGTTGTTAGGATGAGCTTCTGAGGTGACCAACGATAGGCCTCTTATTTTCAGAATTCAGGTAGCCAGGTGGGAGCCACTAATAGATCCAGAGGGATGGCGCTGGAGCTGAGACCACCCCTGAGGCAGTTGCTAAGATCCATTAAAGGCGTGTGCAATGACAAGAAGAACTACTGGTTTTCTCAAGGCACAGCCCTCAGCACCACCCTGAACACATGCACACATTGGTTAGCCAGCATGTAACATAGTTTAGCCCCCAGTGTATGAGAATGCTAACAGAAATCAATTTTCATCTAGCCAGCACTTCTTGATCAGTGCTGCCAGTATGCAAAGGAGCACGGTGGGCAAGCATATCACCTCATATTGTTCGTGGCTTATAAATAGAAAGTGCAGGATAAGGCATGCTGTCACATATAAAAGCTGATAACTCGTGGCAATTCAAGTTCAAGTACTGCAACAAATGAACCTAATGGTCGATGCCGCGACTGCGACCTATTATATATGATTTGCCTCAGCCACATCACCATCTGCTATTGTTTCCCTACTATAGCATAGTCACGTGTGTTATACCCGTTACAGTAAAACCTCGTTATAACAAAGTTGAAGGGGGAGCGGTAATTACTTCGTTATAACCATTAGTTCATTATAACCAATATCAATTTCATTTATAGGAATTAAGGGAAATTGCAATTGCTTCATTATATCTGATAGTTTATTATATCTGGGTTTGTTATAACGAGATTCTACTGTATATGCACCTGTCATAAGGCACCTGTCATGTGATTTTCGTCAAATAACATGTGAACTTGTTCCTTCCCACATGCTGTGAAAATACCAAACCAAATACCATGGCTTTGTGAGGGAGAGAAAGCAAACAAAACTCTAATTAAATGCATGACAACTTTGCATTGTTTGTCCTAAACTTAAATGCTCCACTTAATGGAGCATTTGCCCATTTTATTGCCCATTTTAGCGAATTTATCGCAGCTTCACAACACAACACCAAGCCAGGATGTAAATGAAAAAAAAAGTGGCTGATCCCTGTCACAGGAACCGGTATAACCAGGAACTGTAATTGTCTGCACAGGAACAGTTGAATGTTTACACCACATCAAAATGAACTTGCACATTGCTATCGGTGTTTCGCTGGTGTGGCACTGTTGCGTGTGCGTGCACTTATGCTGACGCCCGGTAGCACATCTCCACCATCTCGATGACCGAGGTTCACAACCACGACCAACCCCTCGTGTTAACTTGAGTAGTTTACCTAACACCTGGATGCAGTGGTAGCAAAGGCCCCGCGACAACGGCATCAATACATGTCCACTCGCACAGCGCTGACCCATCAACATCGTCTTTCTGTGGTACAGTAAAACCTCGTAACGAAGTTGAAGGGGGAGCCATAATTACTTTGCTATAATCATTAGTTTGTTATAGCCAATATCCATGTCATTTATGGGAATTTCAAGGGGAATTGCGATTGGTTCGTTATATCGATAGTTCGTTATATCCCGGTTCGTTATAACGAGGTTCTACTGCACTTAATTCAACAGTTTCCTTAGATGGTGCCAAATTTGCTGCTACAAATCTGCTGGCTCGCTACCATGCTCCTGTGTTGGTCACTGTTGCCACTGTGGCGACGTTTGGATGCAAGTGAATGGCATGTTGTCAGTGAATAAGCTGTTCTTTTCATTTCTAGAGGCCTCCAGTTGCACTGCTTTGGCTATGGACGGGATGCAGCAAGCCCAATACCACTCCTACTTATGCTTGAATATGATAACTCAAATGAAGCTAGTGACCTTGCTGCAAGTTTGAAATAGACTCTACAGCCACTTAATGTAATTTTCTTAATTAAATGCAGATTAGAAATAATGAGTCATCAACAATTTCTTGAGTTAACCTTGGCATCCACTTTAGGCATCTGGTCTCAAATTAGATGTGTGTCAGTAAAATAAACGCACTGAAGGCATGAAGTGCCACCAAACTACATTAAGCATTCCAACCTGACAGCAAGAAAATTTGTGTTACAATTGATGTAATTTGAAGTAAATGATGTTAGATGTGCCTTGTGACGGAGATATAAGCAGGATAAGTCAATTTGCTTTTTTTGTTACTCACCAAGCAGGCATTTCCTCAAGGCTGCTTTCCGGGTCTGCGCATCGGCTTCTTTCCGCTGAGCGTCAAAGTCTTCAAAGGTCAACTTTGGCACCTGCATAGCCATTAGAGACCGAGAGCATCGCAAGAAATGATTACTCTACACATTATAGCATGCCAACTTTGTTCTTCCTTTTCCCTTAATTTCCAATCGTCTCATACATGATTCCTATATCCTTTTTCTCAGTGAGCAAGCTTGCATTACACTCTACTCTGCTGGCAGCTGCCAGCCTATATACTATAGAGTTAGAGTATGTAAAAGTAATTACATTTATTAAAAAAAAAGAGACAGGACGGTAGTACTTACACAGAATGGGCTAATGTTTGACAGCTAAACTAATGTCCTGAATGATTCTTTTTTCCTTCGACCTTGCACTGATTCGAAAAATGGTGTAGGGCCTATATTTCATTAAAACTTAAATGTTACAAATACTAGGTTCAAATCCAAACAGGAAGAGAAGCTCACAGAAAAATGGAGGCACGATGTGCGATAAAAGAATCATTCCAGGGAGAACGTCGCTAGTTCCAATGTTTGGACAAGTGAACTTGTCTCTGTCGGCACATTGTTGCCCTGATGAAGAAGACATGTCCACGTTTCAAGACATTAGCCCTAGCAACATCGTCCATTCAACAATTTCTTCCTCAAACATGTGCGAGTCACACTACACTTGCGTATGTGCCACTGTAGTTTTAAGGTTTGCAATCATGATCCTCGCCTATTGATCTGCAGGCAACAATTGTTTGTTTCTAATGCGCAATTTTTGTGAGGAGACCTTCCTAAAGTGGCCCCAATCAGTACACCAATGCATTCTGCTGTAAGAGCGTGTTCAAACTTACCGGTGGTTTGGCACTGCCGCTGTCAACTGCAGCACTGAAAGGAACAAGCAGGGGAATCGGTTATGCAGCATTCAAAGAAAAACTTAAACAAATGCTTAGATACTGCAGCTACATCACAGCAATCCTTAGGAGCAAGATCAAGGTGCTACAAAAGATCAATCCCTTCTAGCAGTTTAGAGTAATGCTAAATGTAATCATTCTCCCATGAGGCTTTTGCTTTTTCTTAGCTGATAGGTTGCATGTTATATGCCCTAGGTTGCCTGCAGTACCACAATGGTTATGTTTATGCAGGCAGAAAGACCTGCCTCTTAATTGTGCTCATGGGCACTACTGGGCATGCTAGAAATGGACAATTCAAACCAGTCTAGCTTGCACATTGTAACTTGTCATGCATACTGCGGCAGGAGTAATACTATTTGACAAACGAAACAGTTACTTGAACCTAACATGATTTTTTTTTATAAGACGGAGACACAACATTGCCTGCACATTACAATCCAATACTAAACTAAGACCACATTCATGATGTTGGAAATGGCCTATTGTCAAAGAAGTCACGCACCGTATTCCCATGAATGTAACTCAACCCATTTTGTTGAAGTTTGAAATAGAAAACCTGGGAGGTCCGCATACAATCGAAACAGAAACTATACTGGCAGTCTTTTCTTTTAACTTGCGCACTTTTTTGTAGCATCGATTAATCAATGCAATTACTAATCACGGGCACACAATCTATCGCCACCACAAAATGGCAGTGACGGAGTGCATTTCGTCATGCATCAGCACAATTTCATGTGCAGTCATTGCCTACGTGTGTCATGTCTGTTTTCAACATAGCGTTAACGGTGACGCACTGCTATCATTTCGAAAGCTCACTTCAGAGGAAATTTTCAGATAGGTTGGAAGTTTGAGAAGTTAGAATGAGAACAGTGAAATAGTATACAGGAAACATTGCGCTTCCAGAAAAGCATGAATCAGGGAAATGGTAACCAGAAGTGTTCAAATGTGTGCAGATAAGAGAAGCCTATGTCTGGAGCCATTCTAATATGCCCTGGCAAACAAGTCTTGTCAAAACATTTACTGCATGTTGAGGCTGCTCTTTTTTTTCCATATGATGATAAACGAGAAGAATAACATAATCAACTTCCTTCATGCAAGATTACAAAAGAATGAGACAAGGCTGGAAAAAGGCAGACACACTACACTAGCAACCAGTTCAGTACTTATGTAGCTTTGTGTAAAGAAAGATGTTGAAGCAACAACAAGTTTCTTTAAAGTAAGATAAGCTATAAGGGAACAGCAAAGTAAAGCATTAAATTAGTTCAGTGGTAAATTATATTTTTACAACTCTACTGCTGTCAATTTTGCAGTCACACGTCCCTTATTAGATGAGAAAATGAACATCCATTTTTAAATTCAGTGTTGAAACATGAAGGTTAGTGCAATGTCACAGATTTCAAAAGTCATTTCTGAGTAACTTGCCCACATTGGCTCAACAACATTCACTGAAACTCTCCATGTCATATCTACATCTCCACTAAAACACAACACAATTCATTTTTATGAAAAACGCCATTTACATCCATGATCTCACATTGGGATCAGTGAAAGCACACCAAAGTGGCATTACCAGCCACATTCTTTTTTCATATTTTCTTGCTTACCAAGTGCCGTATTACCGCAAGAGTGGTGCCCTCAATATTGTAAAGAGGATTATGAACTCATTACAAGCAAAATGTTTTTACTTTCTCTTGCCCTTTGAAACCGACAGCCAATACTCACATCTCTCTTGAATGTTGGCTGCTGTCAAATGCCTCCGTGGCTGCAGCACTCTCTCCTTGGATGGCACACACGAAACTGTTGCTCCGGTGTCGCGGAAACGGCGCCGACAAGTCCGGCGCCACCGTGACCCGTGGCTCTTCGGACACATGCTCGATGACAACCTTGTCGCATGGCACATCGGCAGTGGCCAGGGGCTCGGTTTGACAGTCACGGGACCTCGTCGACGCCGCTTGCTCCGTCTGCGTTCCCCTCGCCACGGGAGAGTCACGCGACAGCAGCGTGGGGCACGAAAAGGTGCTCGAGAAACGGCCCACGTGACGGCCCCGGCAGCGACCAATGCACCTGTGCATATACATATGCAAGCAAATGTTACGTACCTTAATGGTTGCTTTATATTTAGAATTTTACCTAGGACTGAAAGATCATCTGTCAACCATTTAGCGAAACATGATGTAGCTCTTTGTTGCATGTATTTTGATGTTTCTTTTTACGACTGACATTTTTCGTTTAATGTAGGCTCTCTTGACATGATGCTAAAATAAGTTTTTTTATGAGTTATGTATTTGTTCACCGTGCACCCCCGACCCCAGCTTACAGCCTGTTTAGGCTAGTGGCATTGTATTAAATAAATAAATATACATACTGTTACCTGAGATCCAGGAATGGAGGACATGTAATGGTAATTCAAGTAAAGCTGCACAGCAATATCAATACAACAATACAAATCAATGTGAGTCCCCCCACCCCCCTTTTATATAAGAAAAAGCAACTTTCAAGTGTGTATTTGTAGATGTGCACACACTTAGATGTCCCAGTCTATTTTATGTGTCAAGAAGAGAGACCTAAATGCGTTCATTCTTAAAAAGTACAGTAAAATTTAGATACTTAATATAACACATTTCGAAGAATCCCTGCAATTCCGTGTATTCTGATATCAGTTCGACAACATAACTTGAAGCAGTGGCCTGCAACCAGCCCAAATGCTTAAAGATTTTGGGTGCAACGTGGCACTTCCCAGTACCAGCTTCATGGCAAAATTGGGGAAAATGATGGCCCCTTGGACACCCAAGGCGATGCAAGAAAGCCTTGTTGATGACTCGTGTGAGAACCAACCAACCTTTGTTGCTACCAGTGCAAAAATTAAAACTTATAGTTCACAATCCACAGTAAGCCTGCGGAGAAGACGTGCTTCACTACAACACAGCGGTAACACATGGGCATTGTATCACATGCTCCTAGAAGTGTTTGCACATCGTGATGTGACCATTTGCACATTATTTCTGAAATAAGAGAGGAAATACTAGAGGCTGCCCATGATTTGCGCAATGCATCTTGGTAAGCTTACACACAACAGAAGGTTCAGCTGGCTTATGCAGTGCCAGGAATTTATCTAATTAAAGATTCAGTAGATGCATTCAGTAGACAAAGCACAATGCAAATCATTGTATGCAGCGTTAGATGCAATCACAGCGCTAAGCTGGTGGAGCTCGCACATATATGTGGCTAAATGGAAGTGCATCAAGTGCCCTGAGACATTAGCTAGCACATGGGGAATCCTTCAGACTGATCCATTAACCTTGCTGATGCATGCTTAATGGTCTGATGGTTGCAATATACGGCTCCTGTGCTAAATGGTACAGTGCTCGAATCCTGCGAAAACTGCACCTGTATGACAGTCTCAATTTTTCTATTTTATCTTTGATGTTCGGACAGCCTTGCTATAGTGTGCGAGCATCTTGCATCATCTTCTATCAATGGGTAATAATGCTCTGGTACAGACTGGCTGGTATACTCCTACTCAACTCACCCGCAAGCCTGGCAACCCGAAGGCCTCCTGGTGCGATGCGTCTCTAAGGTGTCGTAGTGGCGGTCATCAGGATGGACACCTGGTGAAAGAAAACCTAGCACTTAACACTTATGTTTTCCATTCCTAATTTAGAGAAATGCCAGAGAACAGAACTTCTCATAAATTAGTAAATTTCCCTTTTTACGACACCAACAGCACCGCTTTTGAATATCCACACATACAGATGTCTCAATATTCGAACTTTCCAATAGTTTCGGAACAGCATTGACTATTCAGATTCAGTTCACACCCAGCTATTTGAAGTCTGTAGATGAGGGACGAAATATGGCAGGGCTTGTGAGAAGTGGCCAATAGACCCGTTTCATAAACTGTAAAGCTAGCTTCTCTGCAATGCAGCTTGCCCTACTAATGGCGACAAACGCTGTAAAAATTCAAGTTGCACATGCTGCGGCCCATTTTTTTGGGAATGTTTGTATCAGAAGGGCTGCCTTGACATTTTACATGCCCTATTGCAAGCAAATTGCCCTTGCGCACGCTGTTTGCTGGATTGCCAATGCCGCCATTAGTAAGGCAAGCTGCGTTGCAGGGAAGCTAGCTTTACAGTGTATGAAAAGGGTCTATTTCCGCACACAGTATGTTCTCTGCATCACACTCGTGTACTGCGGTAAAGCAGACACTTGTGTCCTGCAGCGAAGTTAACTATGCATATGCACCGTTCTCGGTTGGACTGTTCTTTGGAACTTGACTGTTCTTTTTCTAGGGAGTACACTAGTTGAGCAATAAATTAGCTTTTTCCCCCAATGTTAACCAGTGCACTGCTTTCGCAATGTAACGCAGTATTACCCCTTCAACGGCAGTGTGCACAGTTCTGTACGCAACTTGTTTTTGGCAGTTCAGTGAACAAGAAGCCGCGAAAGTGT
This sequence comes from Hyalomma asiaticum, assembly GCA_013339685.2. Taxonomy (NCBI): domain Eukaryota; kingdom Metazoa; phylum Arthropoda; class Arachnida; order Ixodida; family Ixodidae; genus Hyalomma; species Hyalomma asiaticum. The sequence continues at coordinate 36,283,387 of CM023488.1, read as the reverse complement.
AAGAAACACTGGGCTTTGGATAAATTAAACCCTCAACGTACACAATGTGTTGTCAATTTGCAGCAACGTGCGGTGTACTTCTGCAGGCAATTAATTTTCTGATGGCATTACAATGTTTGTTGAGTGGGACGATGTGGTATGCTCTGGGATCAACAAAAGTATAAGCTTTGTCGGCTTGTAGTGAACGCAGTTAATAACAATGTGCAACCATGTTTGAAGACTTGCTTGTGATTACTCTTATGAGAAAATAGAGGCTGACTGACTTCAGAGTACATTTACACTTATGCTCTAATTACAAATAATTACAGTATGCCAGACATTTCAGCATATAACCGCATTTTCTTGTTTGCAATAGAACATGCAGTGCAGGGAAATTCCGTGCGAGGATTTGATGGATTTATTGACACTAAATCGTAATTTGCACCTGGATGAGCAATTAAAAAATACCTCAACATTACTTGAAAAATATTTGATTCAGCTCACGCTAGAGCATTGTATTCAAATTCACTTTGCAGTTACAATTTTGCTATTGACACAGTTCTAATAAATGAGAAAACACCAAAGAAAAAGAAAATATGTACATATGGCAACACCACCTTGATGTTTCCCCCCACCATTGTAGATTTTGAAGGCACCTGCTATGGTTCAAAAGTAATTTTTCACTAAAGCTGAATCACATTGTGTTGCAAGGGGACTAGGGGCTTAATTTAGCCAGTTTAATTAATTTCACTGAGCCAATGAGGCTGAAATACAAAGAAAAAACTTTGAAATTTGTGACATAACACTTGCAATTGGGTGTTGAGGTTCTGGAGCCAAATCCGAAAATGGAACACTGAACTTCATTTTCTGTTTTTATATTGAACCAATGATGGCAGAACCAATGACAATGAAGATCTCATAATAGCTATAATAACTTTCAATCTAAACTGATTTCACGTTTCACTTTAGGGTCCCTCTGGTCTATCTGCCCAGTCAGGTTCACAAAAGGTAAAAACAAATTAAGCCGGGCTCTCTGACACTATAAGGCTACGCAACTGTCTTGGCATCAATGAAATGTGGGCACAGTTCATTGAAACTAACGTGATCAAAGAAGCACTGTAATGATGTTTTGCATTTTTTTTTCTCCAGGTTGTCAGCCGTCAACACCACCATAAAGCTGCTTATCAGACCCTCATTGACTTCCCGCATAGTGCTTTGTACTAGAGCTGCGTGAATAGCAAAATCTGAAGTGTGAAGCAAATTCGAATATTAACGTTCGACAGCGAATCAAGGAGAATAGTTTTAAAATAACGCTTGAATATTTTTTGTAATACCATAATAAATTACAGAGAAATCTACTGCTAAACAAGGGCAAAATATTTATTGCACAGCTAGTGTGCTCCTAGTCAAGGCCTAAAGAACAGTCCAACAGAGAAGTGTGTCTCTATGCATGGGTTAACTTCGCTGCAGTACACGAGTGCTAGCAAGTACAGCAGCACAGCACACGGGTGCTAGCTTTGCCACAGTGCAGGAGTAACAGCTTCACCACTGTATGCAGGTGCTAGCTTCGCCGCAGCTAGCACTTGTACTGTGGTTAGCACTGCTAGCACGCTTTCCTGCTGTGCAGGAGTAACAGCTTCACTGTAGCACGCAAGTACTAGCTTCGCCACAGTACACGAATGCTAGCTTTGCTGCTGTACGCAAGCGTTATGCGGCGAAGCAGACTACAGGCGGGAATGGGCCACTTGTAATGAGACACAGCATATTTAACCCCATAATTGCAAACATCAAATAGTTTGAATCGTAAAAGTTGAGTGCAAATCAAATCAAATATGAAATGCTATGTGAAAATCATTCGAAAATTCGAATATTTGCACATTCGTACTTCTTAATAAAAAGGAAAAAGTCTGTACTTATTTAAATATCTGAGTAGGATAGGCAATGTCTGCAATGTCAGTGAATAATGCTAAAGTGGAACTTGTGGGAACACACCAAGAACGAACTTGTTAATACTCCAAGAATAGCCAATGGTACGAGCCGTGAGCCATGGTAATGACCTGTGTCAACCTTCCAAAGAGGCTGTCTAACAGGATGGATTTCCAGGCTAGTTGGTCAAGCATCGTGGAAAAAACAGTGCGAACACAGGGAAGACGAAAAAGGGAAAAAGCGCTCCGTGGTGTGGTGTATGTCCCTTTTTCGTCGTCCCTGTGTTCTCGCTGTTTTTTCCACCACACTTCCAAAGAAGCTTTCAGACTGACCTTCTTCGGAGTACCCACGGTGTGACACGAGGGCCTTGCGATCGATGGTTGCGCACTCTGACGATGGATGCAGAGGAACCCTCGAGCCACGGCTTTGCTGCAAACGAATAAAGAACAAATTCAGTGCCTGGACCAAAAGTCATAGAAAAGTGAAGTAGCTAGTGTGTCTTTTCCAGATCGGATGGTTCAGAAAAATAACACATAAAGAAACCAATTAGGCCATACAACAAGACAGCAATGATGCCTAGCTGAGAAATACAAGTAAGCTAGCATGCAAGGGCCTGGTTGAAAACCTTACGTCAAGTCGCGTCTATCTTTCCCAATGTGCATATTGAAGTAAATTACATAATCAGCACAAAGAACTGACAGTGGTCTACGAATGGCCGGAAGTACTTTATATATCAGTGCAACACATTCGTATATGATCACTACAACCACTTCATCAAAGTCCTAATTTATTGGGATTTGATTCGATGGGATCCAAATGAGTATTGCTTTTGTTGTACTAATACCTTATGCAGTACTTATGCATATGTCGCCTCACCCTATAATGACACTCAAGTGGGGATTACTGTATTTCTACGCAAATAACAAAAGATGCTAAAGTGGCTGTGCTCCCACTGCATGTGTACAAAACTGATTCTGATATCTGATTTGAGTTTACTGCTGCCAGAGATGTTACTGATGCTGTCAACCGATGCAGCATGTGCATCATTTCAGCTGCTAGTGCTGTACTGCGTGCAATCCCCCTTAGGAGTATGTTCATAGTCAATAAATATTGCATTGCACCTCACAACATCAAAAGTGCCAAACCGAGCCCCTTGTTATGAAATCACCGAGGAGGATAACAGCATCCAAGAAATTAGCTGTCACTGAAATGGTTTACTTGGTATACATTGCTGGGCATTTGTAGTAGGATGTGAAAAGCCAGGAGGTAATCGCTTGTGTGAGCGAATCACGGCCAGGCAGAAACAATAAGACGTTGAAATTTGCTCACTGTGCTGCTGTTTCCCGAAAGTAATTTGCATTTTTGTTTCCTGTTACATTTTAATTTTTCATCCATGTCATTTCTTTGCTTCTGGCGTGCACTGTTTACATTTACTAGAACCCATTGGAGTGGGCATTACACAGGGGTCATGTTACTTAGATTCTTCCCAGGCACGTGCATCATTAGCTACTCTTAAAGTGATCAGTTACACGTTTTCTTGGAAACGGGCAAGTTACGGCAGCTGGAAGGCAACTCCACCGTTCAGAAGCAGGCAAAGCGGAAGAAACAGAGCAATGAGTGGTTTGCTTATTGATCCATTCTTGTGCGATTGGATTGCATTCAGTTATTGTGTGATCAGATGCAATCGCACTGAAACAATTTCAAGCATGACAGTTCAGGAGAAGATGGAGTTTTCAAGTGATGAGAAATGAGAAATCATTAAACAGGCTATGATGCTACAAACAACATTTCAACAAGAGTGCTTGCACTTATCAGGGAAGCAACTGCCTTTCTTAGCTGAGGAAGGCAGCTACTACAAACATTTCGGTTTGCCACACCTGCCTTTTGTAGAAAAAAATCCAAATCCAGCCATAGAAAAAGGAATACAGAGCCCTTTCACTGTGTGATGATGGAAGAACAGCGAAGCTTGTTTATCATATGTAAAGTGTGAATCAGATTGATGACGTCATTAGGAAAATGACCATTTGAAGAGAGAATGAGATGTCTGTTGGTAGAATATTAAGCTTTATCACTGACATTTCTACACGCATCGTCATAGACAAGCGTGCCTGCATAACCTCAGATATCGATGCAGTGTTTGCTTATGGACAACACAAACAAGCATGCATACACACTCCCCAAAGGGCCTGAAGCTTTCTGCACCTCAAAACAATTCTGCAATGCCTTCGGCATTGGCCCACGTAGTTTTCAGTGTACAGGCAAGACATGGACCAATTGGATAGCTGCGTACATCCTCGCTATAAAAATACTCACGAGGTAAGTGAGCACAGCCTGGCTCTTGGTGATCTGCGCCCTGAGTGTCTGCAGTTCCAGCTGGATCTGCTCGCGGACCACATCCTCCGGAAAAGAATAGGCCTGCAGCGTGTGAGCGGAACGTCACTTTGCGTCTATAGGGTAGCGCTTCAACATGAACATGCATCAACTTGGAACGTGTGGAAATGGCATGACATGACCATGAACAACTTAAACCAGCCATCATCGTGCAACTCCAGCATTTCACACTTCTTTAATGAGGACTGGCCAGCACGTCCTGGACGCCATCTGGAGTCTAATAATTTTTTCTTTTCTAACCAGCACGGGTTTAGGAAAGGCTTCTCATGTGAAACCCAGTTACTCGAATTTACTACAGACATTCATTTTAACATGGATCATAGCCTTCAAACAGATTGCATTTTTCTGGACTTCTCCAAAGCTTTCGACCGCGTAGCTCACTGCCGCTTAATTTCAAAATTATCGGTTCTAAAATTAGACAGCTCAACACTCTCTTGGATCAGAAACTTTCTAACAAACCGTCAGCAATTCACAATCGTTAATAATTACACGTCATCCCTTACATATGTCACCTCCGGTGTACCACAGGGTAGTGTTCTAGGACCCTTGCTTTTCCTTATTTATATCAATGATCTGCCTAATAACATTTCATCTTGCATGCGCGTATTTGCCGACGACTGTATATTATACCGACCAATTAAGAGCCCTGATGATCACCTCATTTTACAACATGACCTGCAGATAGTTAGTAATTGGTGCGAAGCCTGGCAAATGAAGCTGAATTCATCTAAATGTAAAATAATGACATTCTCGCGTAAAACTTCAAATCATAGCTTTTCGTATTACATAAATACAATCCTAGTGTCTCAGGCATCAGCATACAAATATCTAGGCGTTAATCTTACATCAAACCTCTCATGGACCTCTCATATCACAACTATATGCGCTAACGCTTCCAAATCTCTTGGGTATATCCGCCGCAACTTACGGAACTGCCCATCCGACATTCGTAAACTAGCGTTCTTGACATTTGTACGTCCACAACTTGAATTCGCGTCGCCCATATGGTCTCCCTATCATGAATACTTAATCCGCATGTTAGAGGCTATCCAAAATAGAGCTAGTCGATTTATTTCCCGCGATTATAACTACCAGTCAAGTATAACGCGAATAAAACTCAACCTTTCCCTTGAAACTCTAAGTAGTCGACGTGACATAGCACTCTTGTCCCTGTTCCATAGATATGTTTATCAAATGAAGCCAGCACACTTGCCATTGGTACGCGCGCCCTGTACATCACGACGTCTTCACAACGACTTCAGTTATAATCGTATCTATGGGAACACTGACGCATTTAACGCCTCGGCTTTGCCACGAGCTATTCGATTCTGGAATTCGCTTCCTAACAACACTGTCGCGCAAACAAATAAAGATAAATTTAGGGAACTCCTGGTCCTACACTTCTCATCGTAACAAATATCCACATTCATCAAATTATACATTTCGTTGTAACGTATAATGCAATTCCCCCCCCCCCCCCTCCTCTTATGTGGAATGTGCCAAGTTGTGTGCTGCCATGATATTGCATTTCTTTCCTTTTTTAAGAGTATGCATTGTGCTGTTTTACCATTTGTTTCCATTTATTACACCGGTTTGCCAGCATCTTATTGTGTGCTCTTTTTGCAATCATGTATAGATTACTTTTGTTTTCTGCGTTGCTCCCCTTACTCAATGCTCCCCATGGGGCCTGTAAGGTACTTCTAAATAAATAAATAAATAAATAAATTAGATAACTGAATTTTATTATGACACATAGCAGAGCATGGTAGATAGCATCTCAATTTTAAAATGGCAGCACCCCCTGGCTGAAGAAAGGAACCAGCTTCATATATTTATTGCTGACCAACGTGCCTCCTAGCCATCCAGGAGGAAGGGACCGAGTTGGTTCTGAAACGTCATGTTTGTACTGAAAAACAAAAGATCTTTATTCTATCCCTTATTTGAAACTATACTTCCTTCCCAATCGGATAACTATTCCTGGTGTTTTATGTGTCAAAAACCACGGAGACCACAGAATCAAAAGGAGATACAGCATAATCTCATTACAACAGACCTGCTTACAACACAAACCCCCAGACACAGTGCTGCAAAATACCAATTTGTGGTGGTATAACAATCTTCCCATCCATTGACTGCGCTTTCCAAACAATGAATTATGCTAAAGCAAACATACTCAGGCATAACTGACTAAATTCCAAGGCCGACCAGGTCCTCTACACACCTTTACAAAAGATTTCTGTGTGGCTGACATTCCAGTTTCAATAGATTCCAACTTCAGACAAGCTCGGCCCATACATACATTGTTGCTCACGTCCCAAGAATGTCTATAGCACATGAAGGTTTAAGTGAAGAGGACTAGAATAAGAGATTTTAGCACTTCAGAAATTGACAAGGCATTTAATCCTTAAGCTCCATTTAAGAACGAAAGAGTGAATGCCAGCACAAAATTGCTGTACAATACGTGAACAGTCTTGCGATTATGAATGCACACGGTGTAAAAAGCTGTATGTCGTACAACACAGTCAAAACTTACAAGCTTGTTTCAAGCTTGTTTCGATATTTTTAAGATGACAGTCTGAGCCTGTGTATTGCTTACAGTCCATTCTGTTGCAAAGGCCAGCCTTTATACACTTTCTGTGGTAGACCAGCTATTGGCTGATACAGGCTATTGGCCCAAGTATTATCTATGAATTTTTTACAATTATGTGTCAATAAAACCCATTTCGATTTGATTCGAATCCCGCATACTTGTAAGACAACAAGCAATCTTGTCTGTTATCCCCAAGGTCTGTTTCTAAGCATATACTGTACAACACTGGTTATACTTTCAGTAAACAGGCAGCGCTGAAACACTTACCGACTCCGGACTGATATCTTCCAGGGCAGACACCAACTGTCTATCCTGCAAGCAGCCGAAATGCAAGGTGGGAAATCCGGGTCAGCTATTTCAAAATTTTTCTCACTCCAGTGACAAAAGGAGCCATCACTTCAACAATCAATCTGTTGCTCAGGCAACCCAAAACATTGCCTTTTATCATCTACACCATTTTTGAAGATTAATCAATGGCAGGAATACTTCAGTGATATGACACTGGTACTTAACTCAACATCTAGTGAAAGCCCACAGCACTGCTAACTATCAGAAGTCAAACTACTGGTGATTAGCATTTATTCACCACCACACAGTACCACTGCTTTGTAAACCATGAGAACTCCACGCTTATTCTTTCTTGCCAAGGGGTGCAAAGATGTGACTCCTAATCAAATCCATTAAGCAGTTATGTGTCAGAAAGTCAATAAATCCGATAATTAATGTGACAACACAGTAAACAGAAAGGTCATATAATCTGTCAAGTTACTCTGAGGCTTGCAAGTATAGGAATATCTCCTGATGCTATTTGTGAAAGGAACTGTGGGAAGAAATGCAATTTAACATGTATGCTTCCTATAAATGTGCAGTATATTAGTCCACAAAGCTAGAGCATATACTATAGTTTATGGGACATGATCAACATGATCACACTGCAACTAAATTCCCAGCAATGCAAATTTAAGTTTTCTTCAAGTGCTATTTGTGCAGATGCTCCAACGAGAGAGTACTCCCAAACCACTGCTGAATACTAGAACACAGAATGATCTTAGCTGATAATCCACGTAGCCATGCTAATGTAATTATATAGTTTAAAAATTATAAGAAGAACAGTGCCTCAAGAAAACTTGCTCAGTGCAGCCTCGGCAAATTAATACAGATTTGTTATCAAGTACCTTTGATAGAATACAGTGACAATAATGCTTCTGTGCCAGCAGATTTACGCAATAAAGCCAATTTGTAAATTCTGGCTCAATAATGTGGTTGCAAATGAAATTGATTCAGAGCTCTTACACGCCATGAAGCTAAAATGTCTGCAAAGAAGTCTATCAGACAGCCTGACCAAGATTATTCTGAAGATTTACAGAGTATTGCATATTGGTTGTTACGATGGTAGATGTCACCATTGTATTCTTGCAATTCTACAAGGTTTTTGTAAGGTAGCTACTTATCCTTGTAATGTACAAACAATGCTTTCCACCATCTTAGCAAACATGTGTCAGGCCAGGAGTGAACCACTCATGATATGGTTCCGAAATGCATAGCCAACATACCTGTTGCGCCAGGGCCAATACAGATGCAGCCCCTGAAAAACAATGTGAATTCTGTGAACAAGCACATCACTTTGCACAATTCATTTTGCAAGCTAAAAACAATACCTTCACATTATTTACTGAAAGGCATCATAAAATGTGCAGCATTTGCAACGATTGCCTCCACTGTGCCCAAACAAGCTAGGTGCCCAGAAAGGCATTTATGTCTCCTTACATGCACTGTATGCAAAAGAACAGCAAGCCTAGGTGTGGTGATGACACTGATGTCCATGTGATGTGATAATATCGCATGTCATCGCCCAATGATGGCATTCGGTGATGTCAGCATGACGTCAGGTTATGGCAACATAACTTGGTCGTGCAACTTTTGGTGCCACCAGCAGCTGAAGATGATGCCAGGGCTCTCATCTACTGAAGCATGTAATGTTCTTTTGCCACTCATTTGCCTGTTATCTACCATGCACTACGAAAACAGTTGCATCCTGTGAGGTGTCCATCTGTCCAAAGAAAGATGTCACTTGCCTATGTTTCCTTTCTTGAAAACACAGTGCTCACCACTTTCCTATCACGAACACTATGTCAAGCTACTATAACTAGGGGTGTGCAAACAGTGAATTCTGAGACAGAATCAAATGTTTTCCACATAATTATAGAACATTACACAGCTGTCCTTATAAATTATTACAAATCATTCAAGTCGTTGCCTTATAACTTCAGCGTAACCAGACCGTCGTATCCAAAGAAATGTTCAGAGGACGTGAATCATCCTTGTACAACCAGTACAGTCATGCTTCTAAAAGAAGTAGCTGTCACGACTACATAAGCTCTCGTGCTATACTCCAACAATGAGCGCCGGTGGGGATGGCATTTATACTTTTGCACCAATCTCTTCCTGATTTCAGAGCACTTAACGCATGAAAATATTTCTGAACCATAAGAAAAAGGTCGGGTTTATGAGTAACAGCTATTCAGTTCAAATAATGAATCGAACTGGCTCTACTGGATTCAACATTTCAAATTTACTAATAATCACACATCAAATTACAAAACGTACATTTGTGATTTGGAAGTACCAGTCTTGCAGCATGAAAGTAAACAAAGAAACCCAAGACAGATGCTGATTGTCACTGGGAGACGAAAATAAGTTCCAAGAAGTGCTACTACGTTGGCTTTAGAACGTGCAACTTGTCAGTCCTAGCTTACACTGTACTTAATACACATGAAGTGCTGCACATCAGAAAACCACAATGTGAATACACATTAGTTCACCTATTGCAACATAGCTGTTCTTCTGGATTCCCTAGTATTGCCTTTTGAATAGGGCTGTGCGAATAGCAAAACATTGAGTGTGAGACGAATTCGAACATTTACACTGAAGTGCGAACCGAACGGAACATTTTTTGAATAAGTCTAGAACGTTTTTAATAATACTATGTCAAATTGTGGAGAAACGTGCTGCTAAACATCGGCAAAAGGATTTATAGCATGACTGGTGTACTCCTACAGTGTCATTTCAAAGTCCTGAAGAACAGTCCAACAGGGAACTGTGAACAGAAAGCTAACTTCACTGCAGTACACAAATGTTAGCTTTCCCGTAGCACACGAGCGTTGGCTTCGCCGTAGCGCACTGAGTGTTATGTGGCGAAGCGCACTACATGCGGGACTGAGACACTTGTCACAGGACATAGCCTACTTTTTGATTGATTACCAACTTCAAACAGTAGAAGTTGATTGCAAATCGAATAGAACAGCAAACGCTACCAAAAAAATTATTCGAAATTCAGCGACATTGCTTGGTTACGATTTTCTTTTGTTTGGACATTGAGTGAACAGCAGTTAACAACCAGCAGTGCTGTGTATAGAGTAATGATATCTTAAAAGCAAGACCGCTGACGAAAGTTTATGGATACTTTGCGCCTTTATAACCGACTGTAATCGGGGTCCAGCTGATGGGAGAGATGGGGCAGCCAACCATTCGAGTAAATGATGTCTCTTATACCCAGCTGTCTTTGATGTTAGTATCTTTAATAAAAGAGTTCAACTGCGGCAGTCACGGAAATGTAAATGCCATTCTGCATTTAGCAAGCGCAAAGGACAAGCTTACCGGCGTGCGATTCCAGGACCCTGACAGCTTCATCGTTCAACCTGCGCAACGAGTGGTACGAGAACACTGAGAATTCCAGGAGCACACAAGCATCAGGCACATAATTTGTAATGCTAGATACAGTATGGTCTAACAAAGGTCTTGTTAACATTCAAGTGCTTGACATCGTGCACTAAACAGGTCAATGCATAAGAAAGCTACATACAGTATGGTCTACTAACAAAGGTCTTGTTAACATTCAAGTGCTTGACATTGTGTGCTAGACAGGCCAATGCATAAGAAAGCTACATGCAGTATGGTCTACTAACAAAGGTCTTGTTAACATTCAAGCGCTTGACATTGTGCACTAGACAGGCCAATGCATCAGAAAAGCACAAGGCATGACTGCATTATTTGCTAATTGCTACGCAGATTACATTGCATGGAATACAAACACAGCGCAAGACATCCTGTGTGCAGACATAGTTGTCCACTGTTGTGGGCATCGTTGTCTATGAGAAAAGGTGTCCTGCATGGAGAAAACTTGCTGTTTTAAGCCATGGTTGCTTCATAAGACCTCCAAAGTAATTTTACTAACAAGTGCCTGTTCTGCATTCGTATTCCACGCTATGTATTCTGCTCAGCAATGTGTTTCACCAGGATTCACATGCAGTGTCAGCACACTGGTGACATGACAGCCACGGCCTTAGTGACAAAAGTTGAATGTTAGCGCCCCTGGTAATTTGGTAGTCCTATTAACGATAGACCATAATGTACTGGTCACTAATTTGGTAGTCCTATTAACAACAGACTATACTGTACTGGTCAAGGCAACAGAAAAAGTGAGAGCACCAGGTGTAATGGCCATCCCAGCTAAACCGCTGGGCGATTTCCACCGAAATTTTGCATAGACGCACTGTTTTACAGAGGGTTTGGTCTAGTACCATATTCATACACATTACAAGTTTTGCCCTCAATACATGTTACACTTGCGGTGATGAGACTTGCCAAAAACCGTGAAGAACAGGGGATGTTGCTAGAGCCAATGATGCTTTGACAAGTGGACTTGCTTTTAACGAGGCACTGGGGCAATACTGTTTATACGGCTTTAAAATAAAGTAAAAATAAGCCATTGGCATGGCTGCAAGAGCAATTATACCTATTAATGCTATTATATGTACACATTTAAATTAAGAAAAGCACCTATCATTGACATATGGTAGGTTCAGTTCATACTATGCCAGTAAAATTACAGATGAAACACAGCCAGTCAGCCAGTACAAAGGCTACAGCATATTCATGCCATAGATCAAGGCAAAGCTGCAGGACAGTCATGCAACCTTCAGGCACAAAACTGGCTACCAAGATCATCAAGCATTATGACACATGAAGTTAGTTGTTTAAATGGAATGAATACAATGTTTCTGCAAAAAGGCCCTTATTACAAATACATTCTATAATATAGTACTATCAAGGTTTCAAAAGCAAGTGCCCACAATCAATATTTCATGTCTAGAGAGAATGGCACTGCTTGACAAAAGTATTCTGCTTGTGGCCAGAAATGCCAACTTTGATTTCCATTGCTGCAAGCTACATTTTACAAGAGCATATTTTACTAAAGTAGTCTCCCGAGGGACATAACCTTATCATCCAATTCCTTTGAAAGTGCCCCTGCTGAATACGTTTAACTAGGTAATGCATGACTTATGACTTTAATGCATCATTCAAACATTGTCTAACCATCTGATTTTTTCTTTACCTTTCATAGATATGCTATAATGCACTCTTCTTGGCTTCTATATCATTACCTTCTTAGAGTGCTACATCATGTTCAGAGCGTAGATGTCACGTTTTTAATCTCACCATTACTGTTGCAATAGATTCTTTATTATACTACCTGTAGTGCTTTCGTTTTTTGTCTTCCCCCTACAATGACGCCCATTGGGCACTGTAGGTACTAAAATAATAAACAAATAAAGTATCACCTATTCCCACATTTCCTTCATGTGTCAACAATGTTGAACAGCAATTAGCTAAGACACTGAGATGCAGGCTGTCCTATCACAGTATCAAAAGGAATTTCAGCTGTCCTAGGTCTCCTGACAAAAAAGGATGGCAAAGGAGGAGGGGGAAGAAAAAAAAAGAAAATAGAAAATTAGCCAGAGCTGGTAAAGCATAAAACGGTGGTCTTTTTCTACCTGCTCGTTGTTACGTACCTTCCTGTGAAGTTGCAGTACACAATTACTATTATGCACAAGTGATGATGTGCAGAGATGAAGAGCCAATCGTATGTTCAGCTCGTACACAGCGCAATTCACTAGCATCGGCCTTGGTCATACAGAACTGAATCTATTCAACTGAGCACTAGAGATTTTTGCATTTGAGAAGCTCGAAACGTGGACGTGCTGAACGTGCATGAACAAAACTAAAGTCTAAACAGAATGTTCCTGATGCAAGAATGGCATTCCTATTTTTATTTGCCTCCTTGGACTGAACAGCAACATGCGTTTTCAGCACAACCACTAGTGGGAAGAGGATAAAGTGTGGAGGAATGCCAATTCATTGCCATCTACGGCATTTTATCGACAACCAGCACACAGCTACGAGTTGAAATAATGAAGGCGATGGGGGGGGAGCATGCGCTTGACTGGCAGGTGAGCATGATGCATTTTGCGCGTGCATCACAATGCATCACATGACATCAAGACAGGTAACTACCGTGTTTACGTCACGAGCAGGAGACATTCGTTCTCAAACCTCTGAGGCTGTCGCGAGCCACACTGCGAAACGCAGCTGCCCATTGGCTAGCTCGCCGGGTGATGTAGTCTAGCTTCAGCCAATCGCGTCGCTTGTGCCACAGTGGCAGTGTCTCTCCCGAGCCCACCGCACATTGTGGCTCACTGGTGGTGTACCCGAGTGAAAAGAGAATGACACAACAGACAGTCAGGTGAGAAATAGGGGCAACCTGTTGATGACTGACACAGCAAGACAGTCAGGTGACATATCAATCAAAGGAGTACTGACATGATTTTTAGACATCTTAGTATTGTTCCTCTAAATAAAAGGACTGGTGTTGGGAACTCCAAAAAAGGGGATCATGGTACCTTGGAATGTGATTAATATATTTTTAATATGCCTGCATGAAAAAAACCAGTTTAAATTTGAAGGGGGCAGTTTCACTGTAACATGCCATCACAAATAAACGCAGGTCTAAGTCACGTGAGCACTGAAATTCCTGACAGTTGTTGTAGAACCTTTCCCTGCTGTCAGACGATGATCTCATTGTCGTCCAGTGACTACGAGATCGGTTAGGTGACTTTCTCAGCTGTTCACACATAATATTGTCCATGGCAATGGGGATTCCTTGTGGATGCTGGGCCACGAAAACTCTCAAAATCAAATTAAGATATCTTGTACATGTTTCCTGGCTCCAGTGTTTGGAAAGCGCTTAGAATGCATGCCAAGAAAATGAAAAATGCCCTTTTTGCACCCCTCAAAATCGATGTCAGTACTCCTTTGACATGTTAAGACAATATAATGGCTCACCGAGCTGAATGTGATATAGATCAGTAATCAGACAAAGCACAATGTCACACACAGCACTACACTGCAAGACAAGATTTCCTTGTGGTGCAGGGTGCACAGCACGTGTTGCTGTGCACCCTGCTCCACATATAAAGGAAATTGGTATGCCAATAGAGAAACAAAGCAGAAATGTTTATCCCACAATGTTTTTCCTCACTGTCAATGTTTCCAGTGCTCTGGCTATTCCGATGTATTAAGGAAACCTTGAAAACAGTGTTGATGACTAGTGCACATAGTGCAAACTAGCAGAGCAGCCATGCCTGTATTCACACTGCGTTCCTTGATTAGCGATTACCAACAATTAAATTGACAAATGAACTTGCTGTCACTTTGTGCACTAGAATATGAATGAGAAGATGTATTAACAGTGTGGTCTCAGTTTTAAATTCAAACCTTGTAAACAATGTTGATGACTAGTGCACACAGTGCAAACTAGCAGAGCAGCCATGCCTGTATTGCACTGCCTTCCTTGATTAGCGATTACCAACAATTAAATCGACAAATGAACTTGCTGTCACTTTGTGCACTAGAATATGAATGAGAAGATGTATTAACAGTGTGGTCTCAGTTTTAAATTCAAACCTTGTAAACAATGTTGATGACTAGTGCACAAAGTGTAAACTAGCAGAGCAGCCATGCCTGTATTTGCCCTGCCTTCCTTGATTAGCAATTACCAACAATTAAATTGACAAATGAACTTGCTGTCACTTTGTGCACTACAATATGAATGAGAAGATGTATTAACAGTGTGGTTTCAGTTTTAAATTCCTTGGTTTTAAAGGCAGTCAACAGAAACATTAATACTGAGATATAATATAAACAACACTGCAGTGTTAAATCAGCATTTCATGTATAAAAGCCACGTGAAGTAAATACTACTGGACAAACACATTTGAAATTATTATCACAAAGACATGCAAGCATACATACAATGGGATACCGAAGAGAGTAGTTAATTGTACAGTGAATAACATACAGAAGGAATGCTCGATTACATATTAAAGACTGTACGCGACACCCACTAGAAATATTGGAAGTAAACAGTAGCATACTGGAAGGTGCAGCTGCAAGAAGCAAAGTTTGTACAACCTCCTGTCAGGTTGTTTATACGTAAAAATTAAGCAAGAATTCTGAATTGTGTGCTGCATGTATGCTTACTTAAGGATGCTAACATTTACTTCTATCACAGGGTTGCCTCTGAAAGTTATTCTTTGGAGATGTGCAGCGTTGTGAATTTAAAAGATGGCATTGTCACGAGGCCATCACTCAACACTCCATTTTAGAAGTTGTGATGTAATAATTACGCCCTTCTTCGAATTTTACCTTTTCATTTTCTTAAACAAATTCCTTTTGAAATTCCCTGAAAATAGTTTAATACATCTTGCCATGGCAAGTCAGTGGTGAAAATCAGGAAATACAAAAAATGACCCGAAATTTGTCGAAGTTATAAAGATATGAACCAGTAACAAATAGACACGTATGTACAACCATTTAAATAAAGTTGGAGTAATTATGGTACTACAGTAAGTCGAAGATCTCCTGCAGGGCTGACAACTATGTATGTCACTGAACCTCCAAAGAGGTAATAGTGAGAAGAGCAAGGAATGTGTAACTTAAGTAATTTTTTGCTAGTTTATCAGCAATAGGAGCTCACAAACAGGAAGACACCACTAGCTCATTGCAGCTAAGCATAGGTTGTGGAGACTTGATTGCTGCACTAAAGTTTGCCATACACTGAAAAAAAAAAAAAAAAACTTCCAGCCTGCCCCTACATGGGAGGGTAGAAAACCAGACATTCCCTTGTGAACCGTTCGTAAATTTCTTTGTCTATCACTATAAAAATTAGGGTGCCAGCGGACACAACACTCCCAAGAAAAAAGGAACAGTTGAGCACGCTGGGTCAAGCAGACGAATATGGCTAAGCATTAGTACCTCACGGTTTCGATTACAATCAGCAAGTACAGTGTCTTTCCATCATAAAATAACCAATACATCATACCCTTCAACGTACAGAACAATATGCAAGAACCAAAAAAGACAGACCAACAGAAACCAACACAAAAACGCCATAGCCTACGCCAGAACCAGACAGACGAAGTAACCAAGCAAGGGGGGGGGGGGGGGGGGGAGCAACTCGGTCGGAACGCATAGATCAACTTTCGCAAGGCGCGTCGCACGCAAGGGACTTGCTCAACAGAGGGACGGGGTCCCGAAATAGCAACCGGGGAGTCCAGCACTCAGTGCCGGCAGCCAGGCGAGAAAGAAGAGCAACAATTAAATTGACAAATGAACTTGCTGTCACTTTGTGCACTACAATATGAATGAGAAGATGTATTAACAGTGTGGTTTCAGTTTTAAATTCAAACCTTGTAAACAATGTTGATGACTACTGCACATAGTGCGAACTAGCAGAGCAGCCATGCCTGTATTTGCCCTGCCTTCCTTAATTAGCGATTACCAACAATTAAATTGACAAATGAACTTGCTGTCACTTTGTGCACTAGAATATGAATGAGAAGATGTATTAACAGTGTGGTTTCAGTTTTAAATTCAGTAGGACGCAAGAACTACTGAACATCCTGTCCATTCTCTGCACTAAAGAAGCTTGGTTCTAAAGGCAATCAACAGAAACCAAAATACTGAGATATAATACAAATAACCCTGAAGTGCTAAATCATCATTTCATGTATAAAAGTCACGTGAAGTAAATACTACTGGAATAACACATTTGAAATTATTATCACAAAGACATGCAAGCATACATACAATGGGATACCGAAGAGAGTAGTTAATTGTACAGTGAATAACGTACAGAAGGAATGCTCGATTACATATTAAAGAATGTACGCGACACCCACTAGCAATATTGGAAGTAAACAGTAGCATACTGGAAGGTGCAGCTGCAAGAAGCAAAGTTCGTACAACCAGCCAGGTTGTTTATACATAAAAATTAGGCAAGAATTGTCAATCGTATGTGCATGTCTGCTTACTTCAGCATGCTAACTGTTACTGCTATCACAGGGTTGCCTCTGAAAGTTAATCTTTGGAGATGTGCAGTGTTGTGAATTTAAAAGATGGCATTGTCACGAGGCCATCACACAACACTCCATTTTAGAAGTTTTGATGTAACAATTACGCCTTCTTTGAAATTTTACCTTTTCTTTTTCTTAAACTAATTGCTTTTGAAATTCCCTGAAAATAGTTTAATACATCTTGCCATGGCAAGTCAGTGGTGAAAATCAGGAAATACAAAAAATGACCCGAAATTTGTCGAAGTTGTAAAGATATGAACCAGTAACAAATAGACACACGTATGTACAACCATTTAAATAAAGTTGGAGTAATTATGGTACTACAGTAAGTCGAAGATCTCCTGCAGGGCTGACAACTATGTATGTCACTGAACCTCCAAAGAGGTAAATAGTGAGAAGAGCAAGGAATGTGTAACTTAAGTAATTTTCTTGCTAGTTTATCAGCAATAGGAAGCTCACAAACAGGAAGGCACCACTAGCTCATTGCAGCTAAGCACAGGTTGTGGAGACTTGATTGCTGCACTAATGTTTGCCATACACTGAAAAAAAAAAAAAAAACTTCCAGCCTGCCCCTACATGGGAGGGTAGAAAACCAGACATTCCCTTGTGAACCATTGGTAAATTTCTTTGTCTATCACTATAAAAATTAGGGTGCCAGCGGGCATAACACACCCAAGAAGAAAGGAACAGTTGAGCACGCTGGGTCAAGCAGACGAATATGGCTAAGCATTAGTACCTCACGGTTTCCATTACAATCAGCAAGTACAGTGTCTTTCCATCATAAAATAACCAATACATCATACCCTTCAACGTACAGAACAATATGCAAGAACCAAAAAAGACAGACCAACAGAAAGCAACACAAAAACGCCATAGCCTACGCCAGAACCAGACAGACGAAGTAACCAAGCAGGGGGGGGGGGGGGGGGAGCAACTCGGTCGGAACGCATAGATCAACTTTCGCAAGGCGCGTCGCACGCAAGGGACTTGCTCAACAGAGGGACGGGGTCCCGAAATAGCAACCGGGGAGTCCAGCACTCAGTGCCGGCAGCCAGGCGAGAAAGAAGAGCAACACGATAGCCCGTGAGAAAGAACCCCGCCGGGACTGCATGCGCGCGCGCACGCACGGACAGACACCATCGGAGGAACGCGCGCCGATCGCGGCAATCCGATAAGAGAGCTATCATCCCATACAGGGACCTCGGGGTCCGCGGTTACATAACACAAGTGAGGTAACAAATAGGAGAAATGGGAATTTGGGAAAGCGCGCCCGAGACTTTCTAAAGGTTTGACACCTGGTCATGCACTGCCCCCAAGCGAAAAGCAACCGGGAATGTCAGGCCAAGATAAGTCTACATAACAAACCCACCTGGAAAACTCGCGCTTCAAGACACCGTCGCAGCCATATAAATAGACGCAACAAACGTTTACCGAAGGTCACCGTTAAAAAAGAAAAAGAAAATATAGTGCACCAAAGCCCGTTACAATTCGACGCGACGAGCAGGCGGAGTCGACGCGACACGCAGACAAGCTCACACTTTGAAAACACAACACCGATGAAACTACCGCCACGGAACCAGCTCTCGGGCCCGCGAACGTTCCAAATGCAGCAAAACCAAAGTGCCCGCGCGATGCAACAGCAGGCCCGGGGCAGCCGTCGACGACACCGCGCGCAAAGCGAAACCAAAGCAGCAAGTGTTAAACAGCCAACCGGACCACGCACCCGGGAGCAGCAGCAACAGCACGGAGCCGTCGGCAGAGCAGCGTCGGGTCGACGGCAGCACATATCCTCCCCAGGAGAGATCGGACTTGGCGCCGACGGCTTTACGGAAACGTGCACGCAGCGTCTCCGCTACGCGAGCGGCGGCGGCAGCAACGTCAGCATCACACCTCCGGGGAGCGGATCCGCAAACCGACCGACTGGCCCGCGCCTGCAGCCGCACACGCAAGGAGGCGGCGGCACCCTCCCTTCCCAAGGACGCCGACCCACTTTCCCGCAAGAGAGAAAGGGGAAATAGGGAACGCCGTGATGAAGGGGGAACGAGTCTGGAAGCCAGCGTAAGGAGAGAACGTGAATAACGACTGCGAACGGAGATGTAGGGAAGGAAGTGGTCTGCGTGTAGCAAACTGAGGAAAATAGGGAGCGAGAGAGGGGGGAGGAGGCGAGCAATGGCTGCAACAAGCTCTGTTATAGCTTATAAGGAGCAGAGGAGTGGCGGGGATGATTTGAAAGGAATAGGAAGAAGAAACGAATGGCGGGACGCGCGGATAGGGAAAGGCAGAACGCGAAGATTGGGGAGAAAATAGGGATGGAGGAACATCGAGACACCGGAGGAAAACATGCCTGCGCGTAGCTAGGGGATTGAGGAAAGGAAGAGAATCGCAGAGGGAAGCGAACAGACTTCGGCTATGGATGTGGGAAAAGGTGTAAGGGAATCGACGAGGAAGGGGGGAAAAACAATGTGCGCGAGAAGTGTATTTAGGGAAAGAGGTGCGCGCTCCTGTTGCGAGAAAGGCGAGGAAAGCCAAAGAAAGCCGCGGAGGAGATGACGCAGCGGGCGCAATCGGATTGCGTCGGCAATGACGACGTCGCGATGCGGGGGGAGCAAATCGTGCAAGAAAGGGGAACGCTCCCACACATCCCGACGCTCCCTATTCGCTCTCCCAATCTACCGAGCTGGGAGGGAAAAGAGCGCACTGAGGAGAGAAAGCGAAAGAAAAACGCAACGGGAGAGGGAACCATAATCAATATCCTTCCCCGATGCCCGCTCTTCATTTCCCTCTCGACCTTTATAGGGAAGCGAAAGAGGAGAAGCGAAAATCGCGCCGAAAGGTTTTCTGTGTCTGATCGTCCTTTCTGCTCGCCGTTTCTTTTCACTTTGGGTATCGTCTGCCTGCAAGTTTCCAGCTTCACGCAAAAAAGAGGAAAGTTCGACGAAATGGGAAAGAAGACAAATGGAGGGGGTGAAAAAGACTCCTCCCCATTGGGATGGATGAAACGAGGCAAGAGTGCGGCGTACACTTTTTGGGTAGCTTGCCGGCCGTCCCGTTTATGTAAAGTAGCCAATATAGAGGGCGTGCGCGGCGGTCAGTGGTAAAGTGATACGGTCTGCTCAAAGAGCGTTTGCGTGTCGAAATGCAGACAGCATCGTACACAGCGTATGTTCGATCGGATCCCACTGGACGAAGGGCGACTGCATAACGACTATCAATTCGCGTGCCGTTGTCCGGACACTGCGGCGAAAGGAGTGGGCGGGAGAGAGATTAAACATTTGTAGCCGCATAGGAATCGCTGTATTTGCATCCACAGCACGTTTCATTCCATTTGCTCCCTAAACCTCCTGAATAAACGATTCGCTATAGCGGCAGTACCACCGATTGTTACTAATCGCAGAAATACGGCCATTTGCGTACATTCATGGCACGCGCATACAACAACCAAGAACAAAAAGAAGGACCAAGAAGGGTGAACTCTGATTTGATTGATTGAGTTGTCGGGTTTTACGTCCCAAAACCATCTGATTATGAGAGAGGCCGTAGTGGAGGACTCTGGGGTTCTTTAACGTGCATTGACCTCGTACAGCACACGGGCCTCAACATTTCGCCTCCATCGAAACGCAACCGCCGAGGCCGGGATTCGATCCCGCAGCCCTCGGATCAGCACCCGAGTGCCATAGCCACTAGACCACCGTGGCGGGGCACTTAAAACAGGGAGTTTTACGCATTTCATGGAACGAATTTGGCGAGAATACGAAAAGAAAGAAAAAAGAAATTGGCCTTCTGGCGTCACAAGGCCGAAATTCCAGCGCGAATGTCGAAAATAACGCAATGTCGAAATAACACAAAATGTCGAAAATAACGAGCACATTATTTCCGTAGCATTTTTTTCATGCCTCGCGTAGTTCGCCAAGCTTTTCAAAAGCCGCCAGTTAATGCGCTTACAAGGCTGTCACTTTTAACGTTCACAAGGGTCCGCATCATCGACATTCAATCGGCGCACTTCCACTCCCTGCCACAGACTGCTGCTCCGCGCCTATAGTCTGTTTCAGGAGTTCCGTGCAGCAGAGCCAAGGCTACGGGGCCACCGGGCGCGGAATTCTTCCGAAGCGAGACGAAATGTCATTGTTCGGACACGCACCACCCCGCTTCGTCTTCCGCCTTTCACTAGGGCTGCAGCTGCCACTACAGCGCCCGCCATTGGCAGATGACAAGCCGCGGAAGGATACGTTTCACATGTGCTCGCCCTCCGGATTGGCCGAAGAGGGTTGCAGCTTCCACAGTGCCGCACGGAACTTCTGAAACAGACTATAGCTGCTAAATAAAACCGTAGACTCCTAACCGCGCCAGCGGCTGCGGGAGACACCGTAATCAGTTAGCCCCGCTCCCCAGACCACATAAAGTGCCCGCCGGAACGGACCGGGAACATTTAAAAGGCGACGAGATAGAAGACCGCAGAACAAGCGCATAAAACTGTCGAGCACCGCAATGGCGGTTATACGAGAGGAAGCGCGAGGCTAGCTGTGGGAGTGCACATAATTATCCGATGCGAGGGACAATTAGGCCATGCGTCCCTGCGGTGAATGGGCTTTAAGACGCGCGCCTAGAGACTTCAAAAAAAAAACAACATTAATGACGAGAACTTGACTCGTGCGACTCGCTTTCGCGCTAGAACGTACGCGCGGGGCTTCTTTTAAAGGGACTATGCGAACTGTGTATCAACCGCAGCGATATACGTAGGAAAATCGCTTTGCATAGTTTACAGGGTCCCATCGAATGGGGGCTTCTATAGGAGCTGTCTCGACAAGGTCCCCCGGAGAAATATTAGACAAAAAAAGTACTAATAAGTTCGTGTGTTTAACGAGCCAAAACCACGACATGGTTAGGCGAAAGTTCTCAATAGGGAACTCCAGAATCATTTTAACCACTCTATTCTCCTTTTTTTTTTTGAGTTCCTAATGAATATATAAGCAGGCGGGAGTTTTTTTTCCACATTTCTCCGCAGCCGGAACGCTACCGCCGCGGCTTGTAATCGAACATTACACATCTTTGTCATTGTCCAACTGCCTTGTATAGGGTTCACTGGCCTCGTCAAGCTGCCCATAAACACCTTTTAGCCAGTGAACCTCTCCAGAGCCTATTTCTTTCTGAGAAATAAAAATGATCTGATTTGAACCAGCTCCCATGAAACACGGTAGAGCAAGACACCAGCCGCTAAGCTGCAACCACAGCTAGCTTTTACAAAGAGATACTAAGGCCGCGTAAAAAAAAAATTACAGCATATCCACGGAGTGAATGATGATGAGTGGGCGAAGCTCGTGCCGAGTTCCGGATTAATTTAGTTAACGCGCATGCTACGAATCCTCACGGTTCAACTATGCACAATGCACAAGTGAAATCTCCCACCGGCACTTCATTGCAAGTCAAGATCCAGTGTGTGTGTGTGTGTGTGTATATATATATATATATATATATATATATATGTTTTGCCGGTGAACGCTTCTCCAACGCGAGCAGTCGGTATTACTCAATCAAGAAACTCGCTAGGAGAGACGCTGCCTGGAGAGACGCTGCTAGGAGACGCTGCCTGCGCCAACGTTGTCTCTCGCGTTTGCCGGGGCAGTGTCGAGTTTGCCGGGGAGCGCGTGGCTCCCGGCGCTCGCGGCGAGGGCGAGCGCCAGGTGCCACGCGCTCGCCCTCTGCGCGTGCGTGCGCTCCAGCAGGCACGCGCCGGTGGCTACCTACTACTAACTACTACTACTACTACTACTACATACATCGGGGACGCACGAAATGGCTGCTAATGGGGAATGAGAGACAGAAGAATTCGGCTTTTAGTTAACGCGCACGCTGCGAATTTTTTATTGTTCAACAACGCACAGGAGAAATCTCCCACCGGCACCACCTTGGAGGTCAAAGCGTAAGACTGGTTACGCACTACTACGACTACGACGAGGGACGAACGGGTGCCGCTTTAAGGAGCTTCGCCCCTAAAATGCAGTTGATCCCTCTATCATAGGAATCGGTATAACACGAAAATGAAACCTGTCTTCGGGGAGTTGTAGAATGCATACGCGGTAATCAGCGAATCGAAGGGCGGGAGATGGGTTGGGTACTCTGCACATGTGATCACGTTACACGTAGACATCAGCGGCACCTCGACACGGAAGAGGGATACTCGACAGTTGTACACAAGCGAAAGTTCTCAAACGACCCGCATTGCTCAGGGAACATTGAATTGCGCGCGCCAGTGCCGTGCGCATACCTGCCATAAACCAGAAGCGTCCGCAAACGGCGACGCTTTGCAAGCGAAACCGAGAGCGTTGTCAGTAATCTTTTAGTGAACACACTGCTCACTGCATGCGAAAGGTGAATCATTTGCTTGTCGACGGCCGTCTTACGTTCCTGGAGTAGTGCGCGTCTCAACTAAACACACCTGGACACACGATAAACTTTATAGTGGCTGCAGTCATACTTTGCCCAAGGAACACGCCGTCAGGACGCCGCCACGCCCCTAAGTTCTGCGGCGGATGAGGCGCGAAGATTACCGAAGCGCTGACTGCCGGCGCGCATTAGCATGACAACCTGCTTCGTTCTATCGTTTCTAGATGGCGGTATCACCGCAACGAAACAAAAGTGCAGTGATAGGAAGGCGATGCTAATTTAAGAGTATTTTGCTTGCAAAACACCTTTGCTTTAACCGGATGTCAGATGCAGCTTGTAAAGTGCTGTAGTGAAGATATAAGGCCCATCTGTTCCCTGTATGACCAACGTTGCGGTGGCACATCGGCATAGATTCCAGCTCCTATTGTCGCATACCGGATGAACTTGGGTTCCAGTCCGAGCCGGCGGTACTTTTTCATTGTAGATGTATGTTAACTTCTTTAGACATCCACTTCCATTATGGAAATACGTCAGTAACTCCTTTGTGGACCCTGACATAAAAACCCTTTCATGATAATATATAACCGCCTGTCACTGACAGTAGCGCACCCAGGATTTCTGCCAGGGGGGTTCAGTTTTTCACGAAGGGCCGGGCATGCGATTACAGTTGTTGCGTGTGTAAAAAAAAGTAAATAAAAGGCCAGATAATAGAAACATCAATGACGATGATTATATTTATTTTTTCGGTGTTTTGCAGAGAAATTAGCACCACATTCTTCTAGAACATAGGAGCAGTTACGGAGTGGGAGGGGGGTTAGGTCGGCCTCAGGGGGGGGGGGGTTTACAACCCCGAACCCCCCCCCCCCCCCCGTCCGTTGAGAGACACTTAAGCCTTCTTAAAGTTACCGACATATTAAGTCGACGTGCACTGTTGAAATAGTGTTCAAGAAATGCCGCAGCGCTCGCTTTATACGAATAAAGCAGCTAGTTTGAATGAAAATCAAATTTATGTGGTCAGCACACCATTAGAACTATTCAGACCTCCCGCCTAAGCAGATGTATTGATCTAGAAATTTTCCGTAGATTCGGGGAAGGCTTTTCCAGTACAACAATAAAGTTTACCTATATACCTGCACTCACCAGGTTATACAGTATAAATATCATGAATTCTTAAAACACAGAACATTGGTCAGTTATAATTTGCAGTCTTCAGCTATTCAAATCTGACTACCATATTAGTTTTTCTTTGACGTTATTCGATACTTACCATTCACTGACTGCCTTGGTTCCTTGGGAATTTCTCAGAGCACAGTAGCGTTCTTGGCACCAAACTGCTTGAGAAATCATGCAGCAGAACTTCGAACCAACAGGCCAACAGAAGTCCATGGTGTGCAAACCATCTTGCTGTTTTTGTCGTCCCAATAAGCCGTTTCTGGCATAAGTTATTTTCAGTGCACATCTACGTTTCATTTGCTTGGTGACGTGAACTAGAGTTACTGTACATGGCTCATACACAGTAACTGAAACGTAAATTCTTCGGCAGCACCATTATCACCACAAAAGAAATTGCTAACCTTTTCATTTCATAAGGAGGTGTCAGTGCCAGGACACCCTCAACACAGCCTTGCAGGGAAGAGATCGCAGGTAGCATCCCCACAGCTCAGATGATTGGTGCAATGAATGAAAACTAGAACTACTGATCATCGAATCCACTGCAGACAACCATGGCTGCTAGCAACGATCAAAGGATGTCCATACATTTTCAAAGGAATCCGTGCGGAACCAAAAAGATAGTGAAGCTTCCACTAGCAGTGCAAGGCTAGCAAAGCTGATGGGCGCTTGGCTGTTCCGGTTCGTCTCCGGCACAGCTACATTTCGTTGTGGTCAGAGGATTCAGGAAGCGCCTCGCAAAGTACTGCGAGGCCCAGTGGACAATTCGCAAAGTTTCCCACCGAGCTCAGCGTACAGACGTTCACAATGAATCGAAGACAGTGGCAGATGCGGCAAGTGTGCCCTCGGCTCGATGCTGTCCAACCCCTTTGCTGTACTACACTATGCGTTTGCGCACAGCTTCGTGCCATAAGAGGACACATGCTCTCGTGGCGTGAAGCTATGCACAACGCATAGCTCTGCACTGTGCACCGGATGATGATAATGATGATCCTTAACATTTGGCACCTACCCATTTTGGATGATTACCCAAGACTCAGGCCGATTTGTTTTTAATTTACAAAATTACATTACCTGGAAGGTTTATTTGTCCTTTGACGTGAATTGGAATGGTAGGAGCATAATTTTTATAAAGAATACTTTAGTAGGAAAAATAATCATTGGTAGAGAGGATAATGAAATAAGCAATTAGGATCTATTAACAGAACAATCAAAATGGCTCAAATCAGTAATGAATTTCTACACTGCAAGGCACATATTCCTATTTATGTGCCTTGCAGAACCATCCTAAACAGTTGAAGAACCATCCTAAACACTCACCGGCGATGTGAGCATAAGTCGCAATTGAGAGATAGTGTGTTCTCGGTCAGGGCATTATCTTTCAAATGTTAAACAAAACCTTGCTCTTATAGAGCCACCCGTGACATCCAAGTGCGGCTAGAATGTGGTAACGCAGTGATATGGCCTCAGAGATTGCGCACGCCCTCTGAGGCTGTGTTGGCTGAGTGCAAGGATAACGAGCATGCAGTGCTACACACTCCGTGAATTCGCCACCACCCGTTCTGTGGCTTTGTTTTCAATTGTTTAGCAAACATTTTTGGACAGTGTCAATCTGATGCATGTACCACGCCATCGGCAAAATAATGAGAATGTTCTCCACGTTATGAGAAAAAGAATAAAGTAATAGAACACAGCGTATCTCGTGGACTAGAACATGCGAAGTTGTCCTTGCAAACAGCGAAGTTCTTGACTGACAAGCAACAACTGGCGTGAAGGCTGTGCAGTTTGTCCCATGAACAAATTCCAGAACCATGTACGCAAGCCACAGCCAGACATAATGCATGGACAGCAGATACTAAACAGCATTTCTTGCAATGTTAGAGTCGGCAGCTGTTGTGCAACAATGTTCATGGGCCATCGTTGAACGAAATTCAGCTCTTGGAAATTCTCAACTTTTTCTTTTTACACCATGCAGTGAACCCTCCCCCAAAGTTTACGTTAACATTTCTGAAAAAAAAAAAGGTGGGTTCATTACGTGAGTAAATACAGTACTAGGTCCACTTCACCGAGAATTGTCCAGGAGAGTGCCGTAGTCTGAGCGAGCCTGACTGATTTGTGCTAAGATAAAGTTCATTATTCATGTAACAGGTACACACTAACAAATACTTGATATAACGAAGCCATTTCAGTTGCAGATGAGTCTTCGTCACAAGAAGGTATGGCTGTAGCTCAGTGTAATTATCATACCTGCCAACCTGAAGAGATCCAAATTCATACATTTGCAATAGTACTGGCCGAGGACTGAAGAGGCCCCCCCCCCCCCCCAACCAAGGAAAACTGTCATATATTTCTCGTATTTGCTGTCTTTCAGGGAGGCAGCAACAGTACACATTTCCTAATGTTCGATTGTCAGTAGAGTCGTCGTAATGCATAACGCGCACCCATGTAACGATGGTACAAAATGTGGTGCAACCTGTGAAACACTACTGCACCTTCTTACACCTATACACTTCCTGCATGACACTGCTGCACCGCAGTGAAGCAAACAGATTTAAAGGGCCCCTAAACCACTCCCGACATTTCTTGGAACATTTCAAGTTCATGCGTGCATCAAGTTCAGAATGCCGTCACGATGAAGGATGTCAAATGCGGCAGCGCTACGCGCCGTGGCCTTGCCGCAAACTCGAAAAACAATCCCGTGCGCCTCGCCAGCAATTTCCGGCATACCAAAGTTAGCCGCAACGACATTGTGGTTTTTGGCGACGTCAGAACATTCCGAGCTCCATTGATTGGTCGAAGGAGAACGTCGACTTCCGGTTAGTCTGCTAGCAAATGCATGCGCTCCCTGCCTGTTTGTTTTTCCTCGTCTTGTGTCGTTCGTGTGGTGTTCGCGTGTGCATGCTTCTGAATTCTTAACTGCACTACGCTACGCAAGTGCAAGTCAGGTACAGCCGACTAGAAACTGCAGCAACTGTCAGAACACGATAGATAGCTCTAACAGAGAGCATTGGCACAGCACCAACAAAACACTTGTGCGAACGTGGGGAGCCCGGCAGAGACGCGTCAACCGGATGCGCGTCATCAGCGATGTATGTCACGTGACATTCGGAGGAGCACTCTGAGGAGGTGGCACCGGCAAGCGGCCGGTGGGGCACAGGAGAGAGCGAAACAAGCAAGTGCCCCATTTTAATAATCAAACGCGTGTAACTCCACTATTTCGGCGCTGTTCCAAAAAATTCTTGCAGCTACGGGTTCGTTGCGGACACCGGCACAAAAGCAACCCCGAAAATAAATTTTGATCTCTTGGTCGCTTAGAGGTCCTTTAAAAGAAATGTTAACATTTTTTCACAAACAGAACCACATTTCTGTAAAAAATGTACGTCTGGATTCATCTAATCCAAGTACAGAACGAAATACATACGTTTTACAGCTAATTCAGAAGGGTAGGCAGGTACATAATGCAAGCAGTCTCACTGACAGCACACTAATTTGATGTGCCGCACGCAGCCCCACTAGGCAACCATTGGCAAAGTTTCCAATACAGGTAGTTCCATTTTTTTTTTCACGTACATCCACTTGTAGATACCCAAGGAAGAGATCGGACAATTGCACTGCAATACTCAAATGGCCTATTCACAGTCACTGAAGCTTTCAAACCAACAGCCAGAGTTCCTAACTCAAAGGCAGGGGACATCCGTTGCCGTTAGACGAAGACTGCAAAAGAAAACTATAGAGAAGTGCCAACACTCACGCTTGCAAGTCGCAGCAAATGGACCTCAGTGTGACCAGGGAGAGCCCGAGGAAACTGCACAGCTCGGCATGCCGTCGTTCTAGTGCCACCTGCTCCTCTGTGTTCTCCGAAATCTTCAATGTGGAGAAAAAAAAGAATTGCAGGAGTTGTGTAACAGGTACATCAGCTGCGCAAATTAGCACTGAAAGCTATGAGTGTGTGAATGTTCAAACTTCTGAGTAACTTTTTCTCGTAATTTTCTACCAGCGTTTGCTGGTAGCCATTTTCAAATGACCCATTCCCACACGTAGTATGCTTTGCCGCATAACACTCGTGTACTGCCACAAAGCTAGCCCATGCATCGTTGGACTTGCCTTTAGGACCCGACTCCTTTTCTTTTTTCTAGGGACGACATTACGGCAGAACACTTTCTGTGCAATGAATTTGTGCAATTTGCCCGTGTTTAGCAGTACATCTCTCCGTAATTTAACATGGAACTATTTAAGGCAATATTCGAAGACCATTAGAGAAAGATTCAATTCCATTCAATTCACATTCAGACATTAATACTCGAATCCACCTTGCACACAGTTGTTATTTGCACGGCTCCAATAGAAACTGGTACAAAATAGGCGGGTACACGAGGCGTAAGTAGGAGTATATAATGCCCGAGTCCTTATACCTAAACAAAACCATTCTCCATAACCTCATTAGAACTCGTCCTTACTTTTGCTTCCAGTTCCCTGATGAGTTCCTCTTTCCTCTCCAGCTCCTGCTCAAGACTTGCCTGCAAGGTTTGCTCTGAAACAAAAAGAAAACCGAACAGCAACCCTGTTCATCTCTATCTCAAAGACAGCACAACCATACAAGCCACCAGTAATGCCATGCGTAATACAAACCTATGAAAACATGGCTGTTTTCCAAACAGCAATTAACACAACCTTTTTAACAACGATAACAATGTAGCAAAACATGTGTTGCAGTCATCACCATGATCATCACGATACCATAGACATTGGTATACTTACTACAGTAAAGCTTACTACAGTTTAAATTACCGTAGTTTAAGGGGGGACGTGGCACTTCCGGATTGAAAAGTGGACAAAAAAATCGAATATTTGCTGATGAAATATTCGTGTTCCTAGAGTCATTCCGCACCTACTCACAAATTTTCATTGCCAAATTTAATAATTACCTTGCTTTAGGGAGCCTACACCACACATCAGGCCCTTAAGTTCAGGGCAAGAAATTGAACATTTTTTCCTCAATTTCTCAAAATGAAAATATTCATGACCTCCCTGTGTTGGAGGAGCAATATCTCGTGTTCCACAAGGGTTATCATCGTGACTTTTTATTTACTGGAAGATGAATAGAAATGGCTTGTCGTAAAGTAAATTTTGTTATAATACTGTGCTACAGAACTTTTCTAAATGAAGCTTTTGTTTCAAGTATCATCGAGGACATTCATTGTGTCATGTTCAACAGTATGGCCTAAAACAATGACTTATGCTTCTTGGCACACTGTTAATATCGTCACTTGATTCCCTGGGCTATTTTTTATTGTGAGGGCTGTGGTTAATTAGCTAATTAGGCCTCAATAAAATTAATTTTCAATGTATTGTCAAAACTATTCCTCACAGAACAAAAGTGATTACATTGTTGAAATAGGCAGTTAAAGCTGCATTAACTGTGAAAATTTCATTCAAATACTCCAAATAAAATATTTCCAAGGCAGTAGTGTCCCCCCTTAAGAAAAGATCAAGTGCTCATCACACCCCAAGATTTTTAAGCATGTTGCAAATGGTGCGAATTTGCTGTAGGCTGTTCAAAACTGACTGATAATTTACGATGCCTCTTGATTTTATTAAGCTTCTGACACTAGCTATTCCTAGGCCACTATTCATATAGCACTTCATGAAAATTCGCACCATTTCTAAAGGCAATTCTACAGCCACATAACAACCCTTAAGGAGTTTCGACAGACGTTAGTGGTGTTGATAGAAAGGTTATATTTTATTCAATCAGTTTGAATAGAGTTGCCACATTTCTGTTTACGTAATATAATGACAAAGCAGCCCCTGAACATCAAGCAATAAAGATTCTGCAACGCAAGATATAATAGTATAACAAAGCCAACAGCACATACCATCAGGGCTGGCCAAGTTAGCCTGAACCATTCCCGATATCCTCGGCGAGAGGCTGCACAGTCAGAGAGGAAGCCATGACATAGCATTTAGAACACTTGCACAAAATTTAGACTACAAGGATTACACAAATCTACGTGCCACACATTTCCATGCCAGCTGAATCACTTTCACAGCGACGATGCCCTCTCACAATTTTATAGGGACTCGAATACAACGCATACATGTGTTAATCACTCCTAAACCATTATTAACTCTCACTACACGCTCTCACTTCTAGGTGCGATGCACCTTATGAGCCAGGCTGTTGGCGTCTGAAGTCGTCGTGCTCACACTCGCAAACAAATGCTCAAAGCAGGGCCAGAACAAGTGCATAACTGCTCCAAATCAGCCCAGATTGAAGCTAACACGATTCAATATAATTCAGGAGACAGGAATAAGAGTGACCTAATTGCATTAATTAATAGAAGTTTGTTAAGATCGCTTCTAACATGACAACCCTACACATACACAGTCCAACTGCACAGCCTCCAGCCCACACTTTCTGTGAACAGGGCAAAACAAGCGCATAATTGAACAAATGCAGTTCAGCGCAGCGATTGGAGTGTTCTTGCGGGCAACAACAGCACATCACTGCTTCACACCTCGCCAAGTTTCATGTTCGTGGAGCCGCGTTTTTACTTTTTGTCTCTCGTGGTAAGAACTTTCTTGTTCTGCAAAGCATGTGGAACTCGCTGGCAGAGGGACGTAAGAGTTGGAGTTCTAAAGACAAGCCCCCGGCACGGTTTAGCCTGCAGTTTTTTTAGCGAATGCTTCGATTTCACAAGACTGTGCGATGAAGAGAGTAACTCTACCGGGGCCCCATGACACTGCGTCTAACAACACGACAGTGGCACCCCACATTGTATGCGACCCCCCAATGTTGCCCACTGCGGTCTTCACTCTTTTTTCTGCTAGTCATTCTGAATGCTTTGACCAAGTGCTAGCAGGAAATCTGGCGTTATTCCTGGCCATTTAAAAGATATACGACAATGCATGAAGGTTCGCAGACAAGGAACCAAACCAGCCAACATTTTTGGTAAGGATAAGCAAAAGTATGGCTTAACAGAACTGGCTGTTTCAGCTTAAATTAAGCCGCTTTAAAATAGTACTTTGTCTAAAAGAACAGCACGATAGGTACACACAAATAGAAGAAGGACACATCGGATTGGTTAATTTGTTAAATTAGGAAACGGATACAGTAAAACCTCGTTATAACTGAAGTTGAGGGGGAGCGGTAATTACTTCGTTATAACAATTAGTTCGTTATAACCAATATCAATTTCATCTATAGGAATTTCAAGGGGAATTGCAATTATTCCGTTATATCCGATAGTTTGTTATATCCGGGGTCGTTATAACGAGGTTCTACTGTAGCCAACTAGCCCAGCAAACAGTCTCGTTAAAATAGTACGTCAAAAACATGCGAGCTGACCAGGAGTATGAAATTTGCTTCAATTATTCGAAAGTTTGAATTACTAAGAATATACTATAGCTGATGTTACCAAGCCAAATTACAGATATATCAATTTAGTGCTCTATTTATTTATTAACCCACTTTCAACTCTATATCCATTGTGAATTTTTTAAAAGCCAGTAAAAATATAGCATGCATAACTTTTATGAAAAAAGCTGACCTGTAGTGTCCAGGATGTTGGAGGAACACAGCGTTCAGTCCAGCCTGCGTGTGTAAACCACATATTTTAATTAAACACTGACATGTTCACGTGCCAAACCCATAGTATAATGATGAAGCACATTGTGGTGAGTGACTAGAATAATTTTGACCAGCTTGGCTTCTCAGACGTGCACTTAAATCTAAGCACTTTGGTGTTTTTCAATTTTATTTACTTTGCGATGCGGCCGCCATGGCCAAGAACTGAAGCTGTTCTTTCATTTTAAGCCTTGGCTGCTAAGCTGCCAAGGTGGATGTTTGTACAGCAGGGCAAACGTCATTTTTAAAAATGCGAGTAATCAAGTTGGGAATGGCAGCACATTTCACTTATCCAGAACATACATGTTTTTACATAAAGAGGAGGTTGTACCAAGCTCTGCCTCTTATAGCTTATACCTTATCTTGTGTAACACATGAAACATTTCTGCTGTAATGGCTCATAAAGAACCCTACTTTTCCAATGCATTCAACACAATCTTTCAACTAACCAGAAGGCCAGCAGACAGCACTGAAGGGTCATACTACTGTATTTACTCGCATAATAGACGCTTTTTTTTCCTGAAAAACTGCAGCAAGGTCAGGTGAGGGTGATTTATTATGAGAGGTAAATTTTGCTAAGACTTCTTTGGGATGAAGATAACATTTTAGCGTGCAATGACGATGCAAAGATGACCCACAGTAACGGCGGAGCCACACATGCGATCAAGTTTTATAAAACACGAAAAAAAAAAGGCTGCGGCCTTCTCAGATAATTCTCAATCTTTTCACATAGTTCACGAAGAAATGCAGGGTGTAACCTATGCCAGCTGAAGTGTCTACACTCCTTCAGCTATAAGAGACATATAATGTGCAACTGTTACAAAATGTAGCCAATAATTTGCGACCATGAACACCGAAACTTCAAGCCGTGGTTTTCTTTAGGAGTCAACCACTCACATCAGAATGACGGCGTTGGACCATGGAGCAGTCCCAAGAGGGCAGCCTTGCGATTCCGCAAAATGGTAACCGTGGCCTCTTAGACGGGCTTCTTTGAAGCTGCAATGACGTGTCAAAAAAACAAGAAAATTCATCAAGCATTACACAAGTGACCATGGTACAGTTAAACCTGACTAATGAACTTCGATACTCGGTATTACAATGTTTTCGAATCTCCCTGTCACAACTCTGTACAAGAATGTGTACTTGTAGCCTCTGTATAACGAAGAGGCAGCGGGCGAAACCCTTGATTTAACAATTCCCCCTACTAACAACCTAATAATTTTACCTCAAATAGTGAGCCTTAGCCGTATCCATATGGATACGTCTAAGCCGCATGGATATACGGCTAAGCCGCATGGATACGGCTTAGCCATATGGGGTGGCGTATGGGTGACATCAGTAACGGGATCTCCGTATGCCACAGCGGTACCACGGAAGAGATGCCGATGTTCGTAGTTGAAATTCGTAATGAGTATTTGTGACCGCCCGTTACGAACACGTATAAGTGGCCGAATCCACTCCTGCAGCCACCCCAGCAATGACGAAGCACAAGGCAATGTCCTCACGAATGGGGCGCACGCAGTGATTGCAGCAACCTCGCTTCCGCAGAGTGCTACCAGCGAAAGACAAGGTGGGAGGGCGCTTGTACGAAAGTGTCCCACTTCCTTATCAGCTCCCTTTCGCCATTTGAGGTGGTGGTGCGATTCTTGCCACCGCAGCGGTGTCATTTCCTCTTCCCTTCAAACCTCACATCGTGCTCTTAGTGGGTTGCGTGCCACCACTCATTACTGCAGATATTGATGTTTTTTTATTATTATTTAGCCATCATGTCGTCTGTGTTCCCTTTACCTCTATTTTTCACACCGCACGTACGCATGCGAGTTGACTCCCACATACATGCATTCAGTCGCTTAGGTGTATCAAGTTCAGTGCCTCAATGGAGAAGTGGTCCATACGTCACGCAGGAGCTTAGCCTTTACTGTGCATGAACAGAGCAGCCTTAGACTGTGGGCAGTTTTGCGAGATTTAAGAAAAAAAAATTTTTTCAAGCGACTGTCAACCTTACTGAGGAGATGTAGGAAGAGGGGCTGGTGGAAAGTGCCCGATATTACAGTAATGGCGACGAATCTTTGGAGGTCTCTTTAAGATACATATGTCCTCCATGTTTCTGCCGCAAAATTATTGTGTTCCAGTCTAGCTATACCTCCAGTTGCCTTTTGTTTCATTTGCATGTTTTTTTTCTGAATTTACATGCCAAATTGGATATAACGAAGACCTCTTTATAACGAAAATTTTCCAGCATTTGTCAATTTCTTCAATTCATTATTTTGATGAAATTTGCTTAGTTTATGCATATTTCTACCCTGATTTCACATAGACTTAATTATCAAATACAATGTTAGCTTTTTAAAATATGAACTTTCATTTGCCTTGTTGGGAGCAAGATTTTTTTCCTAAACCAACAAAGTTAGAACGCATGTCAGCATATCACTAAAATCTGGAATGATGCACTGCGTGTAGTAGTACAATAATGGATGCTCTAAACTGATTTGAACAAAAGTTGTGGTATGCTGAACTTCAGTGAGCAACATCCCAGCTTGACACCGCCTTACCCGTGAATGTTCAACGTCACATAACTTTCGTTCAAACGGGTTTACAGCATCCATTCTTGTACTACTATATACAGCTATCATTCCAGATTAAAGTAATATGCTGACTCATTCTAGCTTTTCAAGTTGAGGAGGAAATCATGCTCCCTACAAAAGCAAAGGAAATGTTGAATATTTCAAAAAAACCACGTGTAGTAGTAGAAAAATCATTGCATATTTAAAACCAGTATATAAATATATATGAACACATCCACGATCATCAAAATCTATCAAGAATTGAAGAAAAAACATTCACGCATATCCACAGAGTGAATTATGATGAGTGGGCGAAGCTCCGGAGGTTCATCGGCAAAAACCGTGAATCTTCCGTGAATCTTGCCCAGTACATCATCAAAGACGTGACAAACACTTTGTGTCGCCATCTAGCACTCTCCTATCGCACTAGAGCACGCAGCGAGCGTCTCCACGCCATCTATTGATCAATTCACGTACTAGCTAAGCAGCAGCGCAGTGCTCGGACGGACGGACGGAACAGACGGATAGACAGACAGACAGACTCCCATACTACGCGTTCCCATACATCTGAATGAACGAGCACCGCAGCGTCATTCCGCCATCTAGTGAGCACTTCACGAACAAGAGGTGGCTACTACAAACGGAGGATGGACAGACCCACGGCATAAGGAGCTTCGCCCCTAAAAGCTTTAAAGAGCAAGGTCCCCCCTTCAGCGTACTTCTTCCTCTAAGGTTGCGCTGCATTTGCACAGTATGCAATGGCACCGCGTATTCAAGCATATTGACTATGCTCCTCAATGCAGTGCCGTCAATTCCTGTAATAGACCTTTTCGAAAATTTCCAAGTGCACTTCCCTGCACTGCACCTTGCCCAAGTAACGGTGGCACCTGTCCTGTTGAAATGTATGCAGTCCTGCAGCTGCACAGGCTGGGACTTGTATTTTGTGCAGGTCCAACCATGAGAGCTGAATGTACCCTTTTCATATCAAAGCACATTGTACAGTAGAACCTCGTTATAACTGAATCCAGATACAACGAACTATTGGATATAACGAAGCTAATCTCAATTCCCCTTGAAATTCCCATAAATGAAATGGATATTGGCTGTAACAAACTAATGGATATAACGAAGTAATTATGGCTCCCCCTTCAACTTCGTTATAACGAGGTTTTACTGTGACTCCGCACGAGCACATGCCACTTACAGAGTTGACTACGATGCCATTAGTTGGATAAACTGCATGGCAGGAAAGGCAGCTTCACAATTTTCTAAAGGTTCTATTGTATTTTGGTTGCTGTAAAATACTGAGCGAGTAACCCCTCCCTCAATGTGAATATAGTTCAGGTAACGTTGGGGAGGGGGCTCTTGCTTGGAACTATCCAAAACTTCAAGACATGCCAAAAAAAATCTACAGCATATCCGCGGAGTGAATGATGATGAGTGGGCGAAGCTCGGGAGGTTCATCGTAGATCGTGCCGAGTTCCGGATTAATTTAGTTAACGCACACACTACGAATCCTTATGGTTAAACTACGCACAAGTGAAATCTCCCCACCGGCACTTCATTGCAAGTCAAGATCCAGTGCCTATATATATATATATATATATATGGGTGGCTGGTGAACGGTTCTCCAGTGTGAGCAGTCGGTATTTTTCAATCAAGAAACTCTCTAGAAGACGCTGCGTGCGTCAAGCTTGTCTCTCGTGGGTGAGGGCGTGTTCTTTTTTGCGAGCTGGTAGAGCGTTCATCGAAGAAAGAGCGTTTCCATATTCAACGTGCACCTTTCGCTCTCTCTCTCACAAGACAGCAGATGGAAGAGTGAGAGAGCTCGCACGCCAGGAGGCACGCGCCGAGGGCAAGCACGAGCGTCCCAGTGGCGCGAGGTGGCTACATACGTACTACTACAGAGGAGGGAACGACCCACACCATAAGGAGCTTCGCCCCTAAAATGCACAACATCGAACGTGCAATTGTCTGAAAAGAAGACAACATATCCTGTCCTCCATAAGAGTATTACTACGCTGAAGAGGGGTGATGATAAACAAGTTAAAAAAGGTTTTACTTCACACAGTTTTGCTAGTTTCATCTCCTCGTGATTGCCGAAATCTGAAACTTGCAGTTTGTAGTTAAACATCGAGTGCACATTCAGTGACTACAGTTTTGGCACTACAATGTCAATTTTGTGCTAATTCTCCATTTCAGACACAAGACGATGGGCTCATATTTGATTTAACCTTGTGTCACAGCAAACACTGCCAGATGAGTTTCCATGCTTTGTTGTTTTTATGCGTCTCACGCTTAACTTGACCAGCCAGGTAATTACAGCAGTTTCATCAGTCCCTTCTGGGTCGAATGAATGAAAACTTGAGTGCATGCTGAAACAGTCACGACTTCACCAGCTCACCGGCGTGCTCGCACACTGAAGGTCAAGTGCACTGAAGAAGAGCTCGTCGCTGATTGGCTGGTGGGACGAAGAGGACAGTGACAGGTCCAGCAAGGGGATAGTGGCCGGAGAGATGGAACGGACCCCTTCGTCACTGTCCAGGTTGGCCTCGCCAGCGATGGCCATGGTTGCAGGACTTGTGTCGTGCAGCTCCGCACCGGTGATCGTGCTGCCGTCGCCGACAACCAGCGCACTGCGCTCGAACAGCACTTCCCTCAACCTGTGTTAGACAACACTACGCTGATCGAAGTGACACCTCTTTACAGGGTTCCTCAATGCTACCACAATAATCGGGTTGTGGGGATGAATGACATGAGAGGCAAAAGATGAGAATGCAGAGACGTCAGCTAGAAGAAAATATCGATGGGCATCTTTTAACTGCATGCCTATACAGTATAACATTGTTATGACGGACACTTGACAACAGATTTTGGTCTGATGTAAAAGTATGTTGAGTAGAAATACAATTGAAAGACTTATGTAATAAATACAGTGAAACCTCGTTATAATGAAGTTGAAGGGGGAGAGGTAATTACTTTGTTATAACCATTAGTTTGTTATAACCAATATCAATTTCATCTATAGGAATTTC
This sequence comes from Hyalomma asiaticum, assembly GCA_013339685.2. Taxonomy (NCBI): domain Eukaryota; kingdom Metazoa; phylum Arthropoda; class Arachnida; order Ixodida; family Ixodidae; genus Hyalomma; species Hyalomma asiaticum. Next base: position 36,245,471 of record CM023488.1, on the reverse strand, counting down.
AAGGGGAATTGAGATTGCTTCGTTATATCTGATAGTTCGTTATATCCGGGTTCGTTATAATGAGGTTCTACTGTATTTCTGGAGCTTTACATCCCAATAGCACGATATGATTAAGAGAGGCGCTGTAGTGGAGGGCCACAGAAATTTTGAATACCTGGGAGTGGTTGACGTGCAGTGACATAGCACACAATGTGAGCCTTCCGAGGCGGCAGCACCACCTGTGTGTTTATCTATGAACATTTTTTCGCTTACCGAGTGCCTTCTCGTGCTTTTGGTAATGTGAAAGACTGATTTAGTGATACGAGAAAAATCTTTTTGCTCTTTAGTGTCCCTTTAACGCTAGGTAGTCACACTTACCTAATGTTTTCCACACGCTGTTGCCTTAATTCATCCTCAGTGTCCTTCTGCCTATGTTCCAGGGTCTGAAAGAAACGCAGTAGCGGATGAGGATGTCACTTCGGACGCTTGACAACATCCCTATTCGGCATTTAGTGAAATGGAAATGCTAACGTGACTAGACGTCTTACCTCAACGGTCTTTGACAAGTCCTGGACCACAGCTGTGCTCTCAGTAAGTCTGTTCGACTCCTGCATAAAACACAGTTGACAGGACGTTATCACAAAAGCGAAAATAGTTCACGACCTACAAGTGAACCTTGCGTCACTTTGGTGGCACAGTAGGCTCATGGCAATTCAAACTTTCTGCTAATTCATACAACCTTCAAATTTCTGGTCAACCAGATATGTCTTCGATGCATTGGAAGCCCACTTATTCAAATTAAACCACTCAGTTAATTCCGTTAGTTCACGCTTTCTGCTTGCCTGTACTGGAAATATATTCAATTTGTTCACTGTAGCTGGACATGTAGGCTTGTGTAGTTTTAAAAAATTAAAACAAACTGTTTGCATACCTGCCCTTCACCAAGCATTCAAAACCACATGTGGAGAGAAAAAAACAGAAAAATTAGAGGATGCTGCAATGCATGATAGTTGTTCCTCTTTACTTTTCGTGATATGTTGCAATAAGTCATATTTATGCATTTGCCTGATAATTCAAACAAGATTCTTAGGTGCTCCAAATTTTTAATTATACAGTAGACTCTTGTAGGATTCAGGGGACTCCAGAAATGTGTTTGAATTATGAGAACCTCGAATCATCAGGTGCAAGCCAAGGTATGGCTAAGTATGTACAGAGCAGGAAATTCAGAGCTGGCCAGTGATGTGCATTGCTGCCGCCCTCCTAGTTCTTTTTATTTGATAGTGGTTTTGAATGTTCCGAATTGTATTGACAAGCCTATCGCCGTTTTTTTCTGGGGGTTCAAAATATATGAGCATCAATGTTCATCAAGGAAAAGCGAAGGCAGCTGAAATTTATGGTATGCATAAGCAAAACGTATGAATTAACAGAACTAACCAAGTGGGAAAGCTTTGAATAGGCAGCTTATAAATACACTTAAAACATAGCAGGCCAACAAGAGATCTGAATCTGTATTAACCGAAAGTCTGAATTATCAGAATTTTCAGTTCTACTGAGTAGACTGGGAAGTCTACTAGGGATAGGCTATGGAGAGTCTAGTGGAGAGTCTGCAAGTGTCATGGAGAGTACTAAGTAGACTCTCCATGACAGTTGAAGACTTGTTCATCAAACTTGCTCATCGCACGTGGAGAGTGTGCACATGTGCGGTATATGTGCATTACACAGGAACCCTTCTCTCCTCCATCAGGTGCTCACCCCTCTCCACCATAGAAGAAGCCAGAGGGAACCTTGCTGTCTCCAGAACTTTGGCATGTCCTTATCATGATGGACATTGGGAATGTTTCACAAAAGGGCTATAAAAGGAAAGGGTGGGGCAGGAGCACCGCCAGTTTGTCCCTCTCTGCTCTTGCTTGCTCGAGCTCACATTTTGTACTGTTCTTTCGAGCACCCTGCTCAACCATAGCGATGTACAGTACCATCGTTATAATGATGGTTCGTTATAATGAACTCGGATATAACGAACCATCAGATATAACGAAGCAACCGCAATTCCCCTTGAAATTCCCATAGATGACATGGATGTTGGCTATAACAAACTAATGATTATAATGAGGTAATTATGGCTCCCCCTTCAACTTCGTTATAACGAGGTTTTACTGTATTAACTGCTGTTTGTTTTCATGTCAACTCGTCTTCCATGCTGGCCCTCTTCAATGGTCAACATGGCCCAAGCTCCGCGCAGACGCTGCTAAAGGTTTGCTACTCTATACTACCCTAACACAAATGTGCAAGCTACGCAGCTGAGCCCACCTGCGACAGCTGCTCTTTGAGGCTGAGGTTCTGGTTCTCAAGTTCACGGAGCCGTAGCGCCCTTCTGGCCACCTCCTCGGACGCTTTCTTCGCGCGGACCTCGGACTTGGTCAACTTCTCCTGCAGGCTGTCCACCTGGAAGGTGCGATTTCTATTTTTCAATTCGACTCATTTTTTAACAGCATAGCTGTTTAAGCTTGGCATAAGTAGGCATGGTGTGCGCTGAAATTATAAAATAAGTGCACTTATATGCAACGATCAATGTTGGTTGGTTGGTCGGTCCTCGGACACCTTAGCACAACCAATCCAAGGGGAACGGCCATGAACCGAAGAGAGCTTTAGGTTCAGAAAGCAACATTAATAGGTAAAACAAAGAAAAATAAAATATAAGGGAAGTCAGGGCAATAAAATGAATTTAGTAACCAAAACTAAGAATGATAATATAGTGCCTTGCAAAGGTCGAAGAGGTCTATCGCAGAAAATGCCTGATTACAGGTAGAAGTTGGTGTTCTTATGTTAACACATGTTGAATTGTACCTCGCAGCCACAAGAGCTTCCCACTCATCTGTTCTATAACCCATGAAGTATGATGAGCATTAAAATCTCTGCGCAAATAATGCACCTTTCCTAGACTGCAGTTACCGAGCCTAGAGCTTCCACTGGGGATCAGCTAAACTTATTTAATAGTCCACGAAAGTTACGATGTGCTCTGTTGAAAGAAGAGTTGGTGCTTTCCAGGTGCACTTTGAAACCAACTCGCAAAAAATTCCTTGCTGCATGCGACACAACAATATTTGGCTGACATGTTCCCACGAGCCTCCCCGATTGTTTGGCGTCATTTTTAACGCCCGCTAAATGAACTAATGATGACTCCAAACCTCGGCGATCCTCTTCTCGAGCTGGCTCTCGAGCTGCCGCCTTGGCCGCCCTGGCCTGCACCAGGTGCTGCTCTGCCTGCTGCCGGGCGACACTGGTGGCAGCGAGGGCAGCCTTGGTCTCCTCCAGTTCTGCACTGGCACTCCTCAGGGCCTCCACTTCTTGGCACAGGCTGCGGGTGATAATTTAGTGTCAAGGGGAAGGGGGGGGGCTCAAGTTTGAATATAGCAGTTGCTGCCAGGTGTCAATATCATCGGTGCATCAGAGATGCAGATCCATTGCTAAATTTGGAATTTAAGAACCGAAATTAACAAAATCAAATCCTTAAGCATTAAGGGCTGAAACCTAGGAACACTGCAGTGGAGGCATGTGGGATTAATCTTCGCTACCTGGGGTTCTTTGTTGTTGTTTTGTGGGGTTTAACGTCCGAAAACCAGCACCGATTATGAGAGACGCCGTAGTGGAGGGCTCCGGAAATTTCGACCACCTGGGGTTCTTTAACGTGCACTGACAACGGACAGTACACGGGCCTCAACATTTCGCTTCCAACGAAATGCAGCCACCTCAGCCGGGATTCAATCCCGCGACCCTCGGATCAGCAGCCGAGTACCATAGCCACTAGACCACTGTGGCGGGGCTACCTTCATCACCCCTATAAATGAAAGAAAATGTACGGCTGTTTCAGTATCCCATGCCCCCAATATGCGGCTGACATGACTGGAAGCTGAACCTCCACCCAGGACTATAGGACTGAACATGCTGAAACTAACATTCGATTGTGAGGCACGCTTTCATGGGCAGCTATGAGCAGTAAACCTTATTCCCGTCCACTCATATGAGAGAAGGCAATGCCACAGAACTCCACAAAAGAACATTTGACACAACCACCAATTGCTCAAACATGAAACATTGGATTTCATTATTTGATAAGTAAAAACCTCTGTTTCATTATGATCCATGTTGTGGTAGAGGATTATGAGTCAACCCTGACCACCTGAAGTTCTGTAATGCACACTAACTTCATTACATGAACTGTAATGCCTTTTTGCCCTCACTGAAACTTGGCCAACATTTAACTGAAGACCAAGAGCTGAGCAGTGCGGTGCTGCTTTGAGTGGAAAACATTGGTGGTTGTGTAATCTTTGAAACATTCGAGTCATTCAGTCTCTTTGCAAATTTTACTGTTCAAAGAGCTTTGATCACCTACAGGTATCAAAGCCTCCAAGTGTCTCCTCAGGAAACCGTTTCATATCAGTGCCATTTCAGTAAACTTTACTGAGGGGGCTTGAGGTTGAGGCTCAAGGATAAGGTCTGAGCACTCACCTTCGCACACGCTCAAGCAGGTCCCTGTTGGATGCTGTCAGTGCCTGGTTGGCCTCTTCGACCTGCGACCACTGGCGTAAGGCATCTTCCTTCTCCTTGGTCAGCCGCTGCACGGTGTGCTGGAACTGGGACCGCTCCGACTCGAGCTGTGCCAGATCCCTGGATAGATGTAGCAATAGGACAGCATGGCCGACACACCCCTCAGGCACAAAAGTCTAGCTATTTAGCATTCACACCATTACTGCTCTAACAAATAAAATACATTCACATGTTATCAGATACAAAGAATTACCAAAGTGCATCTTTGATTCTCCGAGAAAGGTTCCAATGTGAATGTTAACATTCCTGTGCCATTCCCATCCCATAATATTCCCATGCTGCTACGTCTCGACATGAAAAGTTTCCCAGCATTCCCATGTATACTGCAGTACGACAGTACATTACAGTTTTCCCTCTAGGTAATTTCGTAGGAAACTATAAATTCAAGACTGCACAGTCAACTGATGACAGTCCTTTCTCCTGCTGAATGGGTCATTGTTGTAATTCTGTGCCTTACACAAGAACCTCCATTGTTTACAGTGTAGAGATACCCACATCTTCCCAATGCTGTAGAACCTTATCAAAACATTCCTTAGGAGATGACTGCAAAAATGCACGATCCAGGAAAACGTGAGTACCAAACAGTCGCTTAAAATGAACCTGAAACAGAAGTGCCGTTGGGCCAGGAGAACGTAACGAAGAGGAATGTATTAACTAGGTTTTGCTGGATCTCTTGCACAAGTATTGAAACATCCCAGCACGGACAACACGTTAAACGGGCAAACAATTTATTTTGTCTCTGTTATTGTTTTAGCAAAGGACGCTATATGTAATAACATGCCCAATTTCTTTAGACGCCCTTTCCGATCAAAAGGCTTTAACGACCTTTGAAGACACCTGTTGAAATAACATGCAGAATGCCGAGGAACAGCCATAACTACCTCGGTTGCAGAGAAAATTATCCGAGTCTCGTTATTACTTACAGAATGCTGAAGTCGCCTGCGATGCCTTCCTTGCTCCCGCAGCTGAACATGGACTCCTCCAGGGAAGCGAGGATTTCTGAGGGGACGTGCGACACAAAGTTCTCATGAAAGCACTGCACTAGTTCCACACACCAAGGTGAGGGTCGTGCATATGTTGGGAATGACAAACTGCTTCATTGCGCAATGCATGCCACTTAGTCAAAGTTAATGAAGTTGCTGCTTGAACTCGAGCACTTAGGCAACTGTTCAATTTTGGTAAGCCATTACAACACTGCATCACACTTTTGATGGAAGCTTGAAAGGCTGAATATAGAAGTGCAATGAATAAATGTGTAAAACATGTCACATTGAGATGAGCTGTTGTTTTCCTAGTGATTAACTAATGCACGATTTGAGCCTGTATGAATGGCACGGTCGTATTGTTGCTGAGAGCCACTGCGCTGACATCGGAACATCACGCACTATTCGTACAAAAGTCAAAATAAACAGAAATTGCCATTAACTAAGGCTTGGAAGCTTTTGTACCGTAACACTGTCTCAGCCAGTGCCACCTCGTGAAGATTTTTATGAAGCTTGAAACAGCATATGCACAATTAAATTATGAAAAATAGTGTGCAAGAACAAATGCAATAAGTTGCCTTCATAAGGACATACACACACATGAGCTTGTTTTCTCCAACAGACTTCAAGACCTTATTGTAGCTCACACAGAAGCATAATTGTCATTGAAAAGCATGCAGGGGCCGTATTCTGAAATGTGTCACCAGAGGCAATAGTATCGCCGGCGAAGTAATTGCGTCACCTCTGCCGTCTCCTGTGGTGGCGATTGGCTGGTTACACAAAATGTTCAACCAGCCAATCACATCGCACGAGACATCAAAGGTGACAATTACATCACCAGCGATACTATCGCCTTTGGTGACATTTCAGAATACAGCCCCACCACCCCTTCTCCAAGCTTCCATGTGCACTCATTTAAAATTTCAAATACGTGGCTGGCGAAGATCCCCTACATTTCACCCTGTTAAACTTGGAGAGTTTGTAAACTCATTTGGCAACATTTCTTGTTCACTTTTTAGTGGTATTCCAGCTCATGCAATAAAAGTACATCAATTTCAAGTTTCTTGCCTCATTCATGATTTGCTTCACATAGTCAAAAAGCCTCAACGATTGGAACCTAAACGGTATGCATTCATTATTCCCTCGGGACTGAAGCCAAAAATTTAGAAGCTGTCCGACTCAGGAGCAACCCAAAAGCCATGACTACCTTTGCCTCAAGTGGTTGACTTGAACGACAGAATGTGACTGTGTCATGAGTGAGTGACCAGTATCTAGAGTAACAGATAGATGCTCAGGAATAGGTAGGCCGGGAAGCATGTATAAGTTCATTTGATGCTAAAGTTCATTTTAAGATGACGGACCTGCCGTGCCTACATTGTAGTGTAGAAGGTAAGTAATTTTCTGACACTTATCACCCAGCCATTGTAATACCGTAATCGCACCAAGCCATAGCCAATTAAACAGCCTTCTCAGTTCTGTTATCATGGCTGGATGTAACGGTTGAGTATAACAATGTTAGAACCGACAACAAGGCTGCTGCTTGGTTACAGGTTGGTACGAGTACAGTATCGCAAGGCACAGCAATGGCAACAAATCATCCATCTGATTTGCTTTTCATTTTTCCTTATCTTCTCTTGCACTACCATGGTACCAATGAACAACACTGCTCATAAAAAAACATAATAGTGCAAGCATATTTTCTGGATGCCTAAGTTGAGCAGTTGAAGCAACTGCAAGAACAAGGCAATTTACCACAAAAATCATGACCTATCCACTTTTCGTGTAATTAAGCTAAAAATATGGTTCACAGAAACAGGTATTACGAAAAATAATTTAGCATACACTAATGTGTGCCTGTATATTTTTAATGAACAGCTTGAAGGCTTTCGACTTTCATTTGAGGCAAAGAAATGACACGTCAAAACAGGCTGTAAACGTCATGACACGTCAACTCCTTCCACCAGTGCACTTCTAGAGAATGTTAATGCACACACACACACACAACAATCATGCATTGGTTCCTCCCAGCAGGCATCCAGAAAGAACACCACATCTGCAGGCACCCATGCATTCAGTCATTAGGGTTCTAGCAGCGGCGGCTTACCATACGGTAAGTACGGTAATTCCGTACAGTCATGGTTGGCACGTAGAAAATTGAGATTCTGAGGGCTTTACCAGCAAGTTTTATCATTTGACGACGTTTCCGTACTCACCGAGCAACTAGTGCAGGTCTTTCCGACTAAAATAGCCGTGTGCCGACCATGGCGGTACGGTATTACCGTCACTGCCGTACGGTAAACCGGCGCTGCTAAAACTCTATCGAGCCATGCTATCATTACCACTGCGTGACCAGCGCAGTTACACAAAAGGTGCAAAAACCAGCGTGGAGATCAGCATGACAGCCAGTGCAAGAGTGTGACACAGTCACACCGCATGTGACGCTTTTAGTGCGATAGTGCAACGGTCACGTCGGATGCAACGCTTCTAGTACAGCAGTCAGTGAGCTGCGGCTGTGTGAATGCAGAAGCCAAAACCGAGATGTGGGGGTGAAAAAAAGCAAGGCGACGGGTGACACAGCAATACAGGTTTTAGTAGACCTGCAAGCGACACCAATGTCGCAGGGGCACTTACGGTCGATGGGCCACACTGTCACGCTGACTGTCACCGAGATGATCCACTAGGGGAGCTTGCCGGTCAAAATGACATGACCGCTGCTGAGCTCCCAGTGCAGCCATTGCATATATCCAAAAATTCAGTACAAACGAAATCAATAAATATTGTGTAGCCTTTGATGGAAATAATATTTAACTCATTCTAACTGATAATTCATTATACCCACATTCATTACACCAATGTTCAACTGTACCACTGTGGTGAATTATCACACGCCATCACTTGCCTGACAGAGCCCAGCTTAGAGCTCATTACACCTACCACCGGTTATGGAGGAGTACTTTGTTTTTTCTCATATATATCTGTAAGACAGTTTTGGCTAAAGCATCTTTCATTTAATTTGATTTAACTGATCATTCCTCCTACTAACATTCATAATACCGAGCTTCAGCTGCAATACTGCGGTGAATGATCGCGCTCCATCACTTGCTTGACATAGCTCGGTCCAGAGTGTTTGTTACACTTGCCTCATTTTTACGGAACATTCCTCTGTATTTTCTCGTGTATCGGTCAGTCATTTGTTTCTTCTCTTATGTCCGTAAGGCAGCTTTACTGGTAATACCACCTTTTATTTCATTTGTTTTAACTGATAGTTCCTTATATCTGCATTCATCATACGCAGATTATGCTGCAATACTGAAATGAATTGTTACACACCATCAGTTGCTTGACGCAGCTTAGATCATTACAGCTCTCCCACATATTCACGGAGCAGTCATCCGTTTTTTTCTTTCTCCGACATTCAGACTCCGCCGTGTTAGTGCCAAGAAAGAAGAAAGGGTTAAAGGAAGGGCTCCCCTCCACCCTCACCTGCCGAACAGCAGGTGGACGGAGACGAGCGACCTGACGCGCCGAGGCCACCACCTGTTTTAGTGCTACCAGCACCGTGATCGCCACCGCCACCAGCCTTGCCGCAAGGCGTCGAGAACCAGGGGCCACTGCCCCCGCTGAGAGAGGGCGAGCCCTCTCCCGACTTACTTGAGTCCAGCAGCACCGAAAGTCCGGGCTCCCAGATGTCCCTGCGTCAGGGCAGGTGCCAACCAAACGAGCCGTGACTCAGTCGCCCGCCATTCTCAGTTTACCATTGCAACTGAGAGCAGAGGGCCCGATATGCTTATGTACACGAGACAGTACTGCTTACACTAAAGGGTCAGGTAAACAGGCACTGAATATTTTTTATGCCTGCCAAAAAATAAGCGTCCCCAGTTGTAGAGAAAACCATGGCAATCACATTTTTGCAAATATCCCATAATACTAACAATTGATAGGGATTTATGTGCAAAGACCCTCGATATGATTATTGTGCACGCCTTGTGGTGGAGTGCCCAAAAGTAATTTTGACCACGTAGGGTTCATTAACGTGCACTAAATCTAGATACTCAGGTGTTTCTTGCACCCCACTGAGTGGCCACCATGGCCAGGACTCAATACCACAACCTTAATCTTTACAGGCCAACACCCTAAGCGCTAAGCCACCACAGCAAGTCTGATATCTCAGCACTGTGAACGACACAGACAAAAAGCAATTCAAAATTTCAAAAAGCAATTCCTGCACCAGTCCTTGGTGCGTGACCATTCCTTCTTGATCCCTAATCAGCATCACGTTTCCCATTATGGAAGCTGAGGCACCGAGCCCACTGACTGGTGGAAACCAGCACTACAAAACTGGATCTTAGATCTGCGATGGTCCAGTTCCAGCCCTGCAGATGTCAGATATCTGTGAGCAGTGCTGATGCATGTTGACAATGTGGGTGCAGTGATACACCTACCCCTCTATGTAGGGGACAAATGTAAGAGGTCTAGAAGTAACCGAAACCGGCTGGGGTGACCACGAAGGGTGTTCTTGCCCCTCCACAGTGGTCAAGAGGCTATTGCACTCGGCTGCCAAACTGCAGGACATGGGTTTGAATCCTGGCCGCAGTGGCTGCATTACGATGGAGTGCACATTAAAGAACTCCAGGCACAGGAAATTTCTGGAGCCCTACATTATGGCATCTTGTAATCATATTCTTGGTTTGGGACGTAAAACCGTGGCAATTATATTAAAAGGTTGTTCTATCCTGGTAACTTCCTTATCGCAGCACTTATTCATGAGATTCTTGTGATGTCTTGTTCACATCGTGCAAGTGTGCACTTATCACCACACGAACGTTGGACTTCAGGGTTGTTTACTGACCCTTTCACTCTAAATGCCAGTTTAACCGAAACTGCTTTCAGTGACAGTGACTGCCATGTTGGCTCCAATATGATATTACGGAATGAGCCACAGTTGTGTTTCATGTGTCCAAACAGAGCAATACCACACTGCCCGTACTACACAATGCAATTTGGTACTGAAGAGCACAGCAAGGGCATTACCCTCAAATTGCACCACCAGGTCATTCACTTGAATGATAAAAAGCAACACCCTGTGCGAATTCTACGGCTAGGCATTTCTGTGTTACGTGAAACTTCGGCAAAGCATGGTTGACATACCTGACACAAAAAAAAAAAAAAACACTTTGTAAATAAATGTGCCTGATACATGCAACTATTGAACAAACTGCAAAAGAAAGTGCCAGCTGGCATCGAACAACCGCACATCACAAGCTTTAACACAATGTGCACATTTGGCATTTAACTACCACACATCACAAGCTTTAACACAATGTGCACATTTGGCATCTAACTACCACACATCAGAAGCTTTAACACAATGTACACATTTGGCATCCAACAACCACACATCACAAGCTTTAACACAATGTGCACATTATGATTAGTTTCCTTGTTTCTCGTTGCGTATCACTGACAAACTGACAAGTGATGCCGCAGCTGTGCACGATCACGAATCATTAAGAGGACATTGACACAATAATTTTCGTCTGATGTCTTTTTGTTACAATACATAGCTGGGGTACCGTTAGTTATAACACTGCACAACGATTGCCCCAGCGCACAGCATAATTATTTACGGCGCCTTTATTACCGGCTAGTTTCACTTTCAGTCAAGAAGAGCTCCAAAAACTACAAGCTGCGAAGTGCAACTAGCGCCACCTAGCATTTGCAACGGAGTAACAAATTCGACCATGCGAACACACACAACCGTGAGCCCTTCTGCATGGCCTGATGAGCCGTACGGAAGTGCATCACACTTTATCTGCCACTAAAATGCATCACACGAAATGCACTTGAGCTCATTTTGCAAAAGCCCCATAGGCCCGACTGGAACTGAACGCTGAAACAATTCCCACAATGTTTCACTGTTTGACAGCATGGTCGACAAATGGCACGTGGTTGGAATACAGGCATTATGCTTGAGTATTTTACGTTGATTCAAAAAAGAACCCCCCCCGAGTTATTTTTTTTTTCTACACACATAAGAAAGACTCACTCAAGGTGTGCATTTCGCTGGTAGTCGTCGAGCAGGTTCCGAATCACCTTGGAGCCGTGGATGTCCACGTGGACGTCCCGCTTACCCGAGGACCCATTAGTGACCAGGCCCTTGGATTCACTCTCTGCCCACAGGGCAGTGTACACCTGATTGAGGGACTGCTCGTCCTGCGCAAGCATTGAGTAGAACGCTTCACTCAGGAATGCATAACATCCAACAGAGTTAATGGGCATTCGTTGTGGGGACAATGCACAAAAGAATATACTAATCGAGTAATGTTAAAGTGAGTACAATATTAAACAAACAGTATAAATTCAGTATATCTAATGGTGCATCATAAGCACAACTCTAGCACTTCAACAGCATTGATGATTTTTATGAACATTGCTTGAAGACTTATCTGCGACGCTGTGATAGCAGCAAGAAAAATTTATGAACCTTCAAACAACTTGTCAGACATTTTTCTTTCACTAATAGCGGTGGAATATTGTACACATCATTGAATCCAGTTAATTCAATATACCTGTGTTCAACATATTCACGTAATTTTAACGGCCTATAATATATGCCACACAGGCCGAAGTATTCTCCGTGCCAGCTCAATTTCACACTACCAAAGCTGTGAAAGTGTGAAAGGCAAGAACCCACCTGTGCCGAACACTGAAACCCCTGGCTCTCGATCACAGCCATGAGCTTGTCCAAGGTGACGAGGCCGTTTTCCGGCGCCTCGCACAGTGCGACCAGCCGGTGTAGGGCTTCGCTGATGGCGCAGCCGACGGGCTTGTCGGACTTGACAATCACTTCCTCCGTCCCCTCCCCCTCGAACGAGTCCTCGGTCTCTGCTCCGCTTCCATCATGAGGTGGTGGGCTATCAAGTCCATCTGATGGCGGGATCATGTCCTCGAGCGGCAGTAAATCGGACCTGATCAGCTCGCCGTCCTCGTCCATTCAAACGCGGGAGTCACGGGCAGGGTCCTAGCCCATGGCTGCATTGACAAAACAGGGGCAAATTATTAGGGACAATCATCACCAAACGCTGCTTCAATTATCCAAAGCTTGAAGTGAAGACATATCAGTGATCATATTGCATCCACTTTTTAGTGTGACTGGAATTCTGAAAAAACTTCATGCACTTTCAGATATCTCACTACAGAAAGCAACTCTAGCTGCAGAACAATAGCAGTAGACAAAATTGTCGGTTGTTAGCAAAACTGATCGACAGTGGGATGCATCAGTTATTATAGCTGCATCGCATTGCATTGTAGTATTATCACTGATGTTCCTGTACAACATGGAAGGTACTCGAACACACGCGTCAAGCATACAATATCCGTAGAAAAGTAGTCATCACTCACGAAACCGCATGCAAGCGCGGCCTGCGCCAAGCAATAACGCATGTCACAGGAAAGTTGAAAGGGTGGTCACTGTCAAAACAAAAGTTGACAAGTGTACATGTCAATATTTTGCAGAAGTGCCTGTCTAGGTATCTGTCTCACCTAACAATCTTTCTCTGGCGTTAGGTGGGGGGGTCATTGTAATGTGGAGGTATTAACGACGGTTATTATCAAACAATGGTCCAATCATGCAACGCTTGGAATGGCTTGTCACTGAACGTCTCGCACAAAATTTTTTATTCAATTATAATTCCAAGAAAACTTCACACGCTTTAGAGTATCTCAATATCTTGTACAAGCACCTAGGCGTTTACATGTCCTACCTAAACATTTCCTTTGATGCCAACCTGCGTCACTGAATATGTGTGGCAGCTAGGCATGTGTCACTACTCCATCAACCTCTCTAATGCCAACTCATATTGCATATGTGCCTCAACATTGTCCGCTGCTCTTCCTAACAGGCCTTCTGATCCCAGTTCACTGTGTGCTTAAGCAGTCACAGTTGATGGACCTATTGACTGAAGATCAGATTAAACCACCCATGTGAAGAAAAAAAAAACCTGAAAAGAGATTATCATGGCGTGCAAACAAGTGCCGGCCTAAAAGAATAACGCTTCCTCGAAGTTCTGCAGCCAATTAATGGAACGGTTTGTGCACTAATTGCCGCCGTCACGGAACGAGACATCCGTGACATTGAACCTGTACGTCGCACACAGCACGGGAGTTAGGTACGGCGGGGAGGGGGGAGTAAGCGTGCCCCCACTCCGCCATTCCCCCCTAGGGATGGTTGATTAAATTTTTTAATCGATTAATCGTTCGTCCATTTAGCCTTTCATCGATTAATCGCTTTCGCTGTGATGTTTTAATCGATTAATCAACATTTCTTTTATGGGTGCTTGAAAAATGATGCCTCCTTGTTTGAGAAGCGTTGCTTGTATTTGATATCGACAGAAGTATTTATCCGACGCACTAGAGATCGCATGTGCGCATTAGCGGTTGCGTGAAAATTTGCACTTTCGCCCATTGAACACAGGGAGCCCGTCGTCTTTGGATGATGTCAAGGATCGAAAATTCCGTGTGTGGCCATGATCCACGGACAAGTCAGCAGCAGGTCGTATTTCCTCGAAGTCTGCCTACTAGAGTGAACCGAAATCAGAGGCGCTTTCGGCGACCACACTTGTTGGGAAATCGCACCGGAAACATGCAGTGTGGCCGAGGGTGACGAAATCCCGAGAAAGGTAAAAAAAAAAAGAAGAAAGCCGAGGATGAAAGGAAAGTTGAAGACGCTCGCTCTTGCAGGGCCGGTAACATTTCTCGCTTTGTCCGTTCTGTATTGTGGAAGCCCTCAACAATACTATAACCACGAACTGACGTGATCTCTTCCTTGAGTTCACTCATGCGAGATCACACAGCAATCACTGTTCTCAAACAGGCTACCAGTGCGGGCATCTGAGGGAAATAGAGTGACACGAGTTTTTCCTCCCGGCTAGAATAAGCGGCAGCTGCGCCAGTATACAGCACAGGTTTCACCTGGTCGCCGACATAACTCGGCGCTGCGCGCACCTTTTAAATCGTGCGCACAGCTCGAACTGTGAGTGCTGTCTAATGTATCAGAGATTAGAACACATTGTATTTCGCGACTGTGCTCCATTCGTGCCACAGCAGTAGACGGCGGCCTCTAGGCTGGCTGACATGGGAGTACAAGCAATAGATGAAAGCTGTATTTCTCTCGAAATGACAACCATGTGGAATTGCCAAATGCTACAAGGTCGTTTTTTCAATAGAAATGGACTGGATGCTAGACGTTCGGTATACGAATGCACGAAGTGGCGGATTATGAAAACCGACTATTAAACTTAAATGAAGTTGAAGTGGTTTCTTTCCATTATGGGACTATTAGACCTTTTTCATAATCCTCGAGTTCGTTTGCCTGCACAGCATATTCGCCGAAGTAGTGGCGGCCCGTGTCACGTTTCAAGTGGAGGCGAGGTCCCAGTACATGTGCTGGGGTTTGACTATTATGAGTGTTTATGTCAAGAGAGCTGAGTAGACATTTTCGGCGTCATAGCACGCTGTTTTGTAGAAGTGAATAGCTGCCATAAGTTGGGCTAATTGCATTGCAGGGAAGCTAGCATTACTGTTATCAAAGGGTATATAGGCGTTAAGGCGGACAGTTGGGCTATGTGGCATGAAGCATAATGAAATATGATTACTAGCGTCCATGTCCCCTTCGCGCAAGCAGTCATGTCTTATTATGTATATACGGATCATTCATTCTTATCCCCATCATCATGCCTCATCGCTCTTTTCCTCTGTTGCGTTGTCCCCAAAGTAGAGTAGAAGGCCGGGGCGTACTGGATCAGGCCACCCTCTCTACCTTCCAATAGATTATCTCTCTTTCTTTCATTGGTGACAAATCTTTCATTCGCTAAGGAGTAAAATACAACGGCCGTAAGAACTGAACCAAGTCAAGAAATAAGGAGCGCATATTACAATGTGGCACTTACACAAGAAGCAAGTAAAATCCGGGAGTTAAATAAAACGGTGTAGGCGACGGAGATCCAGTCGAGTTAATTTCTATCTTTATGGGGTATGGCCGTCTGCGGCTCCGGGCTCCTTCTACTTACGTAGAAATATGCGCTCGGCATCTGCGTCTCGGCGCCGCGCGCCTCGCAATCATGCGCTCCAGCCAAGGGGCAGTGTTGGGGGGGGGGGGGGGCGGTGCCGTAATCGATTAATCGAAGAGCTTTAATCGATTAATTCGATTAATTGAAAGAGGCAAGTCGATGAAGATTAATCGATTAACTGTGCACATTTAATCGATTAATCGTTCATCGATTTTACCATCCCTATCCCCCCCCCCCCCCTCATTCACAGCGGGGGCGTCCACCTTTCTCCACTTCCGGGCCGCATACCCAAGCGGCCCTAATTAGCGGCTACATTTTGTTCCAGCATGTAGTGTACTGCAGAAATGAGCCTTGCATAATAAAGCTGGCATATATTGATAACACATGCTTCGTTCCTCACTCAGTGACAACTTAGACCCTGCCGATACCACGCCCCTTTGGACACACCCCCTGTACACACAGGCTGCCAGTTTTAACGTGTCTTGCTCGCACAAAAAATAACCGCAGTCGCACGGCGCAGCAACGATTCGAGAACACTAACTAAATTGCTTACATTCCAGCGTAAACGCACGTCCGTACGTGCTGAATAGCTAGGCGCGCTTGTTCAACATTGCAGACGACACTTCGCGCAACAGCCTCAGCGAGACTAATTTACAGTCCCAATAATTAATGTCAGCGTACAGGCCAACGATGACCCGGCGCGCCTTCTATTAAACTGATGCCAGCGAGACCGAAAAGCGCGAAAGGCGCAGAGAGAGTGAAATAAACAAGTACTGGCCGGAGCATAACAGAAAGCACGTGGAGAACGCGCGTACGCGGGACGCTCGCCAAATAAACAAACGCGGCACGGCATCCGTGTTATGGAGGCGAGATATCCGTGTCCCAGCCGGTTTTCTTGTTTCTTTAACGGTACCTAGTCACGCGCATGAATGCACGCCGGCAACAAAACCCCTCCCACTTTAGTTGCCGGCCACCCGGCCATTGACACACGGGGAAAGAGCATGCCAGTTGCTCGAATGGCGGTGAAATACTCACAAGACGCCGTCGATGACACTGAGAACGTGCGCTCCGGACAACCGATAGCGGCCTTGGGGCGCCGGTGAACGTCTTCGATGCCGATGCAACAGCTGGTTGTAGTGAACGCCTCCGGTTCAATACTCAACAAACAGCACGAACCGTATGCACGCGGTCAAACGAAGGCGAATGAACTGGTCGAAAGCCCCGCCAGTTGCCTTTTGGCCCTTTTGGTCGCGGCGTGTGGTGTCGCTGCCGTCGCTGGTATCGCGAACAAGTAGGGATGGTTTGTACCTAGCCTGGGGAAGCTCAGGGGCTGCAGGCGCTGCTAGGTGCTTTTGTGCGTTAGATAGGTACGAAAAGAAAGAAAACGATATATATATATATATATATATATATATATATCTATATATATATATATATATATATATATATATATAAGCGAAACGAAGACGAAACCGAAACACTGTTTAAAATTTCGTTCCGGAGTGAAACCGGGACACTTTTTACCGGTTTTCTTAAGTCCAAGGGAGTTCAAGGAAGACGCTCGTCATTTCTACAGAGTTATGAAATACGACTATCCTTCCCCCTGAAAACAGAAACTGTGGTGCAAAGTGCGCTGTTTCACCAGTCAGTTTCTTGTTTCCTGGGCGAAATTAGTCACATTCCATAAATGTTTATAAATTAGCAGCGTCGCTTTTCTTTTTTTTTTTTGAAATATTAAAACGGATATGGATTCCCTGTATAAAAAAGTGCCATTCCTCGATAAGGTTTGAGCATCCAACTGTTCTGGTTTAAAAGTTAATAACTCATATTTTATTATTTAGTGTTCAAATTTTCGCTCCTACATTTGTTACGCAGCTTGCGTGCAACTGTGAACAAAGCAGCTTCCGCAAAAAGTGCACAGATATATACTTTTCTCTATATATAATAACTATGGGCACATATTCTGGAAAACCCGGTATAACGTTAAAGATTGCGAATTTCACGCTAAACTGTCCCTCGCTTGTAGACGTTTTCTTCCCTCGTTTCTTGTCTGCGCAGCCCAAGAATGCCTAGATTTCAACGTACCCGCCATTCCACTACGCCCACCGTACTGCACAGGGCAAGTCTTTATCTAATCATCCACAAGACCAAAGTGATATGACAAATGCACATGTAAAAATGGCGTTCAGATGAACCAGGACATGGCAATCTTCGTAGAACGTGGTTTTCTTTCTTTCTTTCTTTCTCTTTTTTCTTTTTACAGTGAGGGATAGACACAAGAGTCACATATTCTAAAGAAAGAATGTTTGCTTATCGCTCTAGATTCGTCCCTGTACGGGTAAGGTTCGTGATCCTTGCAACAAAAAACCTGCAAGAAAAAAATCTATCCTGCTCCATAGCGCATGCGTAGACATCTTAAAGGCCACACGAACCAGACTTTTGGTCATAACTCTGATAATAGTTTTGATCGTTCATACATAATGAGACCAATTTAAGCTGCATCATTTTGGTCATGTCATGCGGCCTGGAAGTTTCACGAACAGTCGGATAATGTTAGTTAAAGTAGAGCGCGAGTACAGGGAAACGTATCGACGATCATTTCAAGCACTCATTACGACCATGGAGATCTGTCTGGTGTTCGCATACTTACGATGTCCAAGAGCCGCTGGCGATTCCACGCCGCTGGTATCGCTGTATGGGCCTACAGGTAACTCCAAGAGTACATAACAGCCATACTTTGGTCGTAAAATCAGTGCAAGTTTTCAACAGTATGAGCCCCGACGCCACAGGCGAGTATCTTACCAACGGTCGCTGCAAGAGATGTTAAGGAGGTCAACGAAATTGAAAGTTGCGAAGCTTCGAACTGAACCGTATCGCGTCTGCGCACATCTCTCACACCGCATTGTTGCGAGTTAAATGGCATACTGTGAACTTTAGAGAAAGCTCACCGATGTCTATTTGCGCACGCGTCTGGCTTATCAGTCTTCGCGTACGGAGTCACCAAAGCAACACCATAGGCGTCTATTTTCAGCTCTTAGCCACTTAGACCTCCGGCGACCATCCCCCCTGAGACTGAAATGAACGACAAAAACGTTTTCGTTTGCTGATGGTTCCTAGATAATTACTCTGTCCATATGCCGAAGGACAACAAAGAAAGCGCAGAACTAAGCCATAGCCTATACTCGAGACGGTATATATTCACTGTGCGCCCATTCGCGACAGTGCCAGCGACGGACCACCGGCTACCATTCAGTGGCACGCGATGGTTCTTTATCTCAAGAGGCTGGGCCGCCTGGTAACGGTTGGTCCACAGAACTGAATTGCGCATTCGGCGAGTTTGCCTTCACGAGGAGCTCAGTAATGCATTTGTAGTGTCATTTCACAGATATGTTTGAAGAGTGCAACGCCCAGTGCTTTCGTCAATTAACGCCCCAACTCCCTAGGCGGGACGGCGCTAGGGTATTTTTACTTGGGGGGGGGGGGGGGGCACCTACGACAAAGGAATTTCCTTCGAGTGCGTGATTTCACAATTCGGCTACTTTGGTCACCTTTGGGTGCTCTTGGGGATGGCATGGGTAGGGGGGATGGGACAGAAGGCGGCCACCTTCCTTGTGGGCCCTGACGGCAACCCTGTCTATGGGAGGGTCTGATATCTTGTAACTCAACCTCACTCCTGATAGAAGTATAAAAGAGCAGCGTGTTCTTCTAAAGTGCTCACAGTTTTGCTGTTTGGGATGGCTAATAGGCTGAAATGCGGAAGATCGCGATATCGAATACGGCATATTGTTCGGCACTGCTCCTTTAATTAATCTGTCCGTTGCGAGGGGCAATGAGATCGTTTGATTACGGTTGGCAGGGTGTGTCCTTCCACAGGCTGTCTTGGAAACTTCGCCATGCGCCTTTGTCGCTCTGGGGCCCCGAAAGATTGATCGAGTCTATTAATCAAAGTGCCGTCTATTAACATTCCTGCGTTCGTATATGCGATCAAAACATAACGCCGATAGCCAATTTAATTAACTGTCTTCGGAATCTCACCCGACAACACACCTGGAGACCTTCCACCGGCCGCTTCATTGAACCAGTTCCTGAGTACGTGCATGACCTCCACTGAACCGCAGGCTACATTTTAGGCTCGCAAACGTTGTGGCATGCATGCTGTCCATAAGGCAATGACGTTGTTCGCAAGTATGGTTGTATTCCAGCGCATACTTATGCTCTCAACCCCGACCTTTAGGATTCGTTTTGAAGTGGAACGTGTAAGATCGCATCGATGAGTTCTGGCACGTGAAATATCTGTGAAGAAGTCGAGCGGACCTCATTCCTCAGGTGGCCCTTTAAGGTGCTCATTCGCAAAAGGTGTCTATCTCATCTAACGACCCAATTTCTTGTCAATAAATGAAGTGGTACATATAAAGATGTATCGGCGAAAAAAAATCTGGCTGGTAGGCACGGCAGAAGTTTGCTTTGGATCAGGAACGAAATTAATATTAATAGTGGCTGATCCAGAGGCGTGGCCCAGGTATCCTGAAAACTCCCCCTTCCTGCTTCAAATTAAATTTTAAAGGTACACCACGACGAAGAGGGCATATTGGGTAGCAGATGAAGTCTAAATAGCCACGCTGGTCATTATTGAACAGGTGTTCTGGCAAATAACGTGGAGGTGGCTTCGGCTGTCTACGCCCGATGCTGAGTTTTAGGTATAAGGTTCCTCATAAGATGACCACTTCTTCGGAAAAAGTCTGTATCCGCCCCTGCGTATAGCTATATATACAACAGAAGCATTATCAGCTATTCTTTAGATAACCATTGACACTCGTGTGCGCTATGAAGAAAGGAACAGAGATATAAAGAGTGACCTTATCTCGACGGCATGCCTTCTTTTTTTAAAAATGAACATCGACTAAGACTACATCGTTTCGTCTTTCATTAGTTTCGCTATGCATGTGCGCAGATACGCGTTTTCGTTTTTCTTGACGTCGCGCACTTCTAATTGGTTGAGTGGTTATTTCATACATTAATTGACTAAATGTTTTGCTGAAATTGCCCGAAGATAAGCGCAAATGATAAGGTCCGCTCACTTTTATCAAGCGGCTATTCAGCCTATCCTGCCGGTATACATCTTGCCGCGATCTTTCTCACCAGGCAAGTCTAATAGTTCATATACGAAGCGAATTCAGGGCAACGCCTCAAAACGGTCACCGATTTTTCAAAACGCGTTCCGCGGTTCCACTCCGAGACGCCTTCGAGTTGCAGCCACACACACACAACGCGTTCTCTGCTCGGGTCAAGGCTCAAATCTGTACGTTGTGAATTAGATTCAGCGTTTCAAACGCATCACTGCTCACGCTCACCAACCGCAACTGGGTGACCCAAGAGGAATAATATAAAAGGGATCGTCCGGCTCGGCTTCTTCGATCCATTCAGCAAATACAACGGTAGCCTCACTTCACGGCTCACTGGAGCCTCGCGAGAACGCAGCATGCGGCCTCGGCCTGCCCTTGTGTATACACCACTGCTTCGTGCAGTCCTTCTAAACGCATCCCGTTATAGCGAGTAGGTCGCATCGAATAGACCTCGCTACGGAGAGCAGACGACAGGGCCTGTATCGAAGCCTATCAGATTGATTGATTGATCGCCTGATTTTTGGGGTTTTACGTCCCAAGAGCATGACACAATTCTTAGGGACACCGTAGTGTAGGGCACTTGAAATTCCGACCACCTGGGGTTCTTTAACGTGCACTGACATCGAACAGTACACGGGCCTCAAGCGAAGCTTATCAGAGTGCCACAATCATATACAGGTTCAGAAAGTGAGCCGGTGGGCTATATGGTCTTCCAGTGATTGACCAGTGTGGCGCTTTTACTGAAGTAAGCGTTATTTTGACCAATCACGTGAGGACGTGTCAACCGGTACACTTCCAGAAACGTTGTAGTTAGGAAGTGACGACAGTGAAGGGGACCCTCAGTTTGCCCACTGCCCCATGATGACTGGACAACAGCTGTCCATACATGCAGGACCTACATGTACGCACTGATAAACTCTGCCGCCTTCCGTGATTCGTGGCGTTGCGCCAGAGTATTGCGTTTACCACAGAACGGCACATGGTTGATTCGGTCTCTTCATTTTATCTGCACTTTAGTTTTTGTTATTTCTTATGTGGGCGCCGCCAACGAGCCTAACTGTACGAAAAGTGACGCTGGTTAAGCAGCGGGAATCTAAGGTTCACTTTCACGGTATATACATCAGCAACACGAACCATTATACTGCTCGTGTTGTGATTGCTCGTGCAACACGAGCAAACCACTGAAGCCTAATGAATGCGTCACCAGATGCTACATGACAGCCCCCGTCGTAATAGTGGCTGCTGCCATTGTGACGGGGACTCCCACCTCAATGAGCGCTTCAGATTGATTTGACAATGAAACACCTCGGGTTGCGCGCACTCTTCGTCATTTCCGGCGTACCTTTTGCACGTGGTACCACGGAGGCGGTGGGTCACATCGGATGAGCCTTAAAGTCGCTTACCGAAGCCTGCATGTAGGTGAGCGTAGCGCCATCCACACTTCAAGCAAACTCCGCGTAGACCAGAAAAAAAAAAACCGTGCCACGACGCCACGTAGTAAGTCGCGGAAGCCGTTTACACCAGTGGACTACAGCATGCACCAGAAGCAGGAAGAGACTGCGGGTGCGACAGTGTCCTTTCATCCACGCGAAAGCGATTTCGCCTGCCAGTGTGAACGCGTTTTTTATACGCTTTTACTTCTTTTTACGACGCACCTTTTCCCGCTTTTATCGACTTCTTTCTTTCTTTCTTTCTTTCTTTCTTTCTTTCTTTCTTTCTTTCTTTCTTTCTTTCTTTCTTTCTTTCTTTCTTTCTTCTAGTCGCGAGCAACCGCGAAAGTGCAAAGGCGACGTTGCAGTAGACGCTTAACGATGGCGCGGTGCGGGTTTCTCCGAAAGCGACAAGATACCGTGCAGACTGTCACGATCCGAAAGGACAGGCGACATGACTGTCGTGCCGTAGGTTCTTTATCTTCTTTGTTCGAGATGCGGGGTCATACGTGGTGTCCCTCACAGAAAAAAAAAATAGAGGCTAAATTTTTCTTATCCTCGGCACTTCTTCAGATCTCGCATGTAGCCAAAGCCACCACAGAAACGAAAGAAATCAAGCCAGCAAAGAAAAAAAAAAGCTAGAAGAAAGAACTAGAGCGACGGACGCAGCGCCACTCGGTGGCGACTTCCAGTCAAGTCACAGAATTCGTGCCCTAAGAAAAAATGGCGAAAACGTGACGGCAAACGCCTGCCGCTTTCTTGCGACTTGTTCTCTTGCTTGGAGTTGGGTTCTTCTCCTATCCTTATTTGCGAACTTGTGTACGAGTACTGCTCATTTCTTTTTCTTTGTCTGCTCCAAGACCGTCGTGCCCGAAGACATGACGGCGAGGATAAAAGGAAAATGTAGTCTGGCAACAATGAAGCCCAACTAATGAAGTGCTTCGCTTCCATCCACTCCGGCCCTGTCTTCATTGAGAGAAAAGCCGCGGCGGAGAAAGTTCAGAGGAAGGTCGTTGGCCAAGTCCGACTACGCGTGCAGAGCTGAAAATTTCTGAGAGCTACAGTGTTACCTCTCAGACCTGCCACAATGGTCCAGTGGCTACGGCACTCGATTATTGGTCCGAAGGTAGCGGGATGGAATCCCGGTAGCGGCGGCTGCATTTCGGTGAAAGCGAAACGTTGAGGCCCGTGTGCTGTGCGATGTCAGTGCACGTTAAAGAAACCCAGGTGGTCGAAATTTCCGGAGACCTCCTCTACACCGTCTCACATAACAATATCGCGGTTTTGGGACGTAAGACCCCACCAATCAGTTTCCAAGTGCAAGCACTACCGACTGTCGCGCTATATCGGACACTACAGGTCGGAGAAACTGATAAAGCCCGTTGTTTCTATGTTAAGCTGCAGGGTCTCGGTGAACTTTATTTCACTCTCGTCAAGCGCATCCAAGTGTCGAGCTTCACCTTCAAATCGCAAATCGCGGCGTTGCCCGCTCGCGTGCCAAAGGGGCTTCCTTATCGGTACTTGTTATCCTGTCGCGCTCTAAGGAGTAAGTGTTCCGGTTGACAAGCCTTGCCGAAGAGGTGAGCAAATAAAGATAACGCGGTACATTTACACGGTCAATGGGCCACTAGAAATGGAGACTGTGGCTGTCATGATAAGTGCAACACCGCCGACCACGGTCCACGGGGCTATAGGTCGTTCTAAGCGTGAACATTTGACAGAAACCTGTCTGGATGTCCAGCGCCGACCCGTCATCCCTGAAGAAGGGGCCAAGCTGGCCTCGAAACGTCGGAATTTTTACGTTTGTGGTTGGTGTCCCCTTATCGCCACCTTTCACAGGTAGCTCTGCGCGTCTCGAGGGTGGGAAAGTTGCCGCTGCCATTAATAACGATAAAACAGTGGGGGCTGTCTTCACTGTCTTCTTATGTCGTAAATGTGACGCTAGAGCAAACTTAGCCTTATAATCCGAGGTTTGGGTCTCTTTTCGCAAGCAAACGTTCTTTCATGTCCTGACACTTAGGACTGGTGGTTGCTTTGCCTACAGCACCTCTCTCTCCTGGAAAGCCTTATCACTACTTGCACGAAAGTTTCCTGTTGAGAAGGGCACGCAACACCTTTTACAAACGGCACTGCTAACCGGCGTCCATTTTCAAGCACTTTTTCAATCATTCTTAGCACAGCCTTAAAAATATTAACTGGCGGTCTTTTATACTCGTAAAAACGACGATATGATTAAGAAGCACGCCTTGCAGTGGAGTGCTCCGGAGTGATTTTGACCACCGGCTGTTCTTTAACGTGCTCCCAAATCTAAGAACGAGTTTTTTCTTTCCTTTTTTACATTCCGCCCACCATCGTAATGCGGCCTTCGGTGTTCGAATTCGAGCCCGAAACCTCGAGCTCTGAAAGCCAAAAGCATGGCGGCTAAGCTATGCTAAGGCGGGTCGAGTGCAGACTTAAGAAAGAACACGAACTGGCACGCCTTGTGGCTTTGACTCAAGTATATTTGACTATTTCAAGATGTGCGTTAGACGTGTGAAAGCTGTTTTGCTGCACGGGAGGATGTGATGGATGGAAAAGTCTTTGAAATATCGAGACACCATCGGAATAAACAGCTAACCTGGTATATCTCAAGCTATATATCCCAAAGCGCAAGAGTAGAGAAGGTACCTGCGATGGCAACCACTACATAGCAGATGTTCAATAGGTCGTTTGCACATCCAGCAGCACTTACCATTGTACACACATAGCAGAAGTCGCTTACGACTGATAGTTTCTTACCACTTCTATTGCATTGCCGGAGCCTTATAAATGCTATAAGGTACCTGCGGTTATATTGAAGCATTACTAGACGTCCAAGTGTGCAAGAAGTGTTGCCCGACACAACTACTGCGCGCTAAATGGTAAACATGACCTTTATGAATTCCGCGCCTCTGTTTATAGCTGTTCAGAAGAGCTGAGTAACGATGACCCCATTACAGCATACAGTTTCTAACGGCAATGAATATTGTATTGTTCCACTGTAGTTGCCCCTGTAGCGGAGTGTAGTATAGTGGAAATGATGTGTGGTGATGAAGATCTTGGCCAAGGCTGCTATACTAGATTGATTTCTGGGATTTTATGTCCCAAGACCAGCTATGATTATAAGAGATGGCTCATAGTGGAGGGCTCCGGAAAATTTTGACCACCTGGTATTCCTGTGCACTGATGTGGCACCGTACACGGTCCTCGGCATTTCGTCTCCATTGAAATGCAGCCGCCGCGGCCGAGGTTCGATCCCTCGACGTTCAGATCTGCAGCCGAGTACCATAACCACTAGATCCCCGTGGCGAGTGCTATACTAGATATACTTGCTTAACACTTCTTTTGCACGTCCAGCACACGTCTTGAGATTCGGGAAAAAAATGATGACCCCGTTACAATATTCATTCGGCATCGGCGACGCCGTACCGTTAGACAAGACACATCCGAGGGCCACGCTTCCTGGCATGCTCAGAAAAGGGCTAACGGGTGAGAGGGAGAGCGACTCTCAGGTCCGAAACGTCCCCAACGTGGGATCGGCTGAACTATGCGAGAGGCGGCGTGCGCACCGTGGATGCCTAAAAATACCCGCGCGCACGCCGCCGGTGTACTGCATTGTCAAAAAACCAGCAGTGCAGCCACCGTGCCAACCATAAGGTGCGGCACACCCACTGGCTGAAAATGAATGCCGCATATCACGGCCGGGCGCCCGACCGGCTTTTTTCCCTTTCATTAGCTCCCCTCCATCTATCACCTCGGCCCCTAAAGGACGAAATGGATGCACGAAGTCTGACGGCCTATTTTCGGCCACTGGGCAAGGTGACTCGGGTATATCGCTGAAGGAGAAGCTGTAGTGCCCGAGAAGGGTGCGTCTCCGTAGGCTGAGCGAAGGGTAATGTTACACTGTTTATAGTAACGGATAATCAATCAGGCAACGATGCCGCGGCCCCACAACAAGCACTGCACGCTCACACAGATAGCGAAACAAGCGCATATAGGAATGAGTAGCAGATGAGTCGAAATGAGTCACTACCGAGATTCAGTAGTTCCAGCCATACTAAAGGGCCAGTCCTTACTTAGACGCAGATTCGCTCGCTGTCTCATTCTGTGTGTTTAGGGGGCCTGCGGCGGAGCACGCTTACATTACTTGCCAGTAGCATGTACCATAGCCAGTAGCATGTACCACGGAAGGCAACAAGCTTGGTAAGGCTTCTACTTGCTTTATAGCGCAATAACTCTTTCAGACATGTCCACAAAAAGTAATCTGTATCATCTATTTGTGTGCGTCCTAACCGTTATATGTATTACTTTTATGTGCCTGTGAGACAATGATGAAGCACAGAGTGCTGTCTAGGCATTCATGTATTGCGGTTCGGTCCTTGCACGAAATACAGTCAGGTGACAAGGCGCCCTGCACGTGACTTCATTGAGCTCTACTCGGCGACAAAATATATGATTGTCACGACAAAACGCAGCGCGCCAAACATCAGACGACTATCTAGGGGTACCCCACGAACGTCTAGTTGACCTGATTCCTCAAAGCGCGATTCCACCGGACTCCATTACTTCGTGGTCTTCCCCTTTCTGTCACAGTGGCAAAGTTAATTCGGCTATATAGAAGCAGTTTGGGACAATGACAGAGTACGTGGCATCAGGGTGGCCGTCATGTGAGGCTTTCAGAAAGAGAGGGAGGTAGCCAACTGAAAGGTAGGGATGCTAACCAGAACAAAGGTGCAATTTTCTACCCTTTACTGCGAGTTCAGGAAGAACACAAGAAACAAAAGAAACAAAAGGAATGACAGGGCGCAGCAGAAAGCAAGCACACGTTTACAACGCTGTGCTGCGAACAGTGCAGGACGACACCTGGCAGTGTAAATTAATTACCCACACACGTAGGCTAGTGCGCATGCGTACACGTTCGCACATGAAGTGTTTTTTTTGGTTTTTTTTTGTTTTCAAAGACAACAATAGCGCATTCGTAGCTGACTACAGCGAATACTTAGGAGGTCAGCATTGCAAGATGATTTTCTGCTGACAGCCTGTCTTCGACACGTTACCGCAGCCGCGACCATTTGTCGCAGAAGACCCTCTTTGCTCGGACAAAGGATCCTTCTCGAACGCTTCATATGTCATAATGTCGTCTACCAATGAGGAGTGGAGAGAGGGAACAGGCATTATTGAATAGTTGAACAGTTAAGTGACACGACGGAAGGTGCTGGTGGAGACTTCAATCGAATCAGACGACCGCTGTTAGTTTTCAGTCAATTAGTACTCAACGGAGACACCGCATTAGCCGAACGTCCCAATACAGCTGCCGTGACTGCAGAATGGAACTTAATGACGCGAGTCAGACAACACGTATTAGAAAATGCATCATGTTCGAAAGACAAGTGGCATATTACGAGTGGGGCCGGGAAACGAAAACAGCTGCTGTAGCACACGCGCGAAGTTAATCAGCAAGTGCCGGAAGCGAACAAGAGAGCAGCCAGTTGTTGAATCGGCGGTCGACGCGCACATGTCAGGCAACTTGAACGTCCCTGAATGGCGCATGCGCATTATACCCTGTTGGCTTTGGTAAACTGAACCATAGCGAATGAAGTGAAACGCGTGCATGGGTCAAGACAACGATCGTCGCACGTTGCAAATACAGCCCCACACGGAGATCGGGGAAACAGGAACCGTGGGCTACAAACCAAACTCTCCAGCTGAAGCACTACTGGCTTGGCATAATTATCCGCTTGAGTCTCTGTTGTAAACTTGCTCGAGCTCTCGGCCCTTCACTCAGTCGCATACTCATTGAATCATTCGCGCCCACGTACGCATTACGGCCGACTGTTCAACAGACAACGAATCAAGCAAAAGAGACTTTTATTGGAAAGAAGAAAAAGGAGATGTTTCTTGGAGACAAACAAAACAAAAAAAAAGAACTGAAGGAATACAGGGCCTCTTCTGGCAGAGCAATCCTGCTGCGAGTCGGATGAAAAAAAAAGAAAGAAAGCAGGAAGCGGAGTCCAATGGTCAACTGGCCTGGGCCATGGGTTTCACTGTGGTTCCTGCTGAGGTGCTTCGCCATCTAGCTCACCGCTCTGGGAGGTGTCTTCGTCCTGCTCGTACCCCTCGTCATCGTCGCTTCCACGCATCAGGTCCAGTACTTGCTCGGCAACGTTCTCTTTTCCGTGATCTCCCACGTGCTCCCAGCACAGCATCTCGATCTCACAGAGCTTGCTGTAGTAGAAGTTCCTTTCAAGCTCCAACCAGTACACGGCATCCTTGAGCTCGGCGACCTGGCTCGCAAGCTCTTTGACGGTATCGGAGAAGTCTCCGGCTCCAGCACCGCCTCCAGGAACCGTCCCCACCCTCGGCGCGTGCCCAGGGCACCTGGACGGTGCGTAGACAAAGCCGCCGGTACCGGTCTGGTCAGTCTCCTCGTAGTTGTCCTCGGCGTAGCGACAGTCGTGCAGGGCGGCGTGGTAGCCGTACAGTGCCGATGGGGAATAGATGTATGGCATGGCGTAACCTGCATCCGGTGGTACGGCAACATGAGCAGGGTATTGGGCGTCGAAGAGGTCCTTGAACCACTGGACCAGCTCCAAATTGTCGCGGTAGCTGCCTTCGGCCAGTCGCTCCACCGGCACTTCTCGGTCGACACCCACTCGTTCGAAAGCATCTCGCAGGGCCTCGAAGTTCTGCAGTGATTCGCGCCCTCGCCTGGCTTCTAGGTTCACCTTGCTCATGTTGACAGCTCCAGGAAAGAGAAGGTCGGTGAACAGGCAATACGCCGTCCCGGAGCTCAGATCTTCCACTTTGCCGTACGTCGTTCCTAGATAGGCATTGGTCCAGTGCAAAAGTTCCGAATCCTTGGCCCTGTTACCGCCGTAGTTGCAAGCAGCACCGGCGGCGGCGTAGCTACCGTTACAAGCGGCAACGTTCGGGACGGATTCGGCACCGGTAGAGACGGCACCGCCGCTACACTCCTCTGAATGCGTCGGAGCTGTGTGCGCCATGGGCCTGTCTTCGGGATTGGGCTCTCCGATCTTCGAGCTTCCTGTCTCCTGGCTTAGCGGACGGGCCTTGAGGGCGGCCTTCGATCTTTTCGAGGCCGATCGCTGGTCGCGGCACGAGGAGCGCGGGCGCGAGTGCACGAGGAACGGCTCGCGGATGGCGAAAAGACGGCGACGACGACGACTACGATGATGATGATGATCCTCTGTTATGGCTCTCATCCACTGAGGGGGATAGGCCAAGAATCGGGCGGCAGTAGTCAGTCAAACTGGGGTTGTGTCAAGGGAGACTGAGCCAAGAAGAAGAAAAACTACAGAAAGGAAGAAAAAACTGAAACACCCGGTAGTCTCTAAAACATCCTTTTTTTCTCTATCTGTTCCTTCCAATCATTTCAAATCAAAACGTAATCATGAAATAACTCTTGGACAATCCCCCCTGGTGGGTAAGTGCCGTATGTCTACAGGAGCATCATGATCATCATCATCATCATCCGGTAGTCAGATTAATAGATGGAATGGAGAGAATGCGAGAGTAGTGAAACATCTCGATATGAAGGGGCATACCCACATCGACGACTACGTAGATGTAGATGTAGACCAAACTGAATGGTGCCCACCCACTCTGCGGGATTGGCCAGAGGCCAGGTAATTAGCAGAAGTGAAAGGCCCTGGATACGCTTAATCGTTGTAATATATTTTACTTATAAAATAGTGCGGATATGAAGTCTAAGCAGGGCGCTCGAGGCACAGAGCGGCTGGCGACGACGATGATGATGATTACATGAATGGTGCAAGTTAAAATAAGTTAAAGAAATTGGAGACTGTTAAATGGGAACTCTGGCAGCTTTTTCACCATGCAGGTTCTGATATCGATGTTTTCCAATAGTTCTGATAGTCCTGTAGCAGCCAGGATGGTTCAGCTTGCTCAGAAACGTACCAATAATCTTAAGTGAGCCAGTGAACGGTGCGTTGAAACCGAAACGAGTAGGTGCTTTGTGTAGCGCATGCGATGAGTCCTAGCCATCCTGCCATCAGAAACATGGAGCTGGTGCCAGAAAAATGACAGTGCCGAAATCATCCGATGATGTACTGAGTTGTGCGAGCTTTTCTGAACCTGACAGAAACGATTTGAGCGCTGGAGTATCGCCGTTTCGCTTCTGACAACGCGCCTGCTCGGCTAGGCAGCGTTGAAGGTAATGACGTCAAAAACACAGCGTGTCCCGCACGGAAATCCGCTAGAAAATTGTAAAATTCATATTTAGTCACTTGCAACCGCCTCGCTTGGCGTATATTATTACAGTACCGAGGAGAATATACAATGAAAATTTCGTTGAGATCAGTGGGCACTGAAAAATCGCCGGAGTTGCCCTTTAAGGGGAAAAAAACAAAAAGAAAAGCAGGTATTATTTTTGGAGGAACAAATAAGCTGAAGCGTAGAGTAATTATGGCTGTAAAACTAAGTAAAATAAGTAAAACAAAGAATAAGAAAACTGTGTGTCTACGAACTTAAGTCTTTTCGAACCCTTTGTATACTCCTGCAAAGCATTGGCCAACCCTTCTATCACAGTGCCTTGTTCCTCGCAAAAATGGCTTACACTCATTGCAGGAGATTGTCCGAGACTGTATGAAACTGGATGAAATACGCAAATTTCACCTATATGCTCCATTAATTTCCTGCGCTTTCCGGATGAGTTCTAAGGAAATTCGTTATATGTAAATAAATTGCTTCAGGATTTCTTGTTTTGTGGGTGTGTGGTTAGATTTGTTTTGTTTACCTCTTTGTTCATGTGTGCTGTCCTTATTATAAGTACAATGTCCTCGATTACCATCGTGGGTATGAACCAGTCATTAGGCAACAACAACGATAACGACAAAGGTAGGGCCGTCTCCATTCAGCAGCGTTTGATACAACGACCTCGCGCTGAACAAAAGACCGAAAATCTCGGCCGTAAGTAGTAAAGCCTCGATGATCGTTCACATTTTATATAAATAATTATTACTTCTTTGTTGACCAGACCCCAACGTTGCAATGACGAAACACTTCACTATTTGCACGCGTGTCCGACCTCGGAGCCTTGCTCACAGCGCCGTCTTTACATTTCAAAAGCGTTGTTGCTGGCCACCATGCTGCAACAATCGGACGCATTGAAGCGACAACGTGATTTTGATACCAATTTAGCTCAAATGATTGTTTTTCCTGTGCCGGCGTCGTAGAGGTAAAAGAACGTCACTATATATTTTCTTCTAGATGCGAAGCAGCTCATGGACGAGCCTGTTCCGTCCCTGCGCCTTCCACACCCCCACTGCGCATGCGCAACAGCTGGCCCAAGCTGGCAAGGAACGAGAACCGCGCCCTCGCCCGCGAGAGACAACGCTGACGCAGGCAGCGTCTGCTAACCTATATAGAGCTTCGAAAAATAGTCGCTCTACTGTATTCCATTTAGAAACGAAGCTCAAGTTTTAACGCCCCTTTTCATATCCAGCGAAACATTAACCTGAATGATTTCGTTCCCCGACGGTTGTCTTGTTGACTACGGTTTCCATTATCCATAAAACGTTTCTTTTAGTGGGTGGCGGAAGAGTGTGCGCACAAGGTCGGTGGTGGTGCACGTCATGTAATTCTCGCGGGGGCCAGCGATACCACTGGAATTTACTATTACACAAGTGTAAAAGCGCATGGGACATATTATCGATGACTGAAGACTGCGCTCTCCGTACCCTTATATATTTTTTGTTTGCTGGGCACAGGATCTCCAAACAGTGAATTCGATCTTCAACGGGCCCCGCCACGGTGGTCTAGTGGCTATGGTACTCGGCTGCTGATCCGAGGGTCGCGGGATCGAATCCCGGCTGCGGCGGCTGCATTTCGATGGAGGCTAAATGTTGAGGCCCGTGTGCTGTGCGATGTCAGTGCACGTTAAAGAACCCCAGGTGGTCGAAATTTCCGGAGCCCTCCACTACGGCGTCTCATAATCAGAGCTGGTTTTGGGACGCTAAACCCCACAAAACAACAAACAACATCTTCAACGGTTCAAACTCTGCGTTCTTTGTCGTCACCAGCACGTGACGACGAAGATTCGACAAATCCAGTATGGAACCTTTCGTTCCCACATGTATTCAATCATTATAGGGCCACATTTCCCGTTGGCAATTTTACGTAGGAAACAAGCTCTTGATGTATATCTCAGCCGACAGCGTAAAAAAAAATTTCCCGCGCCACACGTTGTTCTGACAACCTCTTTACGCAGAACCTCTGAACTTTCTCACGGCGCGTATTAATTTTCTGCTTGTACAAAGCAGGCCTCCATTGTCCTGCGCACGAAAACTGGAGAACGAGGTTTCCAGCGGGCAAACGACTTGCTGACCTGTCCACGCACATTTACGTTTATACAAGCTCTACAAGTGCTATGTCATTTGGAATGCATTAGTCCGCGACCTCAGCCGGGCTAGAGGGGTCAGGCCCTTTTTCCTTCGGGCTGTGTGTCACACCCGCGGCAATCTACGCATCCCGGAAGTCCAGCACCATTGGCAGGTCTTCCAAGCGTCGCCTTCCCCGGCCAGTTTTATTGTTTCATTTTCTTTTTTTCTCGCTTTCGCGTTTCAACTGTCCACCTCGGGAGGACGGTCAGTCACTCTTCCGTCTACTGGTCAGCGCGGGGCTAGCAGACGATGAACCGAAAGGACGTCGCCGCTGGCTTTGTCGTCTGGTCAGCGTCGTCTACTTAGCAGACGATGGCGTCGCCTTGGTCATATGTCATTAACCTTCGTACGCCTTGCTCCGTTCCATTGTTCACGGCCTCCCCGTCCGAGTTGCTGCTGGCCGTGTGTTCCCTTACCTTTCTTCTTTGCCCCGAGGAATAAAGCGCGCTTCGTATAAAAGCCCGCAAGGGGGCGCAGCCTGAGCGACACTGAATTCGCCGCCATCTTGGTTCCTCCTCCGCGATTTGGCGGAGCGAGACTTTCATGTTAGCCCGTATCACTGGGAGGGCGGCAACCGGAATACACAGAAAAGGCGAGGGCGGCGCATCACACCTTAAGGGTCACACCCCACTTTTTTTAGAAGGGATTTGACGAATAAGGGTGGAGGCGGCTATGCACAAAACGTATGCGCTCACACAACGTTCTCCCAACCAAACGTGACAATGCTTTGCACAAATTTGTCTTTTTCGTGTTACCTAATCTGAAAACGGAGGTCATTTCTGTCCTCTTAGTGAACAGGGGGCGGAAACCAGCGAACGCAAGTTACAGGCTGCCAAGTCATTACGCTGGGGCGTGCGGTAAGAAAGTGCAAAGTCATGTCTCATGCATCACAATAGTGGGCTGTCAAGGCGCAAGAACATATATACTCCTCAAGCCAAATGGTGTTGCCTCGTTTGGGTTATCTCGTGTTTCCACCGATCCACAGCGGGCGTAATCAGCTTGCCAGAGGGCATCGTCCCTGCAGGGAACTCCAGATATTAAAGCATTTTTATGATATCGCCGTTTTCAAATGACACTGACACTACTGTCACATGTGGAGGAGTAAGGATATTTGAAAATCTTAACCGAAATCGATGGGTCTAGCTGCTTTACGGAACGCCCCGCGATGACGTAATAGCGTCCCCGTGCCGTAATGCAAACAATGTGTTCCTGGTAGCAAAGAAGAAACCAGCGATGTAATACAACAAGGCATCGAGCTGTGCTATAACTTCTCAAAACTTGAAAGTGGCAGTTTCAGCAAAGTCTTAGCGCTAAAGAACCGCCGTTTGCTTTTTGTGCCGATTGTACTAGGGAGCAGCGATGTCTGATACGATGTCACAAACACAGTGTGGCCTGCATTCAAAGGCATATGATTCGTGAATACGCTAGCGATCCTTAAAATTCGTTTTCAGGAAAACTAAACGACTTGCTGTAGTGTCCAAACTAGAAGAGACGCTCAGGGGAAGATGGATGCTTGAATCGATGAACAACATCGCAGTAGTGGGCTGCGTCGCAGTAGCGTCAGGGCTGCCGCCCTGACGAAGACAAGTCCGCTTGTCGAAACGTTAGCTCCCGCGACATTCCCTGTTCTAAATCGTATTTTGCGATTTGTTCATCGATTGCTGTAGTGTAGCTTTTCACAGGTCGTTAGAATGCCAAAGAGAATTCACATACCAAGGAAATTTATTGAAATCAGTGGACACGAAAAAATCGCCGGAGTTACCCTTTCGCAGCGATAAAGTGACGCCGAACCTGCGATGGAGAGTAGTAATACAGGGATAGGAAAAGCCGAGACAAGTGTTATTTTATTTACCGACCGCGGCGACTCAGTGCCGATAAAAAGTGGCGCTGGAATGCTTCCGATCTTGATGTCTTGGGTTGGGTTGTAGTTGCAGAAGCTAGAGTTTGTTAGGGGCCAGTTAGTGTAATAAGTGCGCGCCAAAGGATCAAGACAATTCCGGAGTCCAACCTATATACTATACAACATGCCGCGTGGTCATATCATGAGTTTTTCCACCTTATACTCAATGCTTTCCTTATTTATTGTTGTAGATTATATGTGTAGCCTAAAGGTACGCGAGGCCGAGAACTGACGCTTTATAAAATTACATCGCTTTGTTCCTGTTGCCGGACTCAAATTTTGGCGTACTCTTTCCTGAAACTACGCCATGAATGTCGCTGACACCTTTTTGTACGCCTTTTTGACACTTCGTGCGCACCTTTCCCACCCTGTCGACGCTGCTTCCCCAACTACGGCGGTCGTTCAGTTAACTGGCTCTCAGCCTTGTAGTTGTTTTGTGGGGCTTAACGTCCCAAAACCACCTCTGATTATGAGAGACACCGTAGTGGAGGTCTCCGGAAATTTCGACCACCTGTGGTTCTTTAACGTGCACTGACATCGCACAGCACACGGGCCTCAACATTTCGCCTCCGTCGAAATGCAGCCGCCGCGGCCGGGATTCGATCCCGCGACCCTCGGATCAGCAGCCGAGTACCATAGCCACTAGACCACCGTCGCGGGGGAGCTCTCAACCCTACACTTTGCAGATGAGTGACAGGTATAGGTACCTCTTGTCTGTTCAGTAAGATCCCTAGTGCCAGTTTTCGCTGAATGATCCCCATGCCCAGCCAGCCACAACACACACACAGACATCTTTCGCAGTGATCACTCCCACGGGCCACAGGCGCCAGCACACTTTTCAACACGCACTGAACGTGCCAGACCTTCCGAACTCACTGTACCATGCATATACACCGTCTCGCTTCGTACCCTTCGCGACATGAAGAGACGTGCTGCCAAGCACGTGCCCACCCCCGCGCAATTGTTACGCGAACGCGTAATCCCTGACGTCACATCAATTCGCCACGCTAGCCTTAAAGAGAACGGTGTACCAGGAAGCGTGGCATGACTGTACGAGGAAGTCCCACTGCAGGGTGCAAAGAAATATTCCACGAGCAAACACCAGTGACCAAGGGTATCTGAAGCTACAGCAAAGAAAGCAAGCAAGCATTAAAGAAAGAAAGAAAGAAAGAAAGAAAGAAAGAAAGAAAGAAAGAAAGACACAGTTAAATATGAAGTAGACACCTGGAAACTATGCTAGGGCATAGGCGAGCGCAGCGACGTTTTGATTTAGTTGCACCCATGTTTTTCTCCCCTCTTCTAAAGACAGGCAGAAATGCACGCCCGGTTGGTCCCGAAGCTTCCTTTTCTATCATAACGCGGCAAAGCTGGCATCTGGCGAAGCGCGAATGCCGCCCACCTCCTGTAATAGCTCGCCCAACTCGCTCGCACGGAACGCTAAACGCTTTCCCAACTTTATTATTTCTGCTTTCCTCTCATCGCCGGCGATTTGTGCCCACGCTGCTCGTTACGGTACGGTGCTCCGAAAAGAAAAGTGAGACGACCGGCCGGCCATTATCGTAGAGCGGCACACATAGACAGAGAAAGCGTGGGCCGCATTGCTTCTCTGCCAGCCAGTGTTGCACGAGGACGAGCTTGCAAAACGTTGTGCGAGAGACACGCCGCTCATGCCTGTGTACACAATGTGTCTGTCATCTGTTGGGCAATCTCCGCAATGGCATGAGCCGGCAATGTATGGTGATTTAGATTACGCCATATAGCGCATCCAGGTTCGTTTTGGGGATCAATGCTGACTGCAGAGCGCAGCAGTATGCCTTCAAAACTGTCTCATCCATGTTTCTTGGTAATGCTTTTACCGGTCCACCACCTTTCATAAGTGCCGACTTGCGAATTCAATTTATTAAATGCTTCAGTTGAAATACATGGTTAGCATATTACAGAAGGAGGTCCCAAAGTTTCAGAAAAACTGAGGGGGACCTCCTGTCATTAATGATTGTGGTAACGATACTGTGGCCCACTCTCATAACAGTGACTTGTTATGTGGGTGGTATGGTTAGAATAAAGCAACGATAATTAACTAAACAGAGGACAACAAACAGGGCCGCTTTCGTGAATGCCTACCAGAATTGCGTTGCTTCGCTACTTTCTCTTTTGTTCATATAGCTCATATTTGTGTTTATTTATTGATTTCATCATTATTATCATCAGTCTATACTAACTTCACTGCAAGACGAAGGCCTCTCCCAAAGATTTCCCATTTGCCCTATCCTGAGCGAGTTGGTTCCACCTTATGCCCGCGAATTTCTTAATTTCATCGCTCCATCTATCGTTTTCTTTTTTTTTTATTTATTTTTCGCTCCCACCTGTCCCACAGACGATGGCGAATTTCCTACAGTACAGCATCCAATCGTCCTAAACCTTTGTGTGTGTATCAGCGAGGGTGTTCTTCAGGACAAACAACTGACCTTTACAAGCGCGTATTCACACTCTCACCTATAAGTGATGTTCCTAGGAAGTTGTAGATATAGTGGCGTAAGCGTCAGAAAAAAAAATAATGAGAAAACGCTCGTGTAAGTATCAAAAAAAAAAAGAGAGAGAAAGCAATCTCCAAATGAGAATCCAAATATCACGCACGTTGTACCTCAAGAACCTGCCACGGTGGTCTAATCGTTATGGCACTCGGCTGCTGATCTGAAGGTCGCTGTATCGAATTACGGCCACGGCAGCTGCATTTCGATGGAGGCGAAATGTTGAGGCCCGTGTGCACGTTAATGAATCCCAAGTGGCCGAAATTTCCGGAGTCCAACCTATATACTATACAACATGCCGCGTGGTCATATCATGAGTTTTTCCACCTTATACTCAATGCTTTCCTTATTTATTGTTGTAGATTATATGTGTAGCCTAAAGGTACGCGAGGCCGAGAACTGACGCTTTTATAAAATTACATCGCTTTGTTCCTGTTGCCGGACTCAAATTTTGGCGTACTCTTTCCTGAAACTACGCCATGAATGTCGCTGACACCTTTTTGTACGCCTTTTTGACACTTCGTGCGCACCTTTCCCACCCTGTCGACGCTGCTTCCCCAACTACGGCGGTCGTTCAGTTAACTGGCTCTCAGCCTTGTAGTTGTTTTGTGGGGCTTAACGTCCCAAAACCACCTCTGATTATGAGAGACACCGTAGTGGAGGTCTCCGGAAATTTCGACCACCTGTGGTTCTTTAACGTGCACTGACATCGCACAGCACACGGGCCTCAACATTTCGCCTCCGTCGAAATGCAGCCGCCGCGGCCGGGATTCGATCCCGCGACCCTCGGATCAGCAGCCGAGTACCATAGCCACTAGACCACCGTCGCGGGGGAGCTCTCAACCCTACACTTTGCAGATGAGTGACAGGTATAGGTACCTCTTGTCTGTTCAGTAAGATCCCTAGTGCCAGTTTTCGCTGAATGATCCCCATGCCCAGCCAGCCACAACACACACACAGACATCTTTCGCAGTGATCACTCCCACGGGCCACAGGCGCCAGCACACTTTTCAACACGCACTGAACGTGCCAGACCTTCCGAACTCACTGTACCATGCATATACACCGTCTCGCTTCGTACCCTTCGCGACATGAAGAGACGTGCTGCCAAGCACGTGCCCACCCCCGCGCAATTGTTACGCGAACGCGTAATCCCTGACGTCACATCAATTCGCCACGCTAGCCTTAAGAGAACGGTGTACCAGGAAGCGTGGCATGACTGTACGAGGAAGTCCCACTGCAGGGTGCAAAGAAATATTCCACGAGCAAACACCAGTGACCAAGGGTATCTGAAGCTACAGCAAAGAAAGCAAGCAAGCATTAAAGAAAGAAAGAAAGAAAGAAAGAAAGAAAGAAAGAAAGAAAGAAAGAAAGAAAGAAAGAAAGAAAGAAAGAAAGAAAGAAAGAAAGAAAGAAAGACACAGTTAAATATGAAGTAGACACCTGGAAACTATGCTAGGGCATAGGCGAGCGCAGCGACGTTTTGATTTAGTTGCACCCATGTTTTTCTCCCCTCTTCTAAAGACAGGCAGAAATGCACGCCCGGTTGGTCCCGAAGCTTCCTTTTCTATCATAACGCGGCAAAGCTGGCATCTGGCGAAGCGCGAATGCCGCCCACCTCCTGTAATAGCTCGCCCAACTCGCTCGCACGGAACGCTAAACGCTTTCCCAACTTTATTATTTCTGCTTTCCTCTCATCGCCGGCGATTTGTGCCCACGCTGCTCGTTACGGTACGGTGCTCCGAAAAGAAAAGTGAGACGACCGGCCGGCCATTATCGTAGAGCGGCACACATAGACAGAGAAAGCGTGGGCCGCATATTGCTTCTCTGCCAGCCAGTGTTGCACGAGGACGAGCTTGCAAAACGTTGTGCGAGAGACACGCCGCTCATGCCTGTGTACACAATGTGTCTGTCATCTGTTGGGCAATCTCCGCAATGGCATGAGCCGGCAATGTATGGTGATTTAGATTACGCCATATAGCGCATCCAGGTTCGTTTTGGGGATCAATGCTGACTGCAGAGCGCAGCAGTATGCCTTCAAAACTGTCTCATCCATATTTCTTGGTAATGCTTTTACCGGTCCACCACCTTTCATAACTGCCGACTTGCGAATTCAATTTATTAAATGCTTCCGTTGAAATACATGGTTAGCATATTACAGAAGGAGGTCCCAAAGTTTCAGAAAAACTGAGGGGGACCTCCTGTCATTAATGATTGTGGTAACGATACTGTGGCCCACTCTCATAACAGTGACTTGTTATGTGGGCGGTATGGTTAGAATAAAGCAACGATAATTAACTAAATAGAGCACAACAAACAGGGCCGCTTTCGTGAATGCCTACCAGAATTGCGTTGCTTCGCTACTTTCTCTTTTCTTCAAATAGCTAATATTTGTGTTTATTTATTTATTGATTTCATCATTATGATCACCAGTCTATACTAAGTTCACTGCAAGACGAAGGCCTCTCCCAACTATTTCCCATTTGCCCTATCCTGAGCGAGTTGTTTCCACATTATGCCCGCGAACTTCTTAATTTCATCGCTCCATCTATCGTTTTCTTTTTTTTTTATTTATTTTTCGCTCCCACCTGTCCCCACAGACGATGGCGAATTTCCTACAGTACAGCATCCAATCGTCCTAAACCTTTGTGTGTGTATCAGCGAGGGTGTTCTTCA
Organism: Hyalomma asiaticum; assembly: GCA_013339685.2. Classification (NCBI taxonomy): domain Eukaryota; kingdom Metazoa; phylum Arthropoda; class Arachnida; order Ixodida; family Ixodidae; genus Hyalomma; species Hyalomma asiaticum. Next base: position 36,205,741 of record CM023488.1, on the reverse strand, counting down.
GGACAAACAACTGACCTTTACAAGCGCGTATTCACACTCTCACCTATAAGTGATGTTCCTAGGAAGTTGTAGATATAGTGGCGTAAGCGTCAGAAAAGATAATGAGAAAGCGCTCGCGTAAATATCAAAAAAGAGAGAGAAAGCAATCCCCAAATGAGAATCCAAATATCACGCAGGTTGCACCTCAAGACTCTGCCACGGTGGTCTAATCTTTATGGCACTCGGCTGCTGATCTGAAGGTCGCTGTATCGATTTACGGCCACGGCGGCTGCATTTTGATGGAGGCGAAGTGTTGAGGCCCGTGTGCACGTTAATGAATCCCAAGTGGCCGAAATTTCCGGAGCTCTCCGCTACGGCGTTTCTAATAATCATATCGTGGTTTTAGGACGTAAAACCCCAGAAATTAATAACAATTGTACGTCAAGGGCCTTTCTGCAGAAAACGTCTCTCGTATAAATATGTTCGAGCACAACTAGAAGTTACAGTAATAAATGTGCACCTATTGAAATATTGAGCGCGTCAAAGAAGAAGACGAAGGATATTCACGGGAGGAGAGCGCGCGCTTGGTGGTCCTTCGAAAACGTTCGAACAAGGTGGACGTTAATGGATCCTGCAGTGACGAATAAAGAGTTCCCGCTCCGCTAAAGCGGCGTAGTCATCGTTTGCTTCCACAGCACCAACACTGCATGTGCTCCCTGACGTCAACAAATCTAATCGCAGTTCTATGCCTGGATCTGCTATTAGACACATGGTTTCGTCCATCGATAAACTGTCCCGGAGGAGAGATCGCCTGGGGGCAGAATGTGTCACCAGGGGGCAAAATGGATCGCCTGGCGGCTGGATTTCGCACAGGTCTTTTCTTCGCAAATGCATTTCGTGATTGGCAGGTGGCCTTTACAAATCATGACTCCCCGGTCCTGCCTGGTTGACGTTTTCCCATTACGAACAATCTTTCCACGAATGCAACACCTTATACGTTCGTTGCATGTCGAACGCACATATTTATTCCCTCGTTTCAAACTGTTTTTCTTGCCACCAATAGCCGGACTGCAGGAACCTGAGATTCGGTATGGGCGGCGCTCTGTGCGTTGTGCGGGAGTACAGTAATACGCCACAATATGTACGTATAGGCATTCCCCAGAGGAAGTGAAACCTTCAATTAACTCCTGTATGACGTATGTACTCAATGCGGGGCTTGAGCGGGTCGCCTGCGAGAATCTGTAATCATACCCCACAAGGCCAGTTCCTGTCCGAGCGCTTCACTGACTTGCTATATTACAGGGGGATCGAAAGATTTCGTTCTGAGAATGTCGCGGTTCTGAGATTCTTATCCTGGTTTGGTGTTTCTCTACGCTATAGGTCGAACAGATATGCAAACGATATGGAAGAGTTCTAAATTTGGTGAGAATTTGGCAATAACAACAAATTGGTTAAACTCTCCATGGTAGCTTAGAGGCTAGGTGATGTCCTGCGAAGCTCGAGCTCTCGGGTTCTAATCCCGGCCATGGAGGTCTCCGCACTTCGATAGAGGTGAAATGAAAAACAGAAAGCACCGGTGCGCTTAGATTCACATGCATGTTAAAAAAAAGACCCATGTGGTAAATATATCTCAAGAGTTCTCCACGACGTAACGTGCCACATAAGCATACATGGTTTTGGCATGCATAAAACACAAGCAATTCTTATGACAAATTGTCTAAGAGCTGAGAAGCGCAAACGTCGAAGTGGCACAGGTCTGTATCGTTCACACAGATGCACAAAAAATGAAACAGAGAAAAAAAGGCAGACATTCTCGAATCAGTGCATTTAATTCTAGGCAGAGTTTATTTGCAGAAACGCAGGACGTGACATGGCAGTGTAATTTGAAGGTGCAGCTTATGATTAGCGTGCGAAGCGCAAAGTTGAACAAAGAGTGCATACGTGATGAAATGGCTTAGCTGCACCAATCAATCTAGAATTTAACTGAGTTTGCTGAAGAGACCAAAGGTATACGGCACGGGGAAGTACCTCTGCTAACGAGACAAATTGACTAATTTCACTGAGGGGGCTTGCACTCACTCACTCACTCACTCACTCACTCACTCACTCACTCACTCACTCACTCACTCACTCACTCACTCACTCACTCACTCACTCACTCACTCACTCACTCACTCACTCACTCACTCACAACTCCACTTGTCCAAACGTTGGCTTCAGCGACCATTCTTTGTTCTACAATCGTTTCTAGCTGTCTCATCAATTCAAGCCTCCATCTTCCCCTGAGCTTCTCTTCTAGTAAAGCTTTGATGCGTTTCCTACAGAAAGGGGAATTAAAAAGAAGAACTAACAGGAAATAAAGGAACTTCACATCGGTGCTCTACATTGCCTACAACATGGAGTCATACTTGCGTATTCTCACGTTCTTTTCGCAATCTGCTGCACTAAGAAAGAAAAAAGAGGGCTCCCGCAATTTCGGTCGTTTCTTCACCGACGCGAAAGTAATGCGGGGTGTTTAGGCGAAGCATTTCCGCACCCGCCTAAGCACTCGCACTAATCGCCCATGGGGAAACCCTCGAGAATTTTCTGCACGTAACGATTTGAAAGAGACGAATTACGCAAACAACGAGACCGCGACAAGCGCGTAGCTGCGACGACAAACACGTCCCGAGAATAAACAAGCATGCCCGGACCACAAACAACAGCGGCTCGCGCTTTTCACGTCGCTTTATCGTGGCGCCCTCTATATATGTACATTCCCGTTCGCACACACGACTGAACAAGCTCGCCGCGCCACCACTTGTGTGCAAATCAGGCCTCGACAACGCCGGCTCAGTTTTATAATTGCCCTCGTGTACGTGTAGGACTCCGACAAAGATACTATGACGTCATGGTGTGCTCTGTTGCGCCAGTTCTCTTTTGTCTCTCGTCTCACAAATGTGGTGCGGTACTGTCGCATTTGCGCAGTTTGGCGCATCCACAAAATCACATGACCGCGTTCAGAGTGTTCAGCCGCAAGGCTCTTACGTTGCGCCTTTTAAGGACAATACGTTTGAGGACAACATCGGGTACGGGATGGTGCGAGAAAGCTGGATGATTGGCCGCACGAAGGTCATGAAACACACGGCATGCAACAGTTTTCTTATAACGTGCGAGATGGGAGAAATGGGACGGCAAATGTTTACCACTGGTTAGTACAAGTTAAGCTGCGTGGAGAAAGTCAATATAGGGCTCGGAAGGATCCTCCGTCCATACATACAACCGAACAACCTAATAGATAGATAGATAGATAGATAGATAGATAGATAGATAGATAGATAGATAGATAGATAGATAGATAGATAGATAGATAGATAGATAGATAATTTACAGTGACGAACAGCACAAGTGAGACGATATTTACAGTGACGAACAGCACAAGTGAGACGTACAAAAAAGGAACAGGCAGACAAGGACAAGGAATATGCAAAACCAACTAGCCCCCCAAGTTAAATAACCCACCACAGCGGTTTGGTGTGTTCTGGTGTGTTCTGATGTTTACACCAGAGAGATGTGGTGTGTTCTGGTGCACACACCAGAATTGTGTGGTGTGTTCTGATGTGAACACCAGAGCGTGTGGTGTGTTTTGCCATACACACCAAGAATCTGTTTTACTGGAATAGATAGACTACAGACAGTGGTAACAGAGCCGGATTTTACCCCGACATCACTGCGGGCCCCTCCCACGTTGGGACACACATGGAGTCTGCCCGCCTCATCATGGGCCCCTTGGATTGCCCGAAGCTGGCGGTGACTATCCGTACTTTTGATTGCGGAACAAAAGTCTTGTCTTGAGATGAGCCTTGCCTTAAGTGACAATGGTAAAATCGACTCCGAATACCAGGTGGCAGAGCACGAAGTGATTCATTTCCGCGAGCTGCGTCTGTGTTACTTAACGATTCAAGAGAAGAATAATAATAAAGAAATCAGGCCAATCCACATGACTGTTTAGTGCGTGTCACGATATATGTTATTGCTTGTCAATGCAGCTGTGCAAATCATTTTCATGACGTCAAAGAAGGTACACTTGGGTTCCAGGTTGCAAAAAGCAAGCGCTACCGCCGCTACGCGATCGCACAAGCTCGCATATCGACAAATGCGGTAAAATGAGTCCGGGTAACGATCGAAGCGCTTGAAGCGGACCAAATTGTAGAATTATTTTGTATAATTACCGTAATGAAGGGCAGCCAACTAAACTGCATTTCATCGCTCCGTAATACCATGCTCGTCTTGTCTTTATTATGCCTGAAATGCTAACGCAATATGGTCTCAACCTCCCTACTCAAGAAATAAAAGCGCTACTGTAAGGCCTCGTACTATATAATATACCACTGTTGTTCGTTCCTGGATGTACTGATAAGCTGATAATAAAGAAAAATACGGAAACTTTCCAATTTCACAGTTTCGCGACAACTCGGCCTTATTTGTAGTACGCAGCCAAGACAGAACCTTGCATTATGGCCAAACAGGGCAAACGACGGGACAGCAAAGCGAAGAGATCACAGTGCTCTGTCCTGTTCATTTCCCCGTGCCATCGTTCGTTCTGTTCTACCAGAACGTACAGGAAAATAGCGATCCCACCGAAGAGCCCTCGTGCAAGATAGATCCGCGCAGTCTGCGAATATGGAAGAGAATAGTGAGGCAAGGTCGGTTCAGCAACTCTTGGAAAAAACGAAAGCAGCAAACACGCAGACAGAGAACAGCGAACTTTATCTACAAAATACTGCCCGATTTGATTTGTCGTTGTTTTCATTTCGAATTACATGACGCCAGATGTTATCACTTCGTGGTAACCATACTATACTGACAAGTACGCAAGTGTTCAAAATATCTTGTGAGTTGAAAATGTTTCATCCAGCAACGACCAGTCGTTATATTCAGTGCTTCAACGAACCGGATCCTTATCCGGCTCTTTCACATTCCTCTCGCATTCTACAGAATGTTGTATCTACTTAGTTGCTTGCATACCACAACTAGCTTGGTGCTATGCATCTCACAGCATGTATTACGTGACCATATTGATCCCGCGAAACGTGTTCACTGATCTATCTATCTATCTATCTATCTATCTATCTATCTATCTATCTATCTATCTATCTATCTATCTATCTATCTATCTATCTATCTATGTATGTATGTATGTATGTATGTATGTATGTATGTATGTATGTATGTATGTATGTATGTATGTATGTATGTATGCCACACAAACGTCCCATATTTTGGAGGCACTTGCTTCTGTTCACCATACGGCCACAACCAGCCGACCTCGTAGCGTCTAGCGTCTACTGCACTGCACGCTATTAACGGGGCAGCGTACACAGTACAAGGGTACACACCGTCGACGAATGAGTCGCGTATGTTAAATCGCTCTGCGCGAGTCAGCGTGCCGTGGGAAACCGCGGCGAAAACACTTTCCTCCTGCTCGCCGGCTGACGTCACGAAGGGGTTACGGGTTACGTCCGTGCCACGGGGCCTTCCCGCTGTCGCACGCTTCCAGAGGCCGAGCGGTGGGGCTTGTGGAGCGACCGTTAAATAACACCTGTTGGCATTTGAACGGCTTGGCCGCACAGCGGGGAGTGCGATAACTTATGCGTCGTGGACGCTTTGACAAACTGAGGCATACAGAACGAACGCCGAGTGTCAACATACACGAGCCTTCAGAGCAGCGCAAACCCAGAGCGGGTGCGGTGAATGAGCAAGCGCGAGATATATTCGTACTTTCTGAGAGGTTCAGTCTGAGCTAAGGGAACGTTCGTTCTGTGTTCCTCATTGCATACGACATATAGACGATTTATTGTTATACCGTTGCGCAGTGCATAATAAAGCTAAAAGGCTCATTTTGGTTGTTATGTTTCCCTACACGAAGAGACATAAAATTATTGAAAGGATGGCTGCAGTTAGAATGTGAAGAAAGCAAAAGTAGGTATAAAGATGACCCGGTGAAGTTTCGCACAAGAAGAGTGAGTTATCGACGTAATCTCGACGTTATCGCGTTGCAGTCTGTAAGAAATAATACATAACTGGGCTGGTTAACATAGAAGGATGTATTTAGCTAAGATAAGCCATCCCAGTTCTGGAAATCCATCAGTCCACCAAGTCAGAGCAGTTCTTCCTCATTCATTATTTCTGATAAACCGTGCTCTGATAATCTTAGCATTACTGAAGCATTTAATCAATACTTTCAGTCGGTTTTCACTTGTGATGATGGGCTCACCCCCCCCCCCCCCCATTTCACCCTAACTATTCACCACCTCCTTTTCCTAGCATGCAAATCACTTCTGCTGGTGTATGTAACCTCATTCTCAAAATTGATACAAAGAAAAGCATTGGGCCAGATAATATATCGAATATGTTTTTAGGCGTTACTCTGAATGGCCATCTCGGTACTTATCAGTCATTTTTTCAAAGTCTATAGGGTCATCTACAGTTCCCTTACTCTGGAAATGTGCCAAGGTTGTTCCCATAAACAAGGATGGCAACAAACAGGTGGCGGGTAACTATCGGCCAATTTCATTAATATCAACATCTTGCAAATTAATGGAGCACATCATCCATAAACATATCATAGGGTACTTAATATTCTCTCGAGCACAATTTTCTCTCGCATGCTCAACATGGCTTCCGTTCTGGCTTTTCGACGGTAACTCAATTACTAGAGTTCTCCCATGATATCGCATCCACACTTAATATTAGAGGACAGCTTGATGCCATTTTCATTGACTATAGTAAGGCTTTTGACACAGTGTGTCATAATAAACTTCTCACTAAACTCAGGGCAATAATTCCCGGCCCTAAACTCATAGCCTGGATACAAGACTACCTAAGCTTAGAACCCAATATGTTGCATTCAACCACGTTCACTCATCCCAGGTCAGCGTTGAGTCCGGCGTGCCCCAAGGATCCGTACTGGGTCCTTTACTCTTCATGACCTACATAAATGACGTCGTTGAGGTAACTGCTGGAACTTCTGTTAAATTACGACTCCATGCCGATGACTGCGTTATTTATTCCGCTGTCGCTAGCCCTCAAGATCAGTTAGAGTTAAACAAACTTTTTGTCCGTTTTTGTGATTGGAGTAAAGTGCGGGAGATGTCACTGAATTTCAAGAAAATAGTCTCAATGACTTTCTCAAATAAAAAAAAAACAACGGTTAAAATTTACCTATTTTAATCAGGACCAGAAGTTTGCAAGTATAGACACGTTCAACTATCTTGGTGTTACTTTCTCCTCTGATCTTAGATGGCATGCTTACATTAAGCACATAACAAATAAGGCGTTAAGGAAACTGGGTTATCTTAAGAGAAACCCCAGAGATGCGTCAAAAGACTGTAAACTGGTGGCGTACAGACCGCTCATAAGGCCGCTACTTGAGTGTGCGTCAATCGTGTGGTCACCACATCATGCCAGAGACATAAATATGCTGGAGTCTATCAGAAGAAAGCCGTTAGATTCATATGTAATCGTTACGATCACCATTTTTCACCAACATTACACACTATCAAGCTGCAGCTAAGTTATCTAGCCCACAGACGTACTTGTGACCATCTTGTTCTGCTACACAAAATTGCTCACGGGAAAGCATTTATCAATGCGCCTATTGCTTTTGTTAACCCTTCCTCTCGAGTAACAAGAAGAAGTCACCACCTTAATATAGTCCCTTTCCAATCATCCATTGATTGTTTTAAGTTTTCCTTTTTTCCTCATACTAATGACATTTGGAATGGTCTTGAAGGCCCTCTGCGCGAGTGGTCCAATGATGAATTTGTGGAACAATTGCCCAACTTTGTTCACTGATGAACTGTGTATGCTTCCTGATGAAAATATCTTTTTTTTTTTCAATGTATACGTTTCTTCCTATCGTATTTCTAGTTTATGTATGCACTCACTCCTGCAATGTCTTGCTTTGCAAGATGGCAGTATATGTAAATAAATAAAATAAATTAGCTTCTCCACAGCTTCACACGAGTCGATGGAGATTAGGAGTTACCTCTGTATTGACTACGAGAAACGTTCCACTTGTGGAGGGTCATAAAACAGATAGGAAGACAGCCGAGTGGTATAATCGTGGTTAGGTTAAAGGGCAACTCCGGCGATTTTTCAGTGTCTACTGATCTTACTGAAATTTTCAGTATGTATTCTCCTCGGCACTGTAATAGTATATGCCAAACCAGGCGGTTGCAAGACATTTAGTTTTCCTGGAAATGAATTTTAAAAATTTTTAGCGGATTCCCCTGCGGGCCACACTGTTTTTGACGTCATCACCTTCAATGCTGCCTACCCGAGCCTGCGGGATATCAAAAGCAAAACGGCGGTACTCCAGCGTTCAAATCGTCGCTGTCAAGTTCAAAAAAGCTGGCATAACTCAATACATCGTCGGATGACCTCGCCATTGTCATTTTTCTCCATATTTCTGACGGCGGGAAGGCTGTGACATCATCGCATACGCTGCAAGAAGCGTCTACCCGCTTCGGTTTCGGTTTGAACACACCTTTCGGTCGGTTATTTAAAATTATTGGTGCGTTTCTTAGCAAACTGAACCACCCTGGCTGCTACAGGACTATCAGTACTATTGGAAAACATTGATATCGGAGATGCCCTTTAAGGGGAGGGCGCTATTTTTTGCAGCTCGAGTACGGCTCAGCCAACGCTTCTTACATGAGGCGTTGGCTCCGCGTTCGTGTTCGTGGAGGAAAAGGACTGAAAGAGTAAAAAAAGCAGAGGAACGCTACAGTGGAGAAGGAGGAGGAGAAAAACTTTATCCCAGGAGGGAGAGGGGCAGTGGCGGAGGCCGCGGAGAAACCTACCCTGGGTAGGTATCCGCTACCTTCTTGTCCTATTACAGGATCTGCTCCTGGACCTCGGACGCTGAGCTGCACATAGCAGCCTCCGGACCCCGGAAATATTGACCACCTGTGGTTATTTAGCGTGCACTGACATCGCACAGTACACGGGCCTCTAGAATTTTCGACTGCATCGAATATGTGGCCGGTATGGCCGGGTTTAAACGAACGTCCTTCGGTTTCGCATCCAAGCACCATAACCAGTTATCCACTAGCGCGGATACTTCTAGGCCTCCACATAGTCGTAAATACTGGGAAAGCGATCATCTCCCCTTTTCAGCCCATGCTGTCAGGTGATCACCTGGCCAAGCTGTAGATTCTAGTTCATTTCATTTACAAACTCTGCTTGTTTGTGGAAAGCCCATCGTAGGAAAATCACTCCAGGAAAGACCGGTTCAGGAAGGGACCACGTCGAGGTTAAATGGTAATGGCGCATCTTCGCTCGTGTGAAACGACTCTGAATGCCAAGCATTCTCGTTCAGCGGGGCTCGCCTATTTGTTGTGATCGGACGTGTGGGGGACTGCAGTAAGAGATGGTAGGATTAATAAACTGCTACTGATATTTGTATCACGTGCCGTAACTATCTATCGAACGTCGCATTAGAAGGTGGACTAGGTGGTGAGATCGACAAAGAGACATCAATAGGCTAATCAATTAACTATTGTTGATGAAAAGGAATTCCCTTACAAAAATGCTATATGTGGCCATATCAGGAATTGGGCAAATGTGGCTATATATGGCACGTGTCGTATGTGGTCGTATTTGCCCAAATCGTTTTAGAAACATATGTGGCAATGAAAGACACGCACGAGGAATGTCATGTACGACACTTATGCGTATTGGGCGAATACGGACACGTAGGGACACGTGCCATATATAGCCAGATATACATATATGGCCATATATGTATATCTGGCTACATATGGCACGTGTGCGTACGTGTCTGTATTTGCCCAATATGCATCAGAGTCTTACATGGCATTCCTCGTGTGTGTCTTTCATTGCTACATATGTTTCTAAAACGATTTGGGCAAATACTACCACATACGACACGTGCCATATATAGCCACATTTGCCCAATTCCTGATATCGCCATATATAGCATTTTTGTAAGGGTTGACTGGCACATGAAAAAGCGCCGCCACGGTGGTGTAGTGGTTATGATATTCGGCTGCTGACACGAGGTTCGCGGTATCGAATCCCAACCTCGTCGCCTGCATTTCGATGGAAGCGAGACGCTGAGGCTCGTGTGTACTGTGCGTTGTCAATGCACGTAAAAGGAACCCCAGGTGGTCGAAATTTTCGGAACCCTCCTCTACGGCGTCTCTCATAATCATATATCGTGGTTTTGGGACGTAAAGCCGGAGAAATGAAGCAATGAATACTCGAAAAAGAACAACACGTACAGGGCCACCTGCAGCAACGTAGAATTACCGGCGTAACATGAATAGGTAATGGGAGGGGAAGAGCTTGGATCAGTACACGAACAGATGTAGCAGATATTCAAGTTGACTTATCCATGAAAAGAAGAAGACCCGGGCAGGCCGGCCGCATAATGAGGACAGCTAAGTAATCAATGTTCAGTTAAAACGACGGTACGGATGTCAAGGCATGGGAACCGTGGTCGAAGTCGGCAGGTGCGAAATCAAGATATCTGCAGGCTTAATATGGAATGACGTCACAAAGTACAGTGCACACTGCTGAAACATCCCACTCTATATTTCAACAATTATTTACTGTTTGCGTACGAAATCCATGTAGACTGTGTATACCTTTCGCCTATTTACATACCATACGAATCTTACGCGGACGTATGGTATTATTGGGAGGGTCATACGGAACGATTCCGTAGGTAGGTTGTAATTCTATGGGAGATGTCTTCGTCCCGCAGTGGACACAAGATGACTGTGATAATGATGATGTACCAAACTAGTTAAAGATCTGTTCAGCATTTCAGGTTACATTTCACTTCTGCGTTCACCTTGCAGACCAGTGCTGGTATTGGTACTACGCGTGTGGCGTTTGGATTCGCTTGTTTTAAATACGAATCATTTCTGGCTTTCATAACTTGCGTGGTGTATCACAAAGCTATCGTAATCATTAGTTCAGGTCCCCAAGAGTGCAGAGGCTCTACACCAAGAGTGCGCTTGTACTTATGTGCAATGTCCAATGTGCGGCGTTTGCACGCGCGCTTTTTCTTCTCTTGCGCACATGACCTTAGGACATTATTACACTGGCAAACCTGTGGCTGGCCGGCGCACGTGTTCAAGAAGATCGAAGACAAAGACAGTGTGCGTCTTTCTTTCGTTCTTCTTTCTTTTTGGCTCAGTTCCTCATGACAATATTTGATTGTGGTTCGGTTAAGGAAAGGACGATAATTTCAGCAGCCCATTTTTGGAGCTCGGATAAGCGTCCGCGGGGTTAGAGGAAAGAGACTGATAAATATAGAGAGGAGAGAAATGCCGTAGTGGAGGGCTCCGGAAATTTAGACCACCTGGGATTCTTTAACGTGCACTGACAACGCACAGTACACGGGCCTCTGGCATTTTCGTCTTCATCGAAAATGCGACCGCCGCGGCCGGGATCGAACCCGCGTTTTTTGGGTGGCAGCCGAGAACCGTAACCACTACACCACCGCGGCGGGTCTCTTATGGCACTAAGCCATGCGCAAACGCATAGTGTAGTATAGCAAAGCGGTGACATGGCATCATGGCGCGCGGCCACGCATGCCGCGTCTGCCGCCGTCGGTGATCCGATGCGAACGTCTTTACCCGATGCGAAACTTTGAGAAACGTTCGCTGGGCGTCGCAGTACCTTGCAAGGCGTGCTCCTCACCCGCGTTGTGCACCTGTGAGGCATGGTATATCTCTCAGTGCTCCGGCACACCGCGACGAAATGCGGGTGTGCCTGAGACAAAACTGGACCAGCCAAGTGTCCCTCAGCTTTGCTGCTTTGCTATCGCCAGCCTTGCGCCGCTGGTGCAAGCTTCACTAATTTTTGCAGCGAAAGCTGTATACGTCTAGGCGAAGAGAAAATCCCTTTGTCTCATGTTTCTAGAAACTTCGCCATTGGCTGCGCGGTCGGTTACGTCGTTCCCTACGTCGCACCCAAGTGCGCGCGCTATTGGCAGCGCCGTCAGTCTATAGCGTCGCGAAGCATAGCGGCGGAAGCACGGTACAGAGGAGCAGTGAAGCAGGCCATAGTGGGACGCGTACAGCGGCTGCCGACGCCTACCGTGCTTCCCCACGCTCACGCCGAACGCGCCCGGTGTCCGTGACTCTAGCGGTGGCTCGGCCGATTGCTAGAGCAGAGAGCAGTCTAGCAATTCATTCAGTTCACTGCATGCTATCATGGGTACACCATGCAAACTAAAGATGCCAAAAGAACAGTGTGAATACAATTCTCCACGAAAAGAACAAAGCCGACTTGATCAGCAGCGTTGTTAGGCAAAACCTAGCAGCTCTCGCACAAGACGCCCAGTGTATGCATACCTTTAAAATGCTTGTGAAATTCGAGCGACGCCGCAGTCGGTAATCGTTGTGGGTGTAGTTTACAGCTTCGCGGTCCAACAACCTTCGCAGCGTGGATTGAAGCTTTTTAATTGAGAAAGGATTCAATACACCATCGGGATCAGCCCACTGCTAAACAAGGGGGACGCATGTTTCAGCTTCGCTGGTTAACAAGGTCCACGGAGTGCTTGGGCGATGATTTTCTTTTTATTTCTCATTACGGCACGTGTATTTCTTTCTGTACACGTCTTTCAATTCGACGCCCATGATATTCTTGAATTCCTTCTGTTTTTGCTTGTGCATCTGCTGCAGTCAGAGCACTTGTGTTCCCTTCTGTATTCGTCTAAGTTAAGCGCTTGTGACGGTCTCGAAGCCTGGTGTGTCAACGGTTATCTTTGTTTCTGTTCCCTTTCAAACATATGAAACATATGCCTAGGACTGTAGAACATGCCACGATAGCATGACTCACCGCATTTCTATGACTTTCTTTATGTTAGGGTTCACAAGTACTCATATGTATTGTTTAATTGCTGTGTCCATTGGAAAGCTTTCTTTATTTATTGCGCGCGGTGCTTTCAAAGAAGTGGGAAATTTCATGTTTTTATGCATGATTTGAAATCAAGATTCATTCAACGACTGTCCCATAAATTTGGGTGCCATTCAGCAACTAGAATTACTTTGATGTTAATACGCTTGTATCACCGCCCATCAACCGGCTCCTGAATAAATGTTCATGGTCACCTCCAGAGGCATGAGTCAGCTTCAGTTTGACGTAGCATAATAAAAAGCAAAAGCATACATGAATGTCTAAGAACCTAGTGTTCAAAGGTTAGTTTAAGAAGCCGAACAAAAGAAAGAAAACTCATAATGTCATTGAAAACGCGATCCAGCATGAACTTTGAAGTTATCACGGGACGGCGCCTTTGCGAAATCCATGTATATGGCCTAATGCCTATGACACTCGGCTGTTGATTCGAACGTCGCGGATCGAATCCCGGCTGCGGTGGCTGCGTTTCGATGGAGGCGAAATGTTGAGGCCCGATGTCAGTACACGTTAAAGAACGCCAGGTGGTCTAAATTTCAGGAGACCTCCCCTACGGCGTCTCTCATAACCACATCGTGGTTCTTGTAAGTAGAAGCCCACAAATCATTATTAGGATCAATAACTGGTAGATTATTAAGGGACCCACAACCAATGTTTAACCCTTTCGGCCCTGGCGGTGTCATTTGACACCACAAGAAAAAGTTCGTTAAGGGGCCTTGAAAACAGAATTACAACTGTCGATTTTAGTGACAAGATGACATTTAGGAATCCCTACTGCCATCCACATGATTACCTGCTGCGTGTTTTTATGCGGGCAGCAAGGAAGAAGAAAATGCCGCCGCGAAACCCTTGCAGGCGATGCGCCATGTGAGGTCTGAATTTGAATTGTTCTACCTCAATAAATATGCGGATCCACGCAATCCAATTTTTATATGCTGTTTACTATAACTGCCTTAGTGCACAGCCGCCTGAAGTTTTGTTATGGTTAGCACCAATTTTTGGTAAAGCCTCGTTTTCCCTATGTGCGATTTTGACACCGTCAGGGCTCAACGGTTGCGAATGAAACCCATAGAGTTACGAGAAGCGCGCTGTTTTTTGTTCGCTGCGTCTGCTTTCCCTTACAAAAATTTCTAGAAACATTAACTTGGCTGTCTACAGACAATTGTTACTAGAACTTACCAACAACAAACAGAATATCTACCAAATGTCTGTGTACTTTACTGACTGCTTGTTGGCGTTCTGGAAACAACTGGCCACCAACAGTACATAGACGCGTGTTCATAGGCTGTCTGCTTACTTTCTACCAGTGCCCTATGAACATTTGTCGTTTGACGCCCTAGGAACATACTGCCAAAATGTTTGTAGACTTTCTGTGGATCATCTATAAACATTTGTCTCAGTATACCCTTTTAACAATTGGTTAATATATCTAGTGAGGCATGTTCATGCACACACTGTTCACATTCTCAGAATGGTCTACCAACATATGTTACCCCGTGACAGCTTGTGTCGATATGTGTGAACTAGTTGTACAACCAAGCGTAAGAATACATACGAAGAAGTAGCAAAATGAATAATTTATTATCCTTCATTGGTACACAGCAGTAAGAACCACAGACAAGCGCATTAGGTAGTAAACTTTAAAATAGGCAACTTAAAGCAGCCTCTACTTTTGATGTTTCCTTGCGTCCATCCATGTACACTCGGCTTTATGAAACATGGACACATACACACATGCATTCATATGCCCATACGCGCTGGTTACCGCCCCCACCCCTTACCTGACCCCAGGTCTGGAACCATGGCTGGGACCCATGGTCCATTTGTGTATGTAATTACCAAGGAGAAGCTTCACAGTGTTAAACGCGTGCACGTAGCAAATATATGGCTCAAATAGGCCCTCGTACCACTATGATCATAGAGCACCGACGTGTATCATTTTACAGCCTTTGAGCCCTGATTTACGATTTTGACACCATAGTGCTAACTCGCTCAATAGATTGCCCACAAGGTTCATATTTGCAAGGATGATGATGATCATCGTGGTCCGGTTAGGAAAAGACGCTAATTTCTGCAGCCCATGTAGGGAGCACGGCTAAGCGTCCGTGGGGGTGAGGGAAAGGGACTGAAAGAGATAGAGGGGAGAGAAAGGCCGTAGTGGAGGGCTCCGGAAATTTAGACCACCTGGGGTTCTTTAACGTGCACTGACAACGCACAGTACACGGGTCTCTGGCATTTTCGCCTCCATCGAAAATGCGACAGCCGCGTTCGGGAAGGGATGTTACTTAGCCCGTAGACGCATGAAAAATCACGTTGAATAAATTCTGCACTGAAAATAAATAATCCAGGGCTGGAAAGGGTTAAAGGGGCCCTGAAACGCATTTTACGCACATTCATTTTATTGCACATTTGCTTTGTGTGGGACTTGACGATGACCGAAACACCAGTGAAAGCGGCGAAATTGAACCGTATTATATTTTAATTTGTACCTGAAATCGGTTTCCGCGCTGACTGCAGCGCCATACATCAGCAGTTTCTCCGAGCGGATATGACATCACCATGCTGCTTTGCTGCAGGTTCTGATTGGCCGGGAACAGTAGGGAATAAAAATATAGATCGCACATATCGACAATACACCGAATATAAGAAATTCCAAATTCAGAACGTGTTTTATGCTTGCTAAAGGTACAAATTTGGGCATTACAACTTCATTTTGCTTGTAACTGACACAAGGATCGCTGTGCGGCCCACGTGGTGGTTGTGGTAGGAAGACCACAGAGGGCAGCACGGTTCCGGTTCTGCAAGATGTAAGCCGCGTTTTGATTGGAAGCAGCATGCACGCCTTGGGATGACGATATCTGTCGTCTGCTTTTATTTTGAATTTGTAAGTTGAATAACTTGCGTTTGCCTGCATCGATCTCGAAAATTCTTTTTGCATTTACCTCAGAACAATACAACGAACCCGTTTCGATGCAAAACTCAGCGAGTAAAATATGGTTTCAGGGCCCCTTTAAGGTACCTGTTTTTATCTGAACGGAAATCTTGCCGCTCAGATTTTTCAATCGTACGATGGCAAATGGGTAAACGCCTTTTGAAACATCTTTTATAAGAATTTTTTGCCCATGGAGTCTGATACGCAACACATGCTGCAAACAGTGACGGACAGCCGTCGGGGGTGTTCGCAGCAGGATCTACAACGACAAAGTGAATGCGAGCAACACTAGGAAGATGCCACGCGCATGCGTCGCGGTTAAAAGCAGGTTTTCGGTTGCCGTGAAGGCAGCGTCGCTTCTCAGCGTCGACTCCTTTCACTGCGTAGGAAGCAAATAGAAGGGCGGGGATGCGCTTTTATGTACTTACTGCAATTCTAAGCCCGGGTTATGGTCGTATGAACAGCAACAGGCAACGTACAGCAATTTAGACTCCAAAACTCAGCACCAAGGCTTCACCGCCAGGCTACGCCACGTTTCAGTTGATGTGACTTCATTTCTCGGTCCTTTTGAGGTGTAACAAGAGCACACGAAACAAGGATAACATAAGTGTTTAGAACAAAAGGGTGAACGATTCAGAGTACATCGTGTTCTGCTATGGGAGAGCTCTGTAGAACTGTCCCTGTTGCTAGAGCCGAGCTAGCCTCAGAGGCTGTTTGTTTAAGACAAGTGTGAGTGACTTAAGACAGTTGTACCTTACTATGGGAGACTGGTTGGAGCTCTAACGGGCTACTATCGTGGACATTGCCAAATTCCCCCATCTTGACAGCTCTGATTAGGCCAGACGGCAGCTACAGGCTCGATGATTGGCTGAAAAATTCCGCCATTACATAATCATTCACGTCACCATGAGTTAGCGTCTCGAATTTAAAGATGTTAGTGTACGCCCTTCCGTTTGTCTTGCAGTAGCGTGAATCTCAGCCAAACATGGTGTGCCAGAATTGTAACCGGACTCAGCTCCTTGATCTCTTGTTTCTTTGACGCTAAAACGTTCTCGCGGAAGCGCGTCGCCCAGAACGACTTGCTTTACCACCCTCTTCTAGTTCTTTCTTTCTTTCTTTCTTTCTTTCTTTCTTTCTTTCTTTCTTCTTTCTTTCTTTCTTTCTTTCTTTCTTTCTTTGTATTCGCTACGCAGAACTGATGACGCCAACGACGTGCGAGGCAGAAAGACAACGCGCACGACTGTCGTCCATCAATCGCGATAGTTCCATTAAGCGTCCGCAGGTGTGCTCATTAAAAAATGGCGGTTATAAACACGCCACGTTCACGCTACTTGTGTCATATACGTTGCCTTAGGAATTGTAGTTACCTCGTTAACATCAAGTCTGACAAGTATAGTCCCATGCATACATAGGGAATTTATGTGCAACGTTCGTCACGAAGCATTTGTTTATTAGCTCGAATCATGGAAGAAGAAAAAAAAAAGCTATGAGGTGACGGCACGTGACAATCTTTAGGCTGAGTCACAAAAAATTTAAAGCACAGAATCATGGGAAATGGGCCCTGGTCATGTGGTAGGCAAGCGGTAGAACGATGCCCGGTCAAGAGCCACTAAAGGTTAAAGTGTCCAAACAACCTCGAGCGGTCCGGCAACTATGTTGGGCCTATTTCAACCCGAGAGACACCTCACATTGGCGACAGAGGATGTTGGCATGCCGAAGCTAGCGTAATCACGTGACGCCACCTCTTATTTTCTTTTCCCCTCCATGGTTCGAATTCATTAAGACACGCCTTAATGCAGAAGCCAGACATGCCTCATGGGAAGATGACCTTGCAGAAACGTTGCCAGAAAAATATGGCACGAAAAAAATCGAATCCTTAAGTCTTGTTAACTTTGTATACAGCAAAATTTGCGAAGAAGTGCATGTACGGCCGATAGGTCATGGCTTCAGTAACATATGACGTCATCGTCAGTTGCGTCGCAAGTAACAGCAATAAAATCACGAGTGACCCATACACTCATTGGATATGCTGGCGATGAGCGACGCATGGTGGAATGTGAACAGTTATAGCCAATGCCAAATTACATTCGCGTGATGTTGGACGGCCAGAGGCCCCAGGTTCGAAGACCTAGGCCCCGGGTTCGGCTACCAAAGGTCCTGGCCCTAGCCTTTACGTCTCTTGGTCGATAGCTAAGAACTGCCAAGAATTTTCGGAATACGTCCCTTCACTAGCTATAATGGCAAGCCCGCTCCCACGCGTTTCACAAAAAGAATACTAGGTTTGCACATAGCAATAAATATATTTTGCCCATTGTGCACTCTATGACAAAAATGACTTCGGCATTCACGGCCATAAAACTGTGGAATGATCTACGCTTCACCATCACATCTTCATCTTTTCATGAATTCAAACATGCCACCTAAGCGTCTTTACTCACAAAACTAAATTTACTTATTTTAGAATATCGCGACTTATAAAGCTTTTGTTTGAAATTTTTGACAGGGCATCATTAGCTTTTCCCCCATGTGCTATAATTAGTCTGTCTAGCTGTACACAGTGTCTATAATTTACCACTGTGTCTTAATACCTCTCATTTTCTTATTCTTTATTCGTTCTATTTTGTACTTTTTCTTAGGTTTACTTGCTCGCTGGAGCTTTTATGCTAACCCCTTTTTCACAATTATTAGTCCCGTTGCAGTCTTCCGCTATGGGACCCTCGTCTGCATGTTTTCTTGTGCATATTTCTATCCACCCCTGAATGATAACAAACTGGCTTTAACTTTGGATTTGGTATAGCCGAGCAGCTATGGTGCCGTACTCCCGAGCTCGAGGACTTGGGTTCGATCCTCGGCCTCGGCGGCCCTGCTTCGAGGGGGTCGGAGTGCAGGAAAACACCCGTGTGTTTAGACGTGGGTACATGCTGGAGAACTCCAGATGACCAAAATTAATAAGCAGTCCTCTACTACAGCCAATCGCCCAATGACATCGCGATTTGTTTGCCCCACGAAATCCCAGGGCTACGTTGTACCGGTGAAAGTAATTGTTCTACCTCTTGTTTTCTCGCTTTTGAATGAAAGTACTCGCCTCATCAGCAGTTCTATCCTTTTTTATTTTGTGTTATATACTTAGTCTTGGCGTCAGTTTTGCTTTCATGTCCACCACCGACTACAGTGTGGTCAATAACCCTCGCGGGTATGTGTCAGTTATGGAGGCAACAACAACACTGATATCTTGAAACATAGTCGCCTAGATGCCCTGCTTGCCATTGCCATGCCCTCTTGTTTCTAATGCAGTCTTGCATTTCCGATATCTCTCTCGTCTTTTTTTCCTCTCTTCATTCAAGTCTCCATTCTTATATCGCAATGTTACCAACGCCCGTAAGGACTCTGGTTCTATTAATCTATTCCATGTTTGACGTTTATTCGGAATGAGCAGCCGCTTATAGCATCGAAACAGACGGACCTACCTGTTTAGATAAGAGATATCGAACAGGTCTCAAAAACAATATCGCGAGCATGAAATCATAGACGCTTTCATATATTAACCTAACACTATATCAAGACTATTTGACTCAAATATTAATTTTCCCTCTAGAAATATCAAATAGAATTTAATGAAACCCAGGGTAACTAACGAATTATCATCAAGCAAGTCTACTACTGCCATTCAAGAGGAATTTCCCGCCCTTCAAATGGCCTGATTGTGTCCATATAGTCACGAAACATATGTAATGTATCATATATGTTGCCCAAAACGCAGAGTCTTCCTTTAGTCTTTCAGTGATATTCTGGGCGTAGGTGCCAGTGAAGATATCCTAGAAATATCTCCCAACAGAAGTGTTCATTTTTTTGTATCTGTCACCTTTCCTGCTTTAATCTTTTACTAAGAGATGAGTATCCCTAAATAAATAAATAAATAAATAATAAATAAATAAATAAATATAAGTAAATAAATAAATAAATAAATAAATAAATAAATAAGCTACGCATGCACAATTCCGAGGTACAAACATATTCTGTTAAAGACAATATACATTTTAAACAAGAGCGCAAATTTAAACGACTAATATTTGTTTATTTTTTCGCGCATACGATGTGTTCGCATATATATATATATATATATATATATGGTTCGGCGAAGTCGGTAGCTTCGGCTGCCGCATGAGTATAAGACGTAGCACTTCAATAATATTTCAGTGATTGGTCGACGTTTCGGTCAGAACCTGACCTTAAGGTCAGGCTCTGAGCGAAACGTCGACCAATAAATGAAATATTATTGAAGTGCTACGTCACATACATTATATATATATATATATATATATATATATATATATATATATATTGCTCGCGGTAACATTGTTTAATGTCTTCTTGCACTCATTTTCTGTTTCCAATTCCATTATGGGTCCGCCTCTGAGGCTTGGAATCTTTGAAGTAAACCAACAGTGAAGTCCCACATTTCTGAGGTGCGCGCTCTCCAGTCGAGTGGAACGCGGAGCGTTCGTACTTCCGCAATCTCCTTCCAGCCAACTAAACCGTTCATTCATTCGCCTTTGCGTATGAAACGTGTGGTTATATATATATATATATATACACCTTTTGTCCTATCATGTGATATACCACATAGAACTTAGCGGGTCTCGAAGGCCTTGCGTTCTAGAAGGTGTAACACAAATAAAGTCGAATTTCACTGATCACGTTTTTGTCAGTATGCAAGTGGCATATCTGGGCCGGTATCTTATAAGGGTTCCAAAAGTGGACTGGTCCACTTGCCAGCGCGTGATTGGGTAAAACCGCGCTTGCGTCAGCAAAAGAGCGATTGTGACCAATCGGGCAAGGCCAAGTGGACCGGTCCACTTCGGGAACCGTTATAAGATATCGCCCCTGGTGTACAGCCTACCGACATCACTTTATGTTCCATGTACGCGTCTATTTTTCAAAATTCGCAGTCCGAACATCTTTTTCTGCTTACTGGCGTTTGCACACTGCCTGTCGCACACTTTCGACAAGCCCACTCCTGCTTTTGCCCTTGAAAGGGCTACAGTATGTACTATAGAGAGGTACTGGGATCGATACTCAGCACCTCCAACAATTGTCGAGGAGTGTTCAGGTTGACTACAGTCCTCGAATAGTAGTGTTCGGTAGCGAGAGGTGGCACAGTTCAAGCTACGCCGCAACAAGGACTAGGGACAGTCTCGTCATCGTCTTCTTGAATCGAGGAAACTGGGTTGCCCATTGCCCACTACTCATTCATTAATAGTACAGTACAAAAGAAGATTTTCGTGACTACCGTTCTTGAAGCGACATGGTTGGGAATCGAACCCGTGACTTTTTGTACAGGTGTACTATGCCATCCTGACAATTTTTTTTTAGATGGGAAGCACCTTATGGTCGGGGCTATGTCACACCCTCCCTCCCTCCCTCCATCCATCCGCCGTGCGGCGTGCACACCCGCACTGCGCACGCGCATCCTCCTCCCCCTCCTCTCCTAGTCTCATCTCCTCTCGGCATTCCTCCTCTCCTCTCCGACGCTCCTCTCCTCTCCCGACTGTGCAACTAATGGCAACACCTGCGGCTCCACGTGCGGTAATGTGAAGCAGCTTAGGTTAGACGCTCGACGGTAGACCAGTGCTTTCTCTCACACATTCTCATTCGTTCTCTCAATAGAATTACACCATCTTCTGCTCAAGCTAACCATCTCTTCGCATCCACACATGGTTCCCTTTAGCAGGAGATGGAGAATTTTTTTTTTTGTGATCGTAGAATTACACGAGAGGTTGTGGTGAATCGTCAAACGCAGTCATGACACGTAAGCTCAGAACTGCGCGCATAAGTTGAACAGCAGCGCGCATGTTTGCAAAATTATCAGCAAAAACTGAACTCTTCTCAATAAACACTGTATTTTCGTGCCTCAAGTTCTTTATTTGATTAGTTTCCTCACCCATAGCCTATCGCACGTGTAACGACATTCAAGTCACCGGCCTCCTCATTATTCATTCCAGCAAAAGCCCCGACACTCGGGCACAAGCCGTGATGATAAGTATGTAGAGATTACTAGATGAAGCACTTGAATATTGCTCCCAATTCATGCACTGACGTCAAGGTCATTTCTCCGATTCCTTTCAATGTTTTTCATGCAGCACAAAATATACAAAAATGAACTAATAGAGGTGGTATTTAGCCAAACACATCCACAGCATCGCTTGTTTAACACAACACAACCGAAGTCTGGTGCAACTGTGTAGCGAAAGGAACATCTGTTCCACAGCTCACCTCGCCGACGATGAGTAATAATCCCAGCTTGCACCGTCGATCAGGCAAGTGGTGGTGTTGACGACGAAGTGTGTATATCCACGAAAGGAACGCACTTCACGGAACACAACCACACAGCGCGCGGCGACGCCGACCTACTCGGGCCACCGGCAAAAGCGCGTCTGCGCGCGCCGACGCGCGCGTGTTGTGCCGGCGCGAACAGCTGTCGACTAGACGGCGGGGAGAAAGCCGGTTGATCTCTAGGGAACACTTCGAAGCTAGCACTCTCTGCAGCACGCCCCCTAGGTACTTGTCGTGGGGAAGGAATGTCCCTGCATGCAGCGCACCAGGCACCTGTAGCGGAGAAAAAGAGCAGAAGGAAAGGTCAGGTGCATACGGCGGAAGTGGCGCCTGTTTTAGAAACGCCCGAAGCGTGGCGATCTGCGTTACGTGAGATGCATTGTCTTCTAGAAAATTCCAGCCGTTAACTTAAACACAAAAGGTAGTTAATCAAAGTATTTAGAACGATATGGGGCAAGAAACGAAAGCGCACAGCTGCCGAACTCAGTCTATCACTAAAAAATACAGGAGTGTGAACAATGCAGACACCTTCCGAAGGTAAATGGCATTTTGAATAGCAAAGGGTTAAATTCTCCGATATTTCGTTGGGAATGTCGACCTAGACGTCAAAACACGTACTTTCTCAATGCGTCCCATTATGCATGCAAATGTCCTGAACGAAAACCTATCTCTCGAAAGTATCATTTAACGCATAAGTTATTATCGCATTACCAATTGAGCAGCGAGCTTTAGCCTTGAAGCGTTGCAGGTGTTTTACACAAGGCCGATTTCTTTTTTTTATTTACATTAAAAATGTTGTCACGCTTCTTGCGGAACTACTATATGGCTTAGGTTACATGGTTCAAATGAACAGGCAACTTTGACAGAAGAAATAAGGGGATAAGAAACGTACTAAAGGAAACGATGCCGCAGTATTAATACACCGGAGATGCGGATTCGATTTGTACGCATCTGGAAAGGTAGACATGAAATTCTATGCAATAAAGATGCGGTCGGGTAACAAGGAGAACTGAAAGATGCAGTGGCCTCTTAAAAGTTTTCCGTGACAAAAATCTTTTCCATGCTTAATTCACTCCACCTTTACAAAATAATTATTTCAACTTCATACAAGTTCAATTACTACCGAGTGCTAAAAAAACAGAACTGTTGAAAGCGCACAAAAGATGAGGACTTCGTAATGATTGTAAGGAAAGCAACATTTGCTATTGCCATCTTACCACCAGTAAGAGGTAAAAAACCTTACTGCCAGCAGAAATGTGCGCGCTTGTGACCTAGTTCATTGGTTTCATTGGTTAAGGAAACATTGTCTATTAACGATTTCAGCAAAATTAGTACGCAGCTTTCATTCTGCCCGGACCATGACTTGTCGCAAGTGGCACCCTAATGATACAAACATTCATGAGCTAATCACAGGATAATTCTATACTTACATCCTATTCACAGCTGGTTTTGGGACGTTAAACCCCAAAAGTCAATCAATATACTTACATCCTACTACAATCATTGTTATTGACACTAAAAAAAATATGTGCACTGAAATATCGCTTTCGGATTGTTCGACGCTTTTGGTAATGGCGACATAATAAGTTTCGATGTTTCTTTTTCTTTCGCTAGCATGGTTCCTTTTCGAACGGGCACATTCACTGACTCTTCGTACGGTGTTCTTGATGTCAAGGTAAAACCTCTAGAAGTATGTACGTTCGGGCTGCAGTTGAATGAACATGTGATATTGTCACCGCCTATTCACACACTCTTATTGGAAATTCGAACACCACTTATTCTAAATTCTCTAAAAGTTCACGTATTTGTGCAGGAACTATGCACACAAATTATATTGCTGTGCACGAATACACTCTACTGGGTGATGTTCTTGATGACAACCTCATTTAAATCCTGTAGAAGTCACTTAAATCCTATGGTATCTTTCAGGGTCAATACACCTTCTGTGTGATATTCTTGACGACCATTTAGCCGGAATCCTCTACAAGTGCACGTATTCGTGTTGCAGTTTCGAGACATTCCCGGTATTTTTGATTACCAATACACGCTGCAGTGTGGTGTTCTTGATGACCGTTCAACAGGTATCCTTCAAAAGTTTAGGCATTCACGCGGCCGTTGCGCCAGATATCATATTGTTGAGTTCCTACGCGCTCTGCTATGCGATGTTCTTGCACACAACATGGTACAAATGATCTGTGAGAATGTGTTTGTACAGACGTTTTGCCCCCAAATGACATTGTTGAACGCCAATACACTCGACAGTGCGAATGTTCTTGATGACAAGTTAATATAAATCCTGTAGAAGCGCATGTATTCGCACGTGAGCTTCAAGCATGCTGGATATTTTTCAGCACCCCTGCTGTGCGATAGTATTGATGGATACTTAGTGGGAATTCTGTAGAAATTTATGCATTCGTGCTAGAGTTTCATGTTACTTAATTCCAATAAGCTATGCAATGTGGCGTTCTTGATGACAGCTCTGAAGTAATCATTTAAAAGCTTGGCTATTCTTGCGGTGGTTGTGTGCGCATATCATGAATTCCAATACACGCTTCCATCACGCTGCTATGCGATATTCTCGATAAAACGCATTCGAAATAACGTATGTCCAGGCATTTGTGCAGGCGTTTTGCGCATTTCTTGTTGAATACCAACGCTTTCTTGATTACAACCTCGTGTAGTCTCCTAGATGTATTCGCACAAGAGTTTCACGTACCTGTAGCGTTGTTCAGTAGCAATTAACTCTGCTGTGCATTTCCTTGATGAGCACCTTATGTAAATACTTTTGCACTCCTATTGAAGCAGCTGGTTCGTGTCCAAATCATATAATGAACATTTCGCATCGCCACGGTGGTCTAGTGTAGCTATGGTACTCGGCTGCTGATCCGAGGGTTGCGGGATCGAATCCCGGCTGAGGCGGCTGCATTTATATGGAGGCGAAATGTTAAGGCTCGTCAACTGTGCGATGTGATTCACGTTAAAGAACCCCAGGTGGTCGAAATTCCCGGCGACCTCCACTACAGCGTCTCTCATAATCACAGCTGGTTGTGGGACGTAGAATCCCAGAAAATCAATGGACTTTTCATCAAACTGCTATTGTAGTACATGGATTCACTCTGGGGTTTCATGCAGTACTCGTATGGTTGAAGAGTGTACTGTCGACTATGTCACGTTCTTGATAACCGCTCTATATGAATCCTGTGTATGTTCAAGCATTGGTGCCGGAATTCCGGCAACAGATAATGCCGTTCAATATCGTAGTGTTGACACGCTCTTCTTTACGATGTACATGGTGACCCCTCGATCAGAAGTTCATGTATTTATGCATAAGCTGCTGCAATAGTCATATATATAAAATTCCTTTTTACGTTCTGATGGCGTTTCAAGCTTTCCGGAAATTTACGCATTCGTAAAATACTTTCACGTGGAAATCATATTGTTGCATACCAATGCGCTGTCCTTTTATAACATTCGTGATTCCTACTCACTCCACAATCTGTAGAAGTTCATCAGCTTACGAAAGACTTGCACGCAGAAACGGTACCATCGAATGTCTAGTTTTGTGCACCCACAACTCCTTGGAAACCTCGTCGAATATCACGTACGTCATTGTCACGTGGCTGTACGCTTCTTTGTTAAATGTGCCGCGTAGCATTGCTTGGTTTCTATCTAATTGTAGAGCACTTTAGGCGCTGGGTCTGTCGGCGTCTGGTGTCATCTCATGTCGTTGTCATGCTCATGAAATAGGAATTGAAAACAGGGCGGAAACATGCTAATAACTGACCGAGACCATTCACAAATAGATCGATATTAAGAATTGTTAAAATAAACAAAATTAGTATAATGAGATAAAAGATAAACATTAAGGGTAACTAATTGCATAGTGAAATCAGATTAAGCGAAAATAATTCGAGAACGCCGAAGACACACACAAGAGAGACGCAAGGGAAACACAGGCGCTTCACTGGTCAGCTGCAACACAAGCTTACATATATGTATTAATTCCTATAAAAACGATCATTAATGGTTAAAATTAAACTAAATGATCCACATTACGAATTGCTAAGGTAAACCCTATCAGTATACTAAATGAAAAGACATGCACATATTAATGGATCGACCTGGGAGTAACTTTGAAACCTTGGCATCTATATATACCACTGCTTTAGACGAGTGGCTGCTCCAGAATCGGTGTTCTTAAAGACTACTCGATAAATACACTCTGTCAGTCCATGTAGTCATGTAAGAGTGTGCCGCGAGAAAGTCATATCACTGGATATCAACATTTGTAAACGGTACCGACGGCACACTCAACCGAAATGCTCAGAAGTTCATGCATTTATGTAGCAGTAAGCGCACAAATCATATAATGCAATATTAACACGATACTTCCCGATATTTCGAAGTCAAGACAGTCGAAATCCCTTAGAGGTCAATGCAAGAGCTCCGCGCAAACAGATGTGTTGAGACAAAACTCACGCCAGGGACACCAGCAAAGAGCCAGGAATCCAAAGTGGCCGTCTTCGTGGGCGCGCGGTATTTCACCCGCGAACCGAGCCGGACTGGGACGACCGGCGCCGCCAGTAAAAAATGCCAGAGATAAAGCTTCGCAGGAAGTCGCAGGCGTTGGCTATCTTAGTAGAGGACGCCCGTCAACGCAAGAGCAGGATAAATATGCACAGCGAGCAAAAAACTTTGGTCATTTGCTTGCAGAGAAGATCGATTTCGTGCGAGGTGCCCGCGGTGAAGTAGTTCCTTCCGAGACAAGTGTTCGCTGCCAGAAAAACAAAACTAACGCGAAAGCTGGAATGCGACCTCGAAGAATAAGAAGCAAAAAAAAAATAAAAAAGACAAAGAGAGCGAGGAGGGTGGGAGGCCAAAAAGAAAAGGACCGGTCAGCATCGTGAAAACGACGCCGGGTCGACAATGCGTTGGCGGCGAGCAGGCCAGGTGAAAGCCCACACGGGCCGGGAGGGGCGAAGCCCCATGGACCGGTCTGGAAATGCCGCTCCGCTTCTCGCGTCGTCGGCTACGGCGAGTGGCGCCGGTAACGATGCTAGGGATAAATTGTCCCTAGACTTGGGAGGTAGTTAACCCGCGGCAGCGTTGTCGGCGAACGCAAAATTCTTACGGTGACGGGTGTATCAGAATTTTGATTTGATGGAGGTGGTTGGATGCGAGGTTAATGGTGAGCCGGAATAATATGGGAGGGGGGGGGATGCAGGGGTTTATGCAGATTTTCGAGTTTTGTTCAATTTAATCTTTTTGTGTGTGTGGGTGGGAAATGTTTACCTATGGTGTTAACAGAATGTGGGGCTGTGTGGGTATGGAGTTATAGGTTAGCCGAAAAACTTTTTCGGAGGGGGAGCGGGGGTGTAGGGGTCCAGCAAGGGGGTGTACGGCGTGCAGTCGGTGAGTGATGCTAGACCAAAGCAACGCCTCTTTCGACAGATTTCTGTGATTAACAGTGCACTGGAAAACAAAAGCAAATCAAGGTCACAACAGACAGCGTCCGTAACACTAATGGTAACACTAACGACGTTTTCGATAGACATACTTATCCATTGGAAGTTATTTTAGGGAACCAGCCACCTGCTCGAATGCATATTCTGCTATCCACCCCTGCAAGCGGCGTGGGACAACGTGTGTTTCCGGCCCCCCTTACACGCATTTAGTGACGTTAACACTTCCTTTAATATGTCTTAGACACTTCTGATGAGTATTGCAGAAACAGAGCAAAACAAGCGTATAGAACATGCGCGGTCATGTCAATGGGTTAAACACACTAATGGCGTCGGGCGTCGGTAGCAGCGGGGATGGCTTGTCCCTAGGCATATTAGTGGTTATCTTTAAGAATTCCCTGCAGGTCGTTGTCCTGGCCATGTTTTGGCTAATCAGGAACTTTTTCGCCAGCACCTTGCCAATCTTCCTGTGACATACGGCAGACAACGCACCAAGCTTGTATTTCTAAACTTATTTGCGCATGTAGTCAAAGGTGGTCTCATATACTAGTATCATGCTGCTCACAGCACGTTATTTATTACTGTAATGATTGAGCTGTGACATATTGCAGGACGACTGAGGCTCGAATTTGTCTGTCAATGAACAAGGCACGTTTGGAGAAAAGATGGTATCTACATTAAATGATAATAAAACGAGTTAAGCAACAGATATGGCTTAGGAGGTTCTGCACTGTCCAGAACAGATGACAGGCAGTTTATAAGACCAACAAAATGGTTGTCGCAGGTAGATAAGTGCACTTAGATATGGCAGCAAGGGGAATAAGACAACGATTTTTAAGCCAGCAGATAGGGTCGAGTATCTTCGATGGTGTGAACGAAGGTTGCTGGACCATGGAATGCAAAACGATCGGCTTTGAATTCACCGCAAGAATGCGGGACTCATCCCTGTTTAGGATTTAAGCTATCTAACTCTGGCGACGAAGACAGTAAATATCATGCGTTCCTATACAGGAGAGACGCAAGACCTCCACGACAGGAACGAACACCACAGAAAGGCAACTCTTCTCGTGCTTTCCTTTGAAGGAGCCTGTACGCTGATTGAGTGAAGTAATGATAATTGTTCCGGTAGGAGCAGCAATGTTCAAGGAAATGTAATATGCACATCTTTTCCTGTTAAGATATCCCGTTCATGACCTAAAGAACAATTTTTTCTTCAGTGAACTGTTTTTTTAATATGCCCTTCTGTCCGGAACTACGCCATCAAGAACTGGTTTTCCCTAGCGTCTCTCTCTCTCCATCTCTCACTCTTTTTTCTTTTGTACCTAGTCTCGGAAGCGTTCATGCGTTTCCTGGGAGGTTCATCGTGACGTGTGTTTGACCTCTGTGATCGCGGCAGTCCGCGGTGCATGACCAACGCCATTCTGTGTAGCGATCTTTCTGTCTGTTTTTGTCTACACGTGTTTTGTTTCTTTTGAAACGCCCCAGCCATCGATCAAACGCGAATTCGTCTGTGACAGACTATGATGAATGGCCGCCTTGTGCTGATATACAAATCCCAGCCGACGGATACAGATTGCTTCAGCGCTTTATTTCCAGCTCAACACACTATAGATCACGTCCCAATTTGTTCGTTTTGACAGCGTATTGCACGGTGATGTGCGGGTCCCCGAATGGTGCACAGTTTTGATGAGTCTTATTTTTCAAAAGTGAACATGTTAGTACATTACTGAGCACAATGGTGCTACTGATATTGATGATATCAGTAACGCCCTTGTCTTATGAAAACGGGCTGGCGACCAATAGTCATGTAGCCTGCATGTTATGATCAGGTTTCCTACATTGCAGGCTGATTTGCACTACTGCACTGCTGACACATTGCTGGCTTGCATTAACCCGATCTTCGGTGTCTTCATTAAAGCCCGTATTTCTCCATGGTAGTGTTATTACGGATTATAAAACACATTACAGGTATCTAGGAAACCTTAATTCCCATCAGCACCACGTAGAACTGGCCCGTCCATGTACTGTCCACGCGGTCGCACCTAAAGTAAGAACGCAATTATACACAGCGTTCATTATCTGCTATAAACCGATAGCTAACAAGAAACAGTAAGCCCGTCTGTCACGCCCGGTGCAGAAGTGTCCACCCGCACGCGAGGTCACGTGAAGGGTGCTACCGAAACTACGTGCTGAGTACTTTACCTCGAATGCACTAAGAGACGGAGTTTTATGCAAGTCCACAGTTTACAGGGCTTTGAGAATGTTATTTTCTTCTTGCTGTTCTTAAATATCTCCAACGTTACACTTTAGAAACGAATTTTCATTTCTGTATATTTATTCTGTATACATTTTGTGGAAGAATGAACGGCCGTTGAAACTACTACAGTACAGCAGAATGTGAAATCCCTAGTCGGGAATTGGTGGGCCGATAGCTGTAACAAAGCACAATACCTGGTTTCGAAAAGGTTATGTGACTTAAAAGTTGTGACTGAGACCCAAAAATTAGAGGCATTGCACGCAGCCTCCAGACTCTTCGTAGTATTATTGGTTAGAGTCCACCGACAAGCGTCCCCTGGAGCATATTCCACATAGTCTGGCGCGAATTTGTGGTTTAGTTTCCATAACCATCACGCAGTTGTTTATCTTCAATTCTTATTTAATTTTACCTTCTGTGTGGAGTGGAAGTCAAGGTGAATTATCAAAATAAGCTCAAGTGAGGGGCCACTGCACACGGCCAATAATAGCCTTTCAGCGTCACGAAGTGCAGTTAGTGTGGACGTCAGGTTTTCTGCAGCGGGTGAAAGAAAAAGCTGCCTAATTTTAAGTTTCTTTTAACATATAGTCGGGAAAAGTGCGAAAGTGTGGGGTCCATGACGTTACCACAGATATTGTCACAGCTCATCAGGACGCTTTTTGGATGTGCCTGCAGCCTTCACGGACAAAAGCAGGAAGGAAACGACATGTACACGCACAGAAGTCCATATAGAGTTATTTGCGGAGTCATTAAGCACTTCAATGCCCATGCAAGTGACGTCGGTAAAGTCACCGCATAAATTTATATATTCATCTCATCTCAACATCCCTACGTGTCTTCACCATGTTACCTCATGCCTTGGTCACGTGGCTTTTGTTAGCTATCAGCCTGAAACGACGCCGGGATTCTCGTCCAAGGGACAACAATAAGGCATTCGCAAAAGTTCATTGTTAGCAGGGAAACATTCATCCTTGTTTACGCCTTAACCAGGACATACCTCCGGTTTCTTTACTTGTGAAGGGTTCTTTCTGACAAACATACAGCGGGTTTGCGTTTGCAGTGCTGTGCTACTTTGACGTTGATGGCCATTGGGCTTCCTTAACGTGAAATTTTTTCAGTTCTCCGCTGTGCTGGAATTCGATCTCTGTGAAGACAAAACACAGTAATACCTTCGCCACGCTCAACCAGCGCCAGGAACGAAAGCGAATCGTGCAGCCAACGCCCACACACGCGCCTCGCGCTTTGTTATCGGTCCTCACGATCCGTTACAGAAGCCGCTAGTGATGAAAAATGCCTACTTTTATATCAAGCCTTGTCTTAGGCAGGCCAACTGTATGCCTCGATGCTTTTCCATCAGCGGCTCCATGGCTTTTGCTATCTATGACGATCCCGCGAAATCAATCAACAACGTCAGCGACGCTAGAAGTTCGTTAGTTTTATGTCTACGAATCGATATAAAGGAGGCATTGCTTTAAAACTGGCTAAGAAAAATAGGTCAATATTGCATAGGTGCGGCTGGACGTCTCGTATTTACCGTGCTACTTGTTCGGTGCCTCTCCCGAAGATGGGCTTGATGGTCTGCTGGTTAGCGTCACATCGTCTGTCATCGGCCAGCGCCCACGTGAGAGCGTAAACGTTCTTGTTTCTCTCTTCTTATCTGATTACCCGGATCTATACAGATGAGCCGAAATACGATCGTCTAAAAGCAACCTGAGACTACGTGGTCCGGGGAAAAATCAGGTCATAAAACGCGAGCGACGTTATAGACTCTAGCTTTTCTTGTTTTCGTCGTACTGGTTCTTCTCGGTCCTTTAATAAGCCGTCCGTTTTGAGGAACGAGTAGTAGACAACGAACAATCCGATCGTCTGCTCCAATTCACTGCCCACGTGCCTCATACTGGCCCACTTTTGTTCGGTGGATTCCGAAATAAGGCCAATTGCTATTGTTGGCCTATATGCATACCGGCAATTAACGCGCGTTCGAAAAAAACTACGCGTGCTCACGGGTTAGATTATACCTTCTTTCGAATTCCGCTGGGTATGGTTCTCGGCTACCGCGACATTCAGTGGAGCGTGAAACTCCTGAAGGAGGCAGGTATAATAATGCCTCTGCAGTGTTCGTGCTCACTTCCACATTGATAGCCCCCGAAACTAAATTGAGGATAGATGTACATTGTGATACTCCAGATTGTATAGCTTTGTTACATCGTGACAACAAAAGCAGGTGATTAACAGTGAAGGGTTTTGTAGGTGCGATGAAGTAGAAGGCGTTTTGTTGAGAATGTCAGTTGGACTGAATCAGCAGCGCTAGTTCTCGCTGACAACTCTATCAAGAGCTGGATTGACCAAGAAATTGACAATCGAAAATGTGAGCATCCTGTTACGCCCGGCTATGAATGCATCGCGCTGCAATTCAGAGCTAGTTTATATACAGCGTATGTACTCTGTTATATGACCTACGTGTGGTTCTCTTAACGCAGTAAACTTACTTGTGCTGCTGTTCATCGCTGGGCCCCACCGTTTTTTTAAAACAGTGAAAAATGCGGAAGCACAAAATATGACATGACTGTTAACCGCATTGTTAGGTTGTAAAATTTCAAGCTGTTCTGTTACTTGCTCTTTCAAGGACGTCAATTATGGCAAGAATAGACACAATGACGTTCGGGTAACAAACTGGTTCTTGCGTGAATGAATATTAACATTGGGTTAAAACAAGGAAAACAAAAAGAACAGTAAGAAGACTGCAGTGTCCAAGCTCACAGACCATTCCATAGAGCACCAGCTTAATCCGCAGAGATATTTTAATTAAAAACGCCTATATAATTTAGAAAACCGACTCGTACCATTGCCATTGCCATTTCCATGTGCCATTGAATTGAAATCTGATGATGGACTGATTTCTGGGGCTTTACATCCAAAAATCGCGATGTGATTTTGAAAGATGTCGTAATGGATGTCTCCGGAAATTTCGACTACCTAGGGTTCTTTAGCGAGCACTTACACCGCACAAAACACGGGCCTGAACATCTCACCTCCATCGAAATGCAACCGCCGCGACCCGGATTCCATTCCGCGACCTTCGGATCAGCAGCCAAGTGCCACAGCCACTAACCACCATGGCTGGGCTAAAATCTGATGTAATACATACGATCAATTGTATTGTGTGCATTACATGCAATTGATTGGGCTGATGTCGCGCTTGGTACGGCCAAACATGTATGAAAAACGTACCAGCCGGACACACGATAGCTCCAGGCTGCTATATACTCCCTTATCTTCAATATAGGAACAGCTCTACGGTCTCCTTCGAGACAGGATACGAATCCAGGATGTAGATAGATAGATAGCATCTTCGTAGGTGTAGTGCATTATCAACGGAAACTCTTCCAGTCGACGTCCTGCGAAGTGCCTAAGATGGCATATAAACGCTTCAGCCTTCATGCATTGGCAATGGCTTGGCTACATTGTTTGAGAGAGATACATATACAAGAAAAGCAAAACCACCGCTAAGTGCTTCTCGAAAGCAACTGCATAATAAGAGCCAATAATGAAGTAAATCCTCATTATGTGTGAAGGACAAGCAATCACGGAAGAGAAGCATCTGAAATTACTGGAAATGCTTGTTTCTTTGTCTAGACGTAATCTTTGTCTAGAGTAATCTTTGTCTGTTTCTTTGTCTAGAGTAACATACCGTGATAAGACGCGAAAAAAAAATTGCCCGTACACCGATACGTACTGGGCCATCGAGGTCCTATATTAACAATTCGCATAGATATACTAAATAAGCCAAAAAATTTGGGCGTGCCGTGTATACACGAATAGAATTATGAACTTCTCAGTTTTGTTTTTCGAAGTGCGATAAGATGCGTAAGAGAAATTTAAAGAAAAATATGTCAAAGGGCTGGCATTAAGTTGGACATACTCAATCTCTCATGAAAAAAAATTGCAGATGCACTGTACTGAAGAAATAGAAGAAAACACTGGTGCAGGACGCATTGAGAAAACGATATAGAGCTACGATACACCCGAACAGGAAGCCCGGCGTCGATGCGCCGATGGAAGTTACAAAGAACCAAGCCCCGTCACAGTGGTCTAGTGATTATGGCACTCGGCTGCTGATCCTAAGGTCGCGGGATCGAATCCCGGCCGCGGCGGCTGCATTTCGATGGTGGCGAAATGTTGAGGCCCGTGTGCTGTGCGATGTCAGTGCACGTTAAAGAACCCCAGGCGGTCGACATTTCCGGAGACCTCCACTACGGCGTCTCTCATAATCAGAGCTGGTTTTGGGACGTTAAACTCCACAAATCAATCAATACAAAGAACCAAAGTACTCTGTAAATGGTCTGGCAGCCATGGAGTCCAAATCGCTCGACTTCCCTACATTCTAGTCCAGTGCATCTTTACTAGCGTCTAACCTGTGGTGTCGTGATATGACTGTTTTGATTTCATGTCAAGTTGCCGTGTGGCGCCTCGCGCATAAACGGGGGTAGTATGCGCCGCTAGGGGTGCTTAAGAGGCATATTGTATATACGTGTACAATAGTGTGACGAGACTTCACAGAAGTCGGACGTTCTTCTTCGGCGCTCTGCGCCGCACCCTGTACGTGGCTTGCCGACGTCTCCGCCGGCCGTGTCGACGCTCCGCTGCGGGCTTCTTCGACTTCGGCGTCGAGGGCCACCTGTAGCCGCAACACGACATAACCTTCAGAGAAGGGAATCGTAGAGTCCATCCCCTTCATCCTCGGGGAATCGGTCCACATTCTCTTTTTTTTTTTCCGTCGGCGGACACGAAGAACTACCAACTAGCCACATTCAGGTTCGATGTAACAGCAACATCAGCCTACAGTAGCCATCGACACCTTCAGCACGAGCCTCTCACCTCGAAGCGTTTACAAAATCTCTCAGCCACCTGCTTTTCCGTACTCCCGCCAGGCCGAGTGATAACGTTCCAGCCGAATCACGTTTCAAATCGTTCGGCCGCGGCACAAAAGCACTCGCAAGTAGGTGACGGGAGCGTGTGAGATGCGAAATAAAAGACATTGGCTTCGCCACGTTTTTCACTCGAGTAAAGCGAGCACCATAGCGTGCTCCGGCTTCACGGCTGAATGGACTCCTACACGCTGAGGAGAAAAAGAAAAAGAACAAACAAATAAAATTAACGCGTGGCTTTTGGTTCTACGACGTACTGCCTTCCGTATACCTCCTCGTGCTTGCAGTAAGCCGTGTGCAGTGGTCTTTGCCACGGGCGCGTTCTCTGCGGTCATGTACGATTGCGCAACTATATAACCAGAGGTATGTCGGGTTGGAGTGAAGGAAAATGAACCGCGGAAACGACGTAAGAAAAAAAAAAACGTTAAGTGAAGCCATTAACACATTGCAATGTTACTTCATCTCAAGTTTTTCGTCTTGCAAAGAGCGGTGTGCTGGTACCTTAGATTGGATCAGTCGAGTCTGCGGTAGCGTACGTTTGATGGTTCACGGTCGTTTATGTAGGAGCACGCAAGCAAGCAAGTGCTTACTCACACACACGCACGAACGCACACGCGTAAACATACACAAAACACGACACAGCACGACACGACGCGACACAAAACAAACATGGCACCGAGGATGGCTAGAGAAAACCAGAAAAGTATTCCGAATTAGAGATATTCGCAATACACATAACGGAAGCCTAAAATATACATACTGAGGATGCATTTATCCTTGACGTAACGCAAAATTTCGTAGATAAATTTGCAAGAAGCCAGCAAAGTATTTCGGAATACAGATACAGTCATACAGCATTGGAATACATTTTATGGGGTGGGGGAGGAGGGGGTGCTGATGCTCCAGAAAGAAGTTTTTTTGAATGCAGCATAATAATGTGGATAACGTTGCAGCACATCAAAATGTGCCAGTCAAGCATGTTGCTCCACTCACTAAAGAACACCAGTGAATTAAGAAAAATGCATACATTTATTTTAACACAAGACATGCTTTTCCGAGAAAGTAGTTGCGTTAACCGTGCTTAAGCAATAGCAGCTTCAAATCGATTCAATTCAGAGAGATATATATGGAAAGGTAAAGGAAAGACAGGGAAGTTAACCAGAGGAGATATCCGGTTGGCTACCCTGTAATGGTGAAGTGGAGAGGAGGATGTCAAGACATTGTCACAGTCGGTCAGCGAGTCCCGTTTCTCCGAGAAATTGCAGCAATGCTCTGACAGCAACTCGCCTTGAAGATTTTAGGCCAGTTCCCCTGGATCTTGTATTCAATAAACGGGGGGGTTGTCCACCTGACCAAGCCTGGATGAAACGGCTGCTCTTTCGGCGTTGAAACGGGTGCATTCGCATAGAAGGCGTGCGATTGTTTCTCTGCATCCACGACGTCTACAGAAGGGGGCTATCAGCCATAGAAATCGTAAACGAATACGCATTGGAAAAGTCTACCCCAACCAAAATTCAATTCAACTCAATTGTTGTGCATAATAATCGGTTCAAGACTCAATTGTTGTGCATAATTCAACTCAATTGTTGTGCATAATAATCGGCTTGACTTATAATCGGTTCAAATAACTTTTGAACCTATTGTTACATAAAAAACAAGCAGAACAAGAAGATTTCTATCTGCCACTGAGAAGCAACACCAAACACCAGTGCGAAGCTAAGCAGCCAGACAACGATGTTGGCAGCTGCGAGCCGTTACCGACCGCTCACATAAAAAAAACAAGCGAAGAATAAAAGAAATCGGTCCCGTTGCACGGTCATTAGCTTCTTTTCAAGCTTTCCTGCGCTATCCTCAAGACTAACAACCTTAACCTAAAACTAACCTTTAATTTCGAAAACGCTAAGTCTTTATTTTCAGAGTCCGCCGCCAGCAGCCCTAGCGTGTCCACATAACCACTGTTTTGCGGCGTCAAGCCGAGGTCAAGTGGGGGGCCAGGTACTTCACGCCATCGCACACTTTCCTCGTTTTGTCCCGAAGAGAGATGGCGCCATTGTCCGTCGTCGCTTACCCTTGTCGACCCGTTCATTTCCGTGAGCGCTTTCTGAAGTGCTCGGAAAAAACGACCGTCGTCGAGTGATTACAAGGTTATCAATAAAGTGAGAAGGGTCCTTATGTTTTACGCACATTTTCCTTCTCTTATTTCTTTTTCGTAATGCCCAGTGGCTTGAAAACCCGTGAGCAACTGTAAATCCTTGGGTCTACACCAGTGACAACGAAACTGTAAAACAGAACCCTGAGGTGGTCGAACATTGAGGAGCCCTCCACTACGGCGTCTCTGATGCTATGGCTGGTTTTCGGCGCGGACGGTCTTCTATTGACAACGTTGTAGACCTTATCTCATCTGTACAGCAGGAAAAAAGCCTTAAGAGATTATCTGCAGCAATATTTTTGGACGTAAAAGGCGCATACGACAATGTATTGCATGGAGCCATACTGGATGTTCTGGGCAATGTTGGACTAGGTGGCCGCGTCTACACATGGATCTACAGCTATTTAAAGGACAGAACCTTCTTCGTACAAACAGAGGATGGTACCATAACGCACCATTGTACCGGTCGCGGCGTGCCACAGGGCGGAGTCCTGAGCCCCACACTTTTCAACCTAGCACTCCTCGGCCTCGTCGACGCACTTCCACGGTCTGTCCATCTTTCTATATATGCAGACGACATTTGCATCTGGGCGTCTGGGGTGACACGTATGCACGTACGGGCCCGGCTACAGAGAGCGACCACAATAACCTCGAATTACCTTCATGAAAGGGGGCTCGAACTGTCATCCGAGAAGTGCTCGTTAGTTGCTTTCACACGCAAGGAAATGGGGCACTACGTAATTAGAATTAACGGACAGGCTGTCAAGTGTGAGAAGACCCACCGATTCCTGGGAGTAATAATCGACCGCGACCTGTCTTGGAGCCCTCACATCTCCTATATGAAAAGGAAGCTAACCAATATCACCCATGTGCTTCAGGCTCCTTGCGGGAAAATCGTGGGGTGCATCTGTACGAGCGATGCTCCAGCTTCACACAGCGTTGTTCCTTGGATGCATGCGCTATAGCCTACCAGTGCTGGGCGAAATACGTAAAACTAACGTGCGCGTTCTCCAGTCGCTTCAAGCCCAAGCTTTGAGAATATGTCTTGGACTGCCGAAATGTGCATCAACAGCAGCGACTGTAGTCGTCGCACGTGATCACCCAATCATGACATACCTTCGTGTGGATGCCCTACGAGTACACATAAGGCATCTTGCTCGAATTCCATCGCACCACCTAGCGTCTCTTTCCGTTTCAAGGCCAGACTCCGAATTCAGCGCCATTATTGCTGCTCATCGTGCTGTCCTGCCATCGAGTTTCACGCCTCCAGCAAGGCCATCATTACCATTGTGGTGTCTTCATCCCCTCGAAGCGCTCCTGACCATTCCCGGAATCAAAAAGAAAAGCCACTTGTCATCTATAGCTTTACAACAAGCCACCCTAATGTTCCTGCATGAGAAACACAGAGGACGCCTTCACGTTTACACGGATGGGTCAGTTTCCTCTGTAAGCTCCACAGGAGCAGTGGTCATTCCAGCAAAATCCGTCACCATACGATTCAAGACGTCCCATTTTACAACTTCGACGGCTGCAGAACTCGCCGCCATTCATGCTGCGGTAGAGGTCATAATTGCAGAACCTTCCCATGCATGGTCAATATTCACCGACTCCAAAGCAGCTCTTCAGTCCCTTATATCACCATTTCGTCATGGACCTCACGAGCAATTAGTTGCTGACATAAGAATTCTTCATCACCATGCAGTCGAGCAAGGAGCACGACATCACGTACCAGTGGATACCGGGTCACTGTGGGATCAGCGGCAATGACCTCGCTGATGAATGCGCCCGATCTGCCCACCATGATAACCACTGTAGAGGAATACCGTTCTCCAGGACCGACGCATCCGCAAGGCTTCAATCCCTAGCACGTGAACTTACACGTGCACAGTGGAATTCATCAGAATTCACCAATGCTCGTGTCCACAGTTTGCACCCGGACCTTCAGTTCCACCTTCCGTCAGGAATACCTCGCGCTGAGGAGACGCTTTTGTGTCGCCTGTGGCTTGGGGTTGCCTTCACGAAGGCCTACTCATTTCTCATTGGAATGACGAACGACCCTAAGTGTGAGAACTGCGGCTGCGACGAAACGATACGTCATCTTCTTTGTGAGTGTCCCCGTTACAGTGGCCCTAGGAAAGAACTTACCGCTGCTCTAGACAGACTTGACAGCCGCCCTTTGTCCGAGCAACGAGTTTTGGGACACTGGCCAGGGCCATCGTCAGCACGGAAAGCGCTGAACGCGCTGTTACGATTTTTAAGGACGAGCGGTCTAAAGGACAGACTCTAAGCAGTGTCGCGTTTCCTTTCTTTTTCTGTGCGTGTTTTTTTTCTCTATCCTTTTCTTTTCTCTTGTCGTGTCTCCTTTCTATTGTCTTTCATTCCCCTCACCCCACTTCCCCTGCACAGGGTAGCCAGCCGGTCTCAGCACTGGCTAACCTCCCTGTCTTTCCTCCCTCCTTTCTCCTCCTCCTCCTCCTCATAATCCTATCGTGGTTCTGGGACTTAAAACCCCAGAAATTAACCAGTCAAAATATAAAACAAGATGGCTACAAGATACAAAAATGGTTACGACGCAAGTATTTCGTTATTTGTTCGCAACCTGTTGTTCTAATTTAGCACTTAAGGTGTTACGATCGAAGATGCGCTTTCGAAGCCCCGTTTGTTTGTGCGTGTGTGTGTGAAATGCAAAGCATCTCTCGAATAACTTCAGTAGCTTTGATCGCATCTATCTATCTATCTATCTATCTATCTATCTATCTATCTATCTATCTATCTATCTATCTATCTATCTATCTATCTATCTATCTATCTATCTACGACTTGGTGCTCTCCTGGTCGTCTTGTTCACATAGCAGAGACCGAAATCGGCATGATCAAATATGAACGTATGATTGAAATGAATGATTGATCTTCGCACCGCAACTGGGTCAAAATTGTCACACACGCCTGGATTAACGATGACGCGATCGCATGCAGCTCATACTCGCCCGGGTAATACGAGTAATATGGCTATACGCCACAGGAGATTGAAAAAGAGAGAGAGAGAGAGAGAGAGAGCTCTTCATTGAACGGCAAGGAATTTAGCCGGCCACAGGAGATTGAATGTTAATATTAGAGCCATGTCAACCAAGGACCAGCCAGAATGAACACTAAGAAATTCGTCAGAACGCATAACTCGTGGATCAAAAAACAAAAACAGAACGATATACCGTTTATAGCAGCAGACAGACACAGACAAATGCGCTGTAATGATAGAAGGGAACCTACCACGCGGTAGGGGGCTAGAACATCGACTCCTACAATGACACAGATTCCCAGAATGCGCGGGATCTGTCAGCTTTAGTTTTGTCCTTCAGTTATTTCAATAAGGTGCTGGGGTCTTACGTACAACACCACGATAACATTATGAGACACGCCGTGCATAGAGGAGGGGTCCGGGAGTTTTTACCACCTGGCCTTCTTTAACGCGCTCTTACACCTCACATTACACGGGCCCCAAGTATTTTTGCCGCCATCGAGAATGCGACCGTCATGGCTGGGACAGAGCCTCTTGGGTCAGCAGCCAAACGCCGTAACAACTATACCACCGCTTAAGATCGTCAATTTATGTTGAGCCGGCAATATGTGCGTGCCAACGAGAACTTGATTCCTTCTATTCGTGTGTCTTTTTGTTTTTATTGGTGTTTGTTTATGCGGCGATGGATTTCAAAGAGTCCAACGGAAAACACAAACGATCCAGTTGTTCGCATGAAGCCATGCTCAAAATGGCTGCTTGGCGGTCTGCAGGAGTCTTGTGAGCCACTGCACTACAACGTTCATTTTTTCATGCGGCAAAACAAAAGAACATTGAAGGGCCCGCTGGCAAACACGGTAATACGAGAACAATCGCTGCCTCTCGGGAAATGCCACGGTTTTTTGCAGATCACGTATGAGAAGGGTGGGGTGTGCTTGGCCCCTATGGCGTCAATAAACGAGGCAGCACAATACGTCTGAAGTTGTTCACGGCGCCTACCAGTCGCAATTCAGGAGCTGAGAAAGGATTTTGTGCGGAAGGAATAAATATAAAGCAACAAGACAATTTAGATGGAAGACAACCAGGGGGGCTTGAGAACAAGGAAAAGTAGAAGATGCCCTTTAATAAAAAAAAGAGTAAAATACTGAGGGCTGCAAAGGGTGGAGTATCGTGTGAGACGTAAGACCAATGCTTTAAGGTACAGCATTGAATGTTGTGGTGACCTACAAAGCAGCTATCAAAGTGAAGGCAACGTTGCTCTTGATTCCACGTGCAAAGTGCTGTTCTTAAGATGGGCAATAACACTGCGGCGTGTTGTTAGTCATGTAGACACGGATGACGTGAGTGTAATAGGATCGAGGAAAATGAACGCCTTGAAATTGCAAGAACTTGTTGAAGAAACATTGCATTCTTGGAACTTCTTGTTTTTTTCAGTTTCTGGGTTCGGATGACTAAAGTTCCCAATGCACTAGAAACGATAGATACACTCAGAGTGCCCAACATTACTTATTAGCGGGTTGATTTTAGCTTGCCTGCAATATGGCGACTGGGCATGAGCTTGCCTGCAAAGAGGCGACTGGACATGAAGTCATCGCCAGAAGGTGCTCGCGTTTTACCAGGAACGTGGTGACGTATCGGACCGTGCTTCTTTATCGGTCTGGCTTCTTTATCGGTCCTCGTAATGCGCAGCACCGCAGCCACATAACGACCCCGATACCCAACGCGTTATCACTATGTCATAACGACAGATTAGGGCCG
Organism: Hyalomma asiaticum; assembly: GCA_013339685.2. Lineage (NCBI taxonomy): Eukaryota > Metazoa > Arthropoda > Arachnida > Ixodida > Ixodidae > Hyalomma > Hyalomma asiaticum. The sequence continues at coordinate 36,163,997 of CM023488.1, read as the reverse complement.
CAGCATTTACGCGTTCCCCTCACAACAGAATAAGGAAATCCTAATATTCCATGACACCTCTGGGAAGATATTAGTACATTTGTGGCTACTGCTCTGTGTATTCAGTGCTCGATGAATGCCATCGATATAAATGGTCTCATGTCGTGAGAGCCGGGAATGGCGTATTCTAAAGTCCAATGTGACACGGATCCAACAGAATGCTTTCTGAATAAGTCTCGAATATTGAATAGCCGGTCATTACAATCGATGAAAACCGATGTTTCAATTTCGCATGTTCGTAATCCTAGCATTAAAATCAAAAGGACACCATGTGGAGGAAATAAGTAGACTCTTCGTGTACACAGAACTGTTCAGAAAATGCGAAAGGTCATCCCCTAAAAATTATATATATGGCGGTATCAGGAAATGGGCATATCTGGCTATATAAGGCTCGTTCCCGTATGTGGCCACATTTGCCCAAATTGTGATAGAGGCATATGTGGCAATAAAATACGTAAACGAAGAATGTCATGTATGACTCTGACATGTATTGGGTAAATACGGCCACATATGGACACATGCCATATATAGCCACATATGGATATCTGCCCATTACGCATATCTGGCTATATATGGCACGTGTCCTTGTATGGCCGCACTTGCCCAATATATGTTAGTCATATATGGCATTCTTCATATAGGTATTTTGTTGCCACATGTGCCTCTATCACGATTTGGACAAATGTGGCCACATACTGGAACTAGCCATATATAGCCATATATGCCCAATTCCTTATATCGCCATATATATGTTTTGTAAGGGATGGGCTGCGCTATATGAGCTGCTATGTTTCGTGCCCACAATATGCCAGCGGTAATAAATCTTACAGTGTGGTAGCACCACTTTAGTGCTTTTCTCGGAGCTGATAACATTGTGAAGTATTTGGAGACTGTCCGAAAAAAATATTCGAGTTTACAAAAAAAAACCACCATTCAATCGGGAGATGGAATCAAATAGGGCACTATTTCATTTGATATTCACAATTTTCCAATACTATGAGAACATTAGTTTCTTTAGTCTGCCATAGTTGACTGGTAAGCAACGGTTCTTACGAACAATGCATACGCATAGAAAAAGCGTTGGAGAACCGAGTATCCAGATTACTAACATACCGTGTAAGCACCGTGCCTAATACGCTAAGAGCCAAGCGTCTACCGCAATTGCGGTGGAAGCATCTTGCTGGAAATATCAAAGGAGCCGCCTACTTCTAGGAGAGCCACAACGTTTCGGCATTTCCTCGTAAAACAGGTCGTTCACATTTGACCACCGCTGCTTATAGTTTATAACGGCACTCGTAAAAAAAACGCGGTTAAGCTGCGGTGTAGAGCACCCGGACCACATTGCAACGTCTGCAATGCGTTTCCTCTACCGGGAATGCGCTTGCGACCATAGGAAAAGTGCGGATGATAAAAAAAAAATAAATATGGGGGAGGGTTCGGAGAGCAGTAGCCACGGTCGAAACGTCCTTAGCGCGTGCGCACGAAGGCGCGGGAGCAGCGGCGGTGCGAAACGGCGCGGATAGCCGAGTCTTCCAGTTATGCTGGTCGAGCGGACCCTTACATTCTAAAAATATACCATGCACACAAGCAAACGAGGGGAGCGTGCACGTTTACCGGGCTGCCGCTTGGAGAGCCAAAGCCAAAGACGTAGACGATTCCGGACCACACGCATATGGCGTTGCGGACATGTAGTCGGTTTGTTCTGCTCGAGGGAGGGACATTTACAATGAAATAAGCTCTCTGCTTATCTCTCTCTCTCACTCTCTCATTTTTTTGCTACCTCTCGTGCTACGAAAATGAGAAAAAAAAATGATTGCAGGGATCCACCTTAGACGCAATTCGTGACCGAGTGCGAAGATTGCCGTTGTAGAGTTGAGAGCTGTTTATATTGTGCTCCTTGTAACAAGGAAAGTCTACACCAGAGTCTGCGCTTTCACCCTGCGCTTTAATCTCGTCTTCCGCATTGTCTTTGCTCGCCACCTAATTACTTCTCGGCCTTGAAGATCAAAAGAATGACCATGATCAGTATACGCTTCCTTGAACAGAAAAAAAAAATGGTTTCAATATGTGTTCCTGTATCCGCTTTTCTTTTCTTTCTCACTTTCTTTTTCTTTTTCTTTGCGAATGCGTTCCGAAATTGAACACTGTGGAGCTCACGCTGTTTTTGTTGGCTCGGGTGCGGTCGTAGTGATAAAGGAACTGACGCTTTATGCGCAAGATGGAAAGTAATGAAGAGTACAAGCAACTTTCATGCGAGCAGCAATAAATAAAGAAACGTGCTACACTAGTTAAGAAAAGCTGTTAGAAGATTTTTTGAAATACCAACGTCTTACAGATGCAAAATATAGATGCATAAAAATGAGAGATACAGAGGTGAAGAATGTCTTCATGAGCGAGAGGACGCATGGACACATGTATGGACGCGCGCATGTACGAACGTGCGCATGAACAGAAACAAACAAACAAACAAACAAACAGACAGACAGACAGACAGACAGACAGAGAGACAGACGTATGAGTATTCCTTTCTTATAAGGCGGAGACGCTGTGGTGAAACGCTGCTCCCCTTAATGGTTCTAATGGAAGAGCCTGTGCACGCCCATGTTCAGGAACCATAGAAGACAATCCGCGACCCCGCTGTCAAGGTTCGCCTAAATAAGTGTGTCACGGTGTCAGTGACGAGCACAGAGGGACACTGTGTTGAACCTATACAGCCAGCCCTTTTGTATCACCCAGTCGCGAGCGATTTCTTGAATACACTTAACGCCACCGCGCATCAACGAGACACTCGCGCTGACATCCTTGTAAGTAAACGGAAAAATATTTTGAGTTTTATGGCAGTTAGGTTCCTCAGGGGCTTCGCGATGCGCATTTAAGGGCAGGACAGTATTCGCTCTTCACATAGAGCACTATTAGAAACAAGACATGAATTTCATAGTTCCACTTCACCCGCAAGTGCCTGATATGGAACATTGTCCACTCATGCTGGAAACTCATGCTGGAAAAAGTGTTAAACTAGCGTAATCTTCAAGTGAGAGTGTGCTTCGAAAAGCGCGAACAGTAAGCATTTTTATTCCTTGCCGATAACGTGTACATGCACCTAATTTAGGCCCCAGCATTTGCATGAGCCTCGCTGTGTCTTATTAGCATGCCAGAAAGTGTGTTGGCTCAACGATAATGAGAGAAGCTCCGTGATTCTGGAAACAGACAGTGTCCGCAGTTGTCAACGTGAGAAGGAGCCACGTCCAGGAAAGTCAGCTGGGTACATGTATTTAACTATGAATCCCAGGGTGCATCCAGAAAAATGTGGTATTCCCCGTTGAACAAGGAAAAAAAAACTATTTGCAGGTGAAACACGACCAGAGGAAGGTTTGCTAAGAGCACGGACACTGCTGCGATAGCTATCAGGACGAAGATGTGCAGACAGACAGACAGACAGACAGACAGACAGACAGACAGACAGACAGACAGACAGACAGACAGACAGACAGACAGACACGCTAAGATATGGCAATCGTCGTTTTGTGGCTGGGTCACATCACTTCTCTTCGACGAAACAGCTTTCAGAGACCTACGGTATGCAAATCTACGGCTTCTCAGAGAATCGATTGCGAACATGAGATAAGTAATTATAGGTTGTTCATAAATGCTTTTAGGTCTAACTTCACGGGCAGTTCAGGATATTCAATTGACGTTCATTGCATATCTTTATCGTCGATGATAGGGACGGGTGTTGACAGAAGGCAATGAACTGCCGCTGTCTGCTTGAGCGCTGAGCTAATCTTCTGTACTCGCACTTCTGAGAACGTATTACCCTTAACACTGCGTTTGTGGTGTAAAGTGCCTTAAGACAACACAGATGTGCTAACGTACACAATCGCCTTTATAAAATTTTGTTCATTAGATCGTCGTTTAGCGTCCCCTTTTTTCGTACTCCAACGGTGTTGCGCGCATGCCATCTCCAGACATTTCTGCAATGGAACTGCAGTGCGTTGTACATATAATATAGCTCGTACTAAGCTTCAGTGTTGACTGCACGCTGTCGACGTTTCGTATTTCGATCTACGTTCATCCCCCAAGAATATCTTCATGCCTAAAATAACCCCAATAAGTCGTGGCACACCTGGAACCACCACAGAGAGAAATCCGCCAGTCCTGGGAAGCCTCAATGGTCAGGTCTCTTTTTACAAAAGAGTGCACGACCCACTTGAAAGAGCCTTGCTTAAGTAACACAATGTACCACTCTTTCTGAGAGTTCGCCGTTCTTTTATCTCTCGGAACTTCTTCGTTTTTTTTTCTTCCCAGCATTTGCTAGAGGCGACCGGTTTCCGTCTGCTAGCTGTTCTCTCTACGACGTAAAACCGAAAACGACGCCGTCCCAGTCCCAAGAAATAAAAAAAAGGTAAAAGGTGGGCGACGCCGACTGAATACCATTAACCTTCAAGACGCCTCGGACCTCGTCGCTCCCATTGTTCGCAAATCTGTTCTCCAACTCGAGGAGGGCACCTCCGTGGCGCGCGCGTCGCCTCGAGTCACGTGCTCCGTTGGGCATCTTCCCTGCCCACGTGACAATGAATTCTTCATTCGCACCCAGCTCCTTTATGCTCTGCAGTCCGTGCGGCAGGTGCTTGCGCAAGCCGATCTTGCGCTGGCACGAAAGAAACACGGCGACAAAGGCAACCTCGCCCCGCCGCCATGCACCACTGCTTTCCGAGTGAATGCGCACGCGCGCGAGATTGTGCCATTTGCCATCGCAGGCGCATCTCTCCAACAAAACGGGGTTCTCGGTGTACCGTAGCAGGCGTACACTGCGGCCGTTGAAGTACTATACCCGTGCCCTCATTTGATATCACTTCGCACCGTTGTTGCTTTTCTCTCTTTTCAATTCGGGCCTCCTAATGTGCCCTGCAATACGAGCAACTCTGCTGTCGAGGATTGATGGAGCGAACAGGAGTCGTTTATAACAGTTAGGCCTACAGGGCAACTGGGCCTCGGCAATAGAAGATGGCGTCCTAAAGAGCTCTGATAAGATTCGGTGGCACACGCAGTGGTCTGCTCGATGACTCTGCGCTTTGTGGCAGGGCACGTCCCAGCGGAGAGCCGAGGTTGTGTGTGTCGATGGTGTGCATCATGAATCGAGGGGCTCAGCTGAAGCCAAGGCCACGCATACACGCCTACGATCGTCTTGCTGGGGAGGTACCTTATGGAGTCATTAGAGTGTCTTCGTCTTATACGTAAGCACGTGACATGGCAGCAAATTCTCGGCTGTGCGAGTGGGTGTACGTATGCAGGCCCTTTGTCGACTACTCGCCTTTTGAGGCCGCGATTTTGTGAAGCGTGGTTCCCAGTGGCTTGATTCGTCGTGGGTTCTGATGACAGCACCATTTGGGTCCACGTTGACACTACTGGCGTGCATTATTATAACGTGTAGTAAATGTTACCTTGGCATTAACATGCAGGTCGTATAGTCACGTCATCATATTCGCGCACCTGAGTTCTGACATTCATTTGACAGCTTTGGAAATCATTCAGAGGGAAGAATTACTAAAAGGAGGCCTCGAATACAAGCGAATTGTAGCCATCCTTTGCTATTCATATTGTTGGCGTTTGTGTGCTTGCCCTGTTGGAAAATCACTGTCAGCAGCCAGCAGCGTGCGCAGGTCTACATCGAGCGTTGGCGGCAATTCACTTGGGCGATGGCAGCACTTTTCTTTTTAGATGCGTGTAGATACACATCGCAGGCTTTGCGTCATGACACTGCGAGGCCAAGACGAGGGCGGCGATTAAGACCCTGAGGTTCGGGGACATGAATCGTCATGCGTGACAAATGGGGATGTTGCAGTGGCAATGACAGGTGCAAGCATTACATATTGTAATGTCTTAATAGTAATAACAATTAATAATCGATGACGTTTTACGTGCCAAAACCAGCTATGAACATGAGGCACGCCCCGTATCGGAGGGCTCCGCTGTAATTTAGACATCTGAGGTTCTTTTGACGTGCACTTATATCTAGGTATAGGTTTTTTCTTATCTTTTGCATTTTACAGCATTGAAATTCGGCCGCGTAACCAGGATTCGACCCGCGACCTTGAGCTTCGCAAGCTGACACCCACCCGCAAAACTACGACGAAGCGGTGCGTGGAACATCCTAGTAATTCGTCACTGATAGACTTTTCCCTCGTAATTAACTGCCACATTTTTTAAACTGCCATACAGGCGCCGAACTAAACATAAAAAGAAGTTAGAGGGTCAGAGCCCATCGAAGCAACAGGAGAGCCTTCAAATTTGTCCGTATGCCCACATGCAAGACAAAAATATTGTGTCTGTCTGCGTACCTTTGTGCTTGTACATTTCTTCTGAAGTCATGAGCGACACATTGATGCGTTTGTGTGCCAACATAGCGAATGGCGTAATATATCGGTGTCATACTGCCTGACACTTTGCGACGTTTTTTTTTTTTGTTTCTTGCATGACAATGAGTATCGGGTGCCACTTAATGGCTACTACGTCTTCTCTTCCACATCATGTGAATAAAATTAACAACAATAGAAAAGGCTACAGTTGTCCTCATGTCCTCCTGTATAATACCCTGCATTTCCTGCGCAAGTAGTGTAATAATTGATTTGTTGACTGCGCTGAGTGTAGATACTTGCGATACCGGTTGCGTTTGGCATGAATCCTACGGCAATTTCTGTATGATAACTAAGCCGTACCTAAAGATCCAAGGCAGTAATATCAATATCATTTGAAACATTGCGACCTTTCCGTTTTCTGCTGAAGGCAACTTCTTCGGGTTTCATGCCTCCGCATAGAGCACTACGCTGCGTACCGCATAAAGTTACTTTGTTTCCGGTTTTATGCGGCGTAGAGCACCGCAAGAAATCGGCAACGCGGCCGCCTTAATGGCTTCACGCTTGTGTGGCGTAACTGTTGACGTCATCGCACTCCACTTCACGCTACGCTGTTACGAGGAAGGAAGGAAGGAAGGAAGGAAGAAAAGACGTTATAAATAGGACAAAGTAAGCGTCATAGTTGCACATCTAGCACAGTGAAGAAGAAACGAAACAAACCACAATAATTACTGTTGACTCAGATGCTTGAGAACCTTCATACTTTAAACGAGTTGTATCCGGAAACGTAACAGAAATTACCGAGCGGTCGTTGCGGAAGCTGCAGAACACTTGGGGATTCGATGTATGTAGAGTAAAGCATAGCTGTACACTGTGCCTCGTCCTGTTTTGGTGCTCGACAGAAAAACGCATTTGTTAAGCCTCAAAGGAGTAGTGACACGAATTTTAGACATTCTCGTATTCTTGCTGTAATAACAGCACTGGTGTCGAGAACTCCAAAAAAAAGAGTATGATGGTGCCTCGTAAACACCACTGATACATTTTTCTTACAGCTGCCTGAAAAACCCGTTTACGGTATCGATTTCGAGGGAGTGGTACAATAGGGACGCGTCAAAACAGTTGGACTAGGTCTAAGTCACATGGCAACAAAAACTCATGGCGGAGTCGCAGCAACTCGGTTAGCCGCTGTCAGTTGTACGTGCTGCATGCAAACAACGAAGATTGCATTGTCGTCCAGGGACTCCGACGACGATTTCGGCGATTTTTAGGTCACAGTGCTCGCAGCGTCATGGTATTATCCATTGCAATGGGGCTGGCTTGCACATACTGGGCAACGAAAGCTTTATAACAAAATTAGAATACTTCATACGTCTTTCCCAGCTCCTGTGTGCGGACAGGGTCAACGATGTGTGCCAAAAAAAAAAAACGAAAACTGTACCCTTTGTGCTGCCTCAGACAGGGAACGCGAACGTCCGGCGTCAGCAATGCATACGGCACCAAAATTCAAAACTGGCCTCTCGTACTCCTGGTATTTGCAACAAAACTGACATGGCAGGGTACATATGAGTAATATAACTAACAAGTAATGTGCAAGTAATCATTAATGTGGCACGCTTGTCCATCGCGTCGCGATTTACCGCATGAAAACCAGATACGGAGCGCAGCCGCATTCTTCCGAGGAGAGAGAGAAAGAGAGAGAGAGAAAGGTAAAGGAAAGACACGAAGGTTAGCCAGAGGAGATCTCCGGTTGGCCACCCTGCACAGGGAATTTTTCAGCCAGGAATATGTGGGTGTGGGACCACACATGTTGACCTTTGCAGCCTACGTTAAGTCACGTGCATATGATTGCCCGATGGTTGTAGCGATAAATTACTTGGATGCACATCACAGAATTCTTGCTTTAATAAGGAGGAGTACAATAAGAGACTGGTGAATCCTTCAACATATGTCGCTATGTACAGTCAGCGCACACACCCTTGCAAATGCCCAAGCAGCGGTGGTAAAGTTGACTTTACCACCCCTTCCACTGGCATTTTTCCAAACAAGAAAGGCGAATCTTCGTTTAGCTAACCCTCAGTGCTGCTGGTTGTACATATAGGCTGCAAAAATAAATTCCTCGGCTAAATACTCTGTTGGCTTCTTGAGGTTCTTCCTCTCCTTCTGTGGCTAGTTCTTGACCACTACAAACCTGTGTTCGCGGAAGTACCGCAAAGCCATCTGGTCGCCGCAGGGATCTATTCCGAGGTTCACTGGCACGACGGACTCCCCGACCAATTGTTCCGAGATCACCGCTCCCACACACGTCTATGACAAGGTCTGTAGCCATGCACGCCATTCGCTGTGGCCTTGCACAATGCGACTCAGTGCCGGAAAAAGGAAGTCACCGACAATTTCGTCGAGCACCCGGCATCTGCCAGGCCTGATCCTACATGTGTGTCGGTATATGTATCTGGAGCTTCAAGGAAAGATGAGGTGAACGAGAGAAGCGTACAGCGGGCATATGGATTTTGTTCACGTAGCTACGCAACCACTCATATATCTTATGGCTGGTGCGGTAGAATGAAGATGTCACAGTTGTCAGTGGGTCTTCATTTGGCATGAGCCGGTGAAAAGGAGCGATCACGTGAACGATGGGAGTGCCGCGGGCAGATGGTTGGGTCATGTGTCTCCTTCCTACATCATAGATAGATGAACAGAAGGAACGAGAGACTTACCATTGTCATAGTGGCTTCTTTCGGGGCGATCCAGAGAATGGCGATGATCTATAAATGAAGCTCAGATGAATGGGGTGCGCTTCGGTCTTTTCTGCGTTATTTTGAGGGGAATGCAGAGTATTCATGAAATGGGATGCAGGTAGCTTGCGGTTGACCGTGTGTAATGTTCTCAAGGAAGACATGGCGAATAATGCAGGGAAAAGCAATTTATCGTAAGAAACTAGTGAGGCCACGGCCTTCCGGGGTACCTGACCGTGCTCTAGGCCGCGCGTTTGGTATTTCGAGAAGGAAACCGACGTAATGTATACGAGACCGCGACGTATCATAGCTGATGACGTTGCATATGCGACAATTTGTTATGCGAAAGTACGGGGCAGTGAAGATTGACATGTCAGTAGAGTGACCAAGAAGTAACTAGAATGGATTTCAGCTGGCTGCAGTGGTTCGCAGTAACGTACTTGCTTGAAATTAGCAAGCAAAAACAAAATGCTTTCAACTTCCGCGGCACAGCAGGTTCTCACTTGTGACAAGCTCTTGCCGTAACGATGGACATGAGAGGGTCAGTATGTATGAATGAGGGCGTAGCGAAGTGCCGTGTGTCCCCGAACGTAATTTGCCTAGTTGATAATAAGCAGTAAGCATGCATTTAACTTTAAAAGAGCGAAACCTTTAGTTATAATGAACTGATGTTACTGTGCATGCCCAAGCGACAGCGCAAACGAATGGAGGTTTCACGGAAAGCAAGAATGGTTTTGCAACAGCCGATATCTCACATTAGCCTCCATTAGTCCAACACACCTGTTTAGTCAACATTTACTATAATTTAGCCAATACTACTGATCATATGCAACATATGGTAACACAAGCTGACATTTGCCAATGCTAAGTAAATCCTTGAAGTACAAGTTTATTCGTTGTTATTGATGCCAAAAAACGGGCTCACATAAAGCACAAAGCATGAGGACGTCCCAAAGTACCAAGCTGTAAAGCGGGTCTCCTCTCGTTAGAGGTTGCATATAAGGTGTATCATAGCAACGAGAGCAAAAAAGAATTGAAAAAAAAGAAAGAAAACAGAAAAAAACGCAGTATGTTATGAGAAGGTTCTAATGAAAGAAAATCAGTTGTATGTGTGTCAAAGCAGCATGACAGAGTAAAGCAAAAAATACACACACGTCACCGATAATGAAAAAAAAAGCATGTTTTACAATGAATATGAAACCTAATAGTAATGTAAAAAATAATGAAGATGTGTTTATGGCAAATGAGGAAAAGGCTGGCGTAACAGTATGTTTTTTAAGTTATGTTTATAGGACTGTAATGACGGGGAGACAATACGAACACAGATGCTTTTCCAAAGCGTAACACTGTGGAGGCTATAGCAGCGTGTGTGTTCAACATTAGCGATTACTCAGCCACAGTTATCTACCATTAGCAGACATTTGATCGCCGACAGTAAGCATACGCTAGACAGCATTAGCAATGAGCCAATCCTTTAGCTAACACGAGCAGGCCTTACTAGCCAACAATCATGATCATTATCCAAAGCTGTACTAGCCGGCGTTATCCATCACCCAGCGAAGACAAGCCAACATCAGTCACCGTGCCTCTAGTAAGCGAGTAAATTCGGCAGGCCAGGCTAGTACCACTAGCCGTGCAACGTCCACGCTTCACAAATCGCCGGAGAGTACGATGAAATACGCTCTCGCATATGTAGAAAAAAGAAATCGCATCTTCTAACTTCCGCACCCACTGCATCGAACTTGAAATAATCTAGAACAGTACCCAGCTACATAGCGTTCCAGAATGAGCGCGCCGTGCACGACCCACTGAACTTGCGAGTTAATCCAGTTTCATTTTTTTCTTCGCGACAGTAGAGTCTATAAAAGGAGGAAAACGACACAAAAACGCCACAGCCAGTGGGTGGTCCGGAGTAATAGTTCCGCGTATAATATGCACAATGTTCGCTTTGTGTTCGCCCTCAACGAAGAAAAACAATAAACGAGAAAAGACTTTATGTACCTACCGGAAGAAAGATGCTGACGGCGCTGCACCGAAATGGCCTTAGAGGAGGAGCCCGTCGCTATAGCGGAGGAGTTCCATTCTATAACCTCCGGGTACATGCAATATCCATTCTATACGGATCATCTAGTCTTTACGATTCCAGTTTGCAGTAACTCGGAAACCTGGACAGCAAATACACAAAGACGCAATAGAAAATACACGACAAGCGCGTGCCACGTAAGAGCAGCAAACGTGAGCACGCATCGGGACTTACGAAAAAGGAGCGCTCACGAAACGCAGTTGTGTATGCTTTGGTACATAGCAGGGGCGCAAAAAAGGGCGACTGTCCCTGTTTCTGGTACGTCCTACATATACGGATGATGCCAGACCGTGAAGGGGACCGAACCATCCGCCGTTATACGGGAACGTGACGGCGTAATCGTTTCTAAGCGGCCATTAGACGAGCAGCACTTGTCGCTATAGGCGGCGGAAACACGGCGCCGATAGTGAGCAACAGAAGCACTACTACAAACGGAAAAGAGCAAGGACAAAACGAAAGAAAAGTAGTTTCCTCCGGCAACTTGGATTCCGCGTCGGCTATGTTTTGCCTTTGCGCCGCGAGCTGTTCTTCTTTGATCTACTCTGCGCGGCTACGACAGTGGGAGTCCGTGAGGACCCTCCTGGTATGTTAAGAAGGCAAACCTCAATGTCTTCGTGTGATGTGCCTAGAATCGGCGGAAGTTTCACGGTGTCTCGTTAGAGCTTCGCCCTGTCCATATTACGGCAACATCTGATGATAGCTGCGCTGGAGAACCGTATATTATTAGGAATAGGAATTCTTTCCTACCAAATTGGTGCACTATTTCTGAAAGACGAAAGGTGAGAAAGTAAGACATTGTTTCGGTACTAGTTGCTAAAGCAAAACTAAAATAATTCTAGCGCTTTATTTTGCGACAGGTAGAAGCCCTCCATTTCGCTCCACTGTAGTCTTAGACATGCACAGAAAAGTCGGAGTAATGCAACAACATTTTTATACAAGGAGTCCATAAATGTCAATGGTTGATGTTGAGCGTACGTTTGTATAAGTGCGTATGGCTTGTTGAATTGAGCGGCAATTATCGAACTAATCAGAAGACACTCGCAATTTTCTTATCAGGTGATCTACTTGAACCCAACGTGTCAACAAGGCGTCACCATCGCTTTGCACCTCGTGTCGCGTATACGGAAATATTTTATGCCAAGGGGCAATCTTCCGATTACAAAAATAAAATAAAATAAAAACAACAGTACGGGGGGCGGGGTCAGTTCTGGAGAATCTATCTGCATGGTTCTATTGGTAGAGTGACGTAGAGGCGCTGTCACTGCAAAGACAACACCTCTACGTCACTAGCCGCACTGGCTCGCGGGCTGTGTGGCGTTCTGATGTGTTAAGAGTCGCTGGTTTGATTCTAAACCGTTGCAGCTGCATTTGTGACAGTTCGAAGTGCACGTCGTATGCTGTTACATTTAGAGGCATGCTACACAAAAACAGGTGGCCTCAATCACTCTATAATTACTGTTTCGAGGTGTCATAGAGAGAGATAGAGAGATAGAGAGAGAAGAGTCTCTGGCCAGGGAATCTATCCAAATATACAGAAAATACTCTGCTCTTCCTGTTCTGGTTAGGTCCGACTCCGACGTCCTGGGACTTCCGTTAGCATCCTCCCATAAGAGAACGCCCCGCCGCGGTGGTCTGGTGGCTATGGTACTCGGCTGCTGATGGGAAGGTCGCAGGATCCAATCCAGACCGCGGCGGCTGCATTTCGATGGAGGCGAAATGTTGAGGCCGGTGTGCTGTGCGATGTCAGTGCACGTTAAAGAGCCCCAGGTGGTCGAAATTTCTGGATACCTCCACTACGGCGTCTACTCATAATCATATCGTGGTTCTGGGACGTCAAACCACACAAATAGATCATGCTACTTAAACCGTTCGCCCGAGCGATCGTTCTAAGAACTAACGACGTAGCGGGTCCGTTCGCTTGGTTAAACTAGGCATTACAGTTGAACTGCATAGGCGCTTTCGTGGAAACTTTCGCACTTGGTACTTGCCTCCCGTCCTAAGCCGGAAGAATGTACTCCATGACAAAACGGTCAAGGGTACACGTCTTTTGGCTCAAGCGCAAAGCTTAAAACCTCAAAGATGCGAGGTCACTTCCCAGGAATGACTAAAACGAACCGGGGCTTCCTCAACTACTGCACGCCTAGCGACAAAACCGCTGAGCCGTTAAATAGGAAATATCTGATGCGTACGCCATGGTGCGCTTTAATTCGGTCGCTGCCCGGGAGATAGCTTGTGTCGCGGAGTTATCGCGCTCGAGGCTTCGACTAAGTGGTCGCCATAGAAGACAAGCAGCGACAAAAACAAAATGACACCAGGAACAAAACAGGAGGCGTAGGACGAGTGATTTTCCTTAGCCTCGTTGTATTAGCCTCGGGGACATTTCGGTCCTTTTCTTTGTCTTTTTTTTCCGTGGCTACTACACGGAAGGCAAAGTTACGCAACTGGAGCATTGCATCATTTCTGCGGCCTCTCTTCATAATCGTATGTAGAGGACGCTCGGTGATGTCAGCTTGTGCGCGCACTATAGGCATGCGTGGATGACAAATGACTGTCCAGCTTTTACACGAGAGGTTGCGACAGCGTAGTCTAGGCCTCTAGATGTCGTAACGGTGGGTACCGTACGAATGAACGCATGTATAGTACCTGCCAAGGAAGTCTATTTCGGCGAGTAAAGGCTGTAGGTATATAAGTGCGCGAATGTACAAAATTTTGAGCCAGGGTAAGTTTGTTTGTCCGTGCTATGGCTTTCGTGTTCAATTGGCGATTGCCTCTAATCGGGATTGCGGAATGTTAGTTTATGTTCCAATATAAGGGGTAAGTGCGCTGAGGGACAGCAATATATGATCAAGCACGGAATTTCCTGGCTTAATTGAATTGAAAGGAATCGAGCTTTCATTAGACAAGGTATGGACATAAAGAAAACTTTTGTAATCATTTGGATGCTTGACCTCACTCAATAATTGCATAAATAAATCTTCACGCAGGAGGCATACCTATGCATCTTTGGAGCAGATTATTAGGTTAGCATAAAAGGCACGAGGAGGTTCAAGAAGAGAAAAGAATATACAGATATTTCGGCGTAAAGTTAACAGCATATTGGGTTAGCATATAAAAACACAAAAATCAAAGCTTCTATCTCAGTTCATCGTAAAGCTGCAGATGGAACGCATGTGTAGCGTAACGGAGTGATGCAAGTTCCCCAGAAGGCGCATGATGATGGGAATCTGTGCTTCGGCAATGGACCTTTCCTAAAAATCCCGTGAGCCACCGCGCGTCGGCGCTGCGCATCACGGGAAAAAAGAGCGCCGAGCTCCGTCGTCTGCTCCGGGCGCTCTCGCAGGATAGTATTTGCAGGCTTGTTGGAGCAGACGAGGCTCGTCGATTCACGCGCTCCATTTGGAAAGCACCACGCGGTTTTCATTCGGTCTTGGATTGCGCGGTTTGACGGAGGTTATGGAGTAAACATCAAACATGACAACGTCCTCGGTAGTATGCTATTGAACACGCATGGAACTAGTATGGATTATAAATTGAGTAAACACACACATTATCTCGGCAGCACTCGTTCCTCGAACACCCGATGAGGAAATATTGTTGGTAAGCAGTGGACGTAGCCTTTGCGGCAGCTTGGGTTGAAGTGGGCCCCGCCTGTCTTACGAGCAGCGAACTGCCGACGCCGCAAGAACCACCTTTCTTGTCCTTGTCGGTTTAAGCGCTAAGCACACGTACGGCACGATTTTGCGTCCAATACGATGTTCGGTGCCGTGGGCTCAGGCGTGCGACACGCCGGTTCCACACACACGGGGCAACGAGCCACATCCAGCGCGTCGGTTACACGCTCGTAGGACATCGTGTCCCCGTCATTAAGTACAAAATAGTTTTGCACAATCCTGCTTTGTTCTGTAACAGCACTGAATAACATCGTCCATAAAATACTGCCGCGAGTCACAAACACATCACAACAGCTCAATATCAGTGACGACGTTTCACATTTAATAAGTACCAGCATTTCCACTCCCCTACTGAGCTTTGTAAACAAGCCCACCTTCAACCACTAGAGAAAAGAACTGAGTGTGAAAGGCTCAAATTACCCTTTCTAATAATTAAAGAACAAGTAAAAATTAAGAAATCAAAGTACATAGAAATAAAAACAGGGGGAACATCAAGACACCGCCACAACATGTACATTCCGCCCCCCAGATCCCACAACGATTGCTTTAAGTACAGTTCCTTTCCGCGGGCGATCAGTGAGTGGAATAGGCTGCCAAACTCCATTGTGTCATCTGAATGTGCACCTTCGTTTGTCAAAAGCTTAAAGACGCGTTGTTCCAAGATATATAGTTCATTTTATGCTTGTTTATGCTTGTATATATGGTTTACTTTATGCTTGTGCTTCTGATTAGTGTTTTGTGGCTTATCCGTTGCCAATCACTGTTACATGATTAATGTAGATGATTGTATAGGTGTTCTTATTTCTCAATATGTATGCTTGTATTTTTTATTCTTCCATCCCTGTTATAGCGCAATCAGGCTGACAGTATAATAAAATGAAATGAAATGAAACGGCTGCGAGGCTAGGCCTAGCCGCAAGCCGACGCCGTGGCCGTCGTCGTTCGCGATCAGTCGTGCGCTTGCCACAAAGTGCTCATTTTTGGCAACACGATTAACATCCCTGCTCATATGTCGTGCATTAACAGATGCGATTAGTTTTCGCGAAGCCTAGGTGTGAAGCGAAATAGTAGAAACGAAGCGAGCCGCTTCGGTGAAACGGCCGTCGTCGATGTTTATACCGTCGAGCTACGACCGATTGCAATCTCTCGAGTGCTCTGTAAGCGGGGCTGCTTTGAAGATTGGCCCACTGTAAGCATAACATTACTCAATTAAGGTTTATTTCGTGTAGGAAACAAATCATAATGAATATTTTCTACGCGGTTCCGCCAAAGCACCCCCGATACGACTGCGGATCACATCGCCGGACGTCGCAATGGACTAAAAATGGGACCGTGGGATCACAATCGGACAGTACCCACCCCCTCTTCAGATTCCCGATTTTGGGAAAGTAATGAAAAATGTGCGTATGCTTTTTTGTGTTGTTGTCGGATCCGGCAACACAGCGCGCCAATCAGCAAGCCGACGAAATGGACAGCGTATACGACGGACACGGCGGGGCGAGGGGCTCGCTCCCCGCCTGCGCTCTTTTTTCCCATAGCGCCTTGCGCGCGCCCACCAGGGGAAGGCGCGGCGCTGCGATTTTAGGAAAGGTCCATTCAAGACACCGAATAAAAAGGCTTCGGAATTATTCCATACTTGTACCAACTGGTCTCTCGATTGAAGGCGAGGCAATTTACTGTGCACGCATTTGCATGCCATAAAAATGAGTGGTGAGCTATTTTCTTTCTTCAACAAACAAACAGGTTTACACGTGGCAAAGGTGATGTACTAGTCTTTGATGTTATTACTGCCATTGTCACGATCTACAAGACAACAAAGATCCGCTGTTCTCCATATTCGAGCTACTCGGTTTTCTCGTATGCCCATCTCTTAATGACAATGCTGATTTATATAAAATGATCCAGTGCAGGGTAGCAAACCGGAGACTAATACCTGGTTAACCTCCCTGCCTTACCTCTTTATCTCTCTATAAAACGATGCAAACAAGCCTGAAGCTTTCATTAATAAATTGCATAAGGTCTCTAATCTCTACATTGTTCAGCAGTACAAAACATTTGCCATTACATTTGATTAGGAACTTTTGCTATGCAGAAACACCTCGCATAGTGGCGAATTGAACTAGTGCGTACATTACTTCAAGCCTTTGGCCTCCTACTGTGATTCACCGTGATACGCAAATTGCAGTACAATATATTGGCAGTGCACCTTGATGTTGAGTTTATTTTAGTTTATCCAGAAAAAACGTTGTACGGGTTAAAAAGTCAGATAAGCTTTGCCTCAATAAAGCCCTTCTACCAGAACATTTTCTCACGTGTACTGGAAAAAAAGTGAAACCTGCAGCATTCGTTTCATTACGTGTTATTAGTTGATTTTATTAGAGCCAGGGAAGCCCAATATCATTGCATCAACTCCTTTCGCTCCTATTTCTCGCCCTAAAGAACAAAACAAAACAACAGACACTTACATCGGCGTCTCCAAAGTTTATCTGCGCGGTAAATGAAACTCAAAGGACGAAAAAAAATATTAATGAGGCTATTCTTGGCAGGCATCTCTTACCCTACCACGCGTGCCGACATATGTGGACTAACCTTCGTGGGAAGTGGTCGAGAATTAAGATACCCGCCTGACATACGCTTGATATGACTTCCGTTGTCCTTGCGCTAAACTGTGCAGAGATTACACCAACAAGGTTCCCTCTCGGTTGGCAGCTTTAATGCATTCCACACGAGTGCGCCATAGAAACTACTAAACGGCATAATATTGACACACGAGCCTGTTCACGCCGCTATCGTCTTCCATTATGATTTACTCTGCCTTGCTGGGCACAGGTTCGCCTAATAAGCAGTTCCACTGACAACGCCTTCAGTTCTGCTGCGTCCTTCATCGTCACGACCACGTGAAAATGTGTTCTTTCCCAGTTGTTTACCCTGCTGAAACGCTCCGTCCCATATCCTAATATTCAGTGCAGTTCGGTAGCTAGTATATAGATTCCACATATTCCTGGTATACTTGTATATTCCGTATGAATTTTACGGAAGCATTAGAGTTACGGGAATCGCCATGCGGAACGTTTCAGTAACGTTTTACGGCCTGTTCTACGTTGGCTCACTAAATGTCCTGGAGAACTTTACGCACTGAAGGCGCGTCCTGCAAGCGGAATGTGTTATAGGGCACCAAGGAAAACTGACGCGCCTCACCGCCCTGCCGATGTCCGAGTGCGACTAAACACGTGTTTCTGCATTGCCCTGGGAGGCAGTATCGTGGAAGACGTGAGGCACCACAATCCCCACACGGGAATTGTGGTGCCCTACAATCGTCGTGCCAAACACGACGATTCCCAACCGGGGACAGGGATGCGATTGTGGCCAGAAGACTAGAGGAATCAGGGAACCCTCGCAACTACAGGAACCGTAAGCTTAAACGCTCGGAACACTATTTCAGCAATAGGCGTCTGTTTCATTCATTCGTCCGTTCATTGATTGATTGATTGATTGATTGATTGATTGATTGATTCATTCATTCATTCATTCATTCATTCATTCATTCATTCATTGTAGAATACATTCTTTCTTTTCCTGATCCTGATAGATGACGACTTAATCCTGGCAATGCCAACGAGCTCAAAACAACAAGTGACTCAGTTGTATAGCCATGAAAGCCCCGCATCAACAGATATCCTGTGCTGCTGTTTTGTTAGAGGCTGCATGAAGCCGTTTGCGAATGGAAAGATAGAGATCAGGCGAAAGTGACAAGTCGTGTTATCGGCAACGACCACACCCTGCCTACTTGACTCGCTCTTCGTAGGTTTGCTGCTGTTTCGAGACACTACGTTATTCTGACCTTGGCCGTGATGTCTGGCATCGCCGTGTACGCCCGAAGAACCCACGCAAACGTATTTAGCCTCCGAGCGGTGTGAACGCAGTTGCCCAAGCTGTACAGCGTCCTTGAGACGACAGCGCCAGCGTTTGTACACACAGGTATATCTCGTTCAGCTACTATGCAGGGCTCTTCAATTACCTTGCGCCGAGTTAGAAAAATATCATCGTCTACTTTGAGAGAGTACAACAGCCTTGGTATTGTTTACTGTCGTCTTAACCATCTCAGTCTGTTCGTTGAAAATGACATGTTGAGTAGCGTGTTCCGCCTAATGTACTTTCACAATATAGGTGGCAGTGGTTTTCATTTTTTCCGGATTATAAGGAAATGCAAAAGGTTTGAAGACATACCACCTGACTATAGGCGCTTGCGCACTGTGACACTAATGCTCTAAAATGTGCTACGAGAGAACCATCGATGATACGTGCATGGCACAAGCAAAGAGAGGAAATGATTGATTTCTGGGGTTTTACGTCCCAAAACCACGATATGATTATGAAAAAAGACGCTGTAGTGGACGGCTCCGGAATTTTCGACCACCTCGGGTTCTTGCACGTGCACTGCCGTCACACAGTATACACGGGTATCAACAAAACCAAGAAAACGAAAGGTGTGGCATCTTATCAACTACTGGGTATGCCGAGTACCATATGTTTGCTTTGCTCTCGCTTAGCAGACCAGGAAAATTAAAACCGCTTCACCTATTATCATGAGAGAGCATTATCTTGAAACTAATTAACATGCTATGAAGCTTCTCTATTGGTCCATTGGAGTAGCAAGCAAGATTTTAAAACTCCATTCAATAATAATAATTATTGCCTAATTTCCCTTAAAAACACCTTGAGAAAGTCACGGCGACAGTAAACAATACTAAGGCGGTTGCATTTTTGTAAGACGCACGTCCACATTTCTAAAGCTTGGCGCAAATTAATCGAAACACCCTGAATGTGAGGTATTCAGGCGATGAGAGTCTCTAAACAAAAAGGCCCCGCCACGATGTTCTGGTGGCTATGGTACTCGGCTGCTGATCCGAGGGTCGCGGGATCGAATCCCGGCCGAGGCGGCTGCATTTCGATGGAGGCGAAATGTTGAGGCCCGTGTGCTGTGTGATGTCATTGCACGTTAAAAAACCCCAGGTGGTCATGATTTCCAGAGACCTCAACTAAGAGGTCTCTCATAATCAGAGCTGGTTGTGGGACGTTAAATCGCACAAATCGACCAATCAATCTAAATAAAAAGGACATCGAACAATTAAGATAGCCTCGAATTTCATGTACTCAATTATAGGAGTGGACCTACACTCTAAACAAGGCAACCATTATTTTATAGGTACATAAAAATGTGAAAATATGCTTTCTTTACTAAAGGTTAAAGCACTTTAACCTTTAGTAAAAAGCATATTTTCACATTTTTGTGTACTTATAAAATAAACTAAATGTTACCGTGCTAAGAGCGTATAACTGGACACCGTTCGTCTCCCGTTATGGAAAGAGGACATGCATCCACCTTCGCATAATCAGACTCCCTTGGGCGTACACGAGCGGTCTGTTTACATCTAGGCTGCCTTTATAGAAGACATCGGTGACGCCTCCCTCTGAGCACTGCAAGACAAAAGCATGCATTGAAGAACTTCGGCTGTAGACAAGCAGGCGTCATATGCGTGTGCGATGTGTGCGCCTTGAGAGAGCCCCAAACGGAACTTGATAACAACCACTTTGCGTCGATGGACGCCGTCTTCACGCAGCAACGTGCTAAAAAAGGACGTTTTTGTTTATAGGGGTCCCACAAGACGCCGAGAAAAGGGGAGAGAGCACTGTAGGAGCTTAAGTTTCACGTTCCCCTCCCCCTTCACACACACACACAGAGAGAGAGAGAGAGAGAGAGAGAGACAGACAGACAGACAGACAGACAGACAGACAGACAGACAGACAGGATGCATTTGCTCTAGCACTCAAGCTTAGAGCAAGCATAGATAATCTTGACCTCAGTAATGCCCTGTCCGTGTGGCCAGCACAGGAACTGCCGATTTGGTTACGTCACACCTGAAGGCAGGGAAGAGCTGGCTGGTGGAAAGGCAGGCTGTGAGGAGAGGCAAGATGCTACCGTTGCCGTTTCTTCTACTTGAGAAGAATCTCCTGGCAAGGAATGGCTGTACTCAACAAGCGAGGAGAACTCCTGATTGACAATGCACAAGTGCACTAAACAGCGGTCGTTCCATCGCGAATAGCCGTAACAAATCACGATTGTTATGCTTTTATTGATTGCATGGAAGGAACCGATTGTAATCAAAGACAAAACCACGTAATGGCCGCCATGTTTTCAACGGCTACTTTCTTTCTTTTTTTCTTAAGGCAACATCCCCGAGACCACAGTCAAAAGAAGAGGCGTGCAACACACGGACACAAGGGGAGAAGTGAACAACACGAACGCCGCCCCAACACCGGCGTTCGTGTTGTTCTCCCCTTGTGTCCGTGTCTTGTACGCCTCTTCTTTTGACTATGGACCCTTACCAACTCGCTCAACTTTCTGTCCTTTTGATCCCCGAGACAGCTGGTGTGCGAGGTGGGGGAAGCGCCACAGAGCTCAAGAAACTCTAAAAATGACGTTACGGCCTCAGCGCGCAGGTGTTGCGTTAACAGAACGTCGTCTTCCTGGGTGGTTAACAGCAGCAAAAGAACCCTTTCAGGCGCCCGACGCGCCGCGCGTTGTCTGGTCGTGCGCACGCATAATGCACAGCAGGAATGACTCATGACGAATCACCTCCAAGGAAGAACGCTGATTAGACAATGCATCAAAATGTCTTTCAGTATTGCACGTTCTCTTACGCAGAACACCTCTAATAAGCACCCCCCCCCCCCCTTTCCCGCGTTATGGCGCTAAACTTGAGCATGACGTTAGGCAGCATACAGGGCTTGCCAGTTAACTCTAGGCAAGAAGCTTAAGGCCCGTATTCGTAAATCTACCTTATCCTTATCGCTTGCCTTCCTTATCTTCCCTGTGGCTTTGTCAGGCGTCATGAACAAATTCGCCAAGTATTTACAAACAAGCCTTATGGTAGTCTTTCACACTGATTACCGTTTTAGTGCGCTTAACGCCCGTTAATATCACAGGGGTGTTAAGTAGAACAAGTGATAAGGACAAGGTAGCTTTACGAATACGGGCTTAACTCCCAGTTAACATTGTTTATAAGTTATGAAAGAAAAAAAAAACATTACGCCTTGAAGTTGTGCTGCAGCAGTACAGGTAAGGTCGTCGAACTCCCTAGAGCTAATAACCGCATAATCTGTGCCTTTTGATCATTATTTCCCCTTAAGCTCGGCTGGCTATATAAGGAGTACACGTGTATCTACACAACATACCCTATCCTTTCAGCAGTGTCCCATATATATGTGTACGTCTGCACTGTGCCCCCCTTTATACGGTTGTCCCTATTCCCCGACGTACTGGGCTTGAGCTCGTAAACCCCTTCAGGACGCTCAAGCGGCACGTTTCCTATTTGGCCACACAAGCCTACTTCGGCCTGCGTGTAGGGAGGTGTTATGGATTAATGTTCACTCGCTGAATTGTTTTTTACGTACAGCCTCTGTATGGTACAGTACTGGGGCCGAATTCACAAAACTCCTCTTTCGTAAGTGCTTTTTGCCATTGGTCGGGAAGCGTCTCTAATGATATGTCCAGCAGCGGCATTGGCTGAAATTTTCTCTTAAGAGCTTTTTTGTCGTAAGTTGTTTTCGTAAATACGGGCCCTGGTTTATAACATACACTTTCTCCAACGAACAGTTACCTCAGTAAACAGAACTGAACTCGCGGCTTAGAGCTTAGTAATAGACTGTCGTAGGTGTATTACAGTAGCCGGTACATGAATTGTATGCTCGAAGATAAGGCAGATTCCCCGTTGTTATGTTTATAAGTATGTTAACCATCGGTGTTTCACATAATAGGTAGGTGCCAGCTTGCCAATTTAATATTGTAAAAGGTTTTCTTCTGCATTGGCACGAAAATGGCGGTACCGCAAAGGCGATTTTTTATTCAGAAAAGAACGAAACTGAATTGCCCTGAAGAACAAAGAAACCATAGCCAGGGTTTAGGCGTTCCTAGCGGACTTTACCGGCTCTGTTCCTACTACAGAAGGCGGGACACGCTGGCGCGATGCAGCCTGCAAGACACCAGACCTGAAAGAATAAGTCCTCAGCGTCTACTAAGATTCTCATGGCGCTGGCCTGACCAGCAGTGCCGCAAGGGAGTTCGCTACGCACCATCACGTCGCACGCAGTGCGTTGTTGAGAGTAGACAAATAGAATATGGTCGACGATAGAAGGCCAGAGATAAGCAAATTTGTATGCATGGAGAGAGTGTAAGCACCATGCACTGGCTAGGGCACGCTAAGTAGCTCTCGTTGTAAGGACGTCAGCACTAAGTGCGTGTGTGCGCATGGAACGCTTTCTATGTTTGCTTTTCTACCAATACTTTGACTAGTGTATATCCAATTCGCCTGTCCGATGCGAAGAAGCTCAGCCGAATTACATCATCGAGAACTAAGCTGCGACGAAAATCGACGATTAAGAGGGCGAGGATAGGGAGATCATACTTAAAGGAGACGCGAAAACACGCTTGATGTTTCGCAGTCCGTAGGACGGAGAGTCTGTACATTTGGTCACCACCGCATTACGGACCTCTCGCCTCGTGATTGTAAAGTTTTAAATCTGTACTCTTTTGTTTGTCGGGTCTGTCCAATTTTGCCCCTGCCACTAGCTAGGCTACGCGTAATGGCGCTGCTGTCGCAGCGGCAAGTTCCAGTGCACGGTGCCTAAACACGTGATGCCGTACTTGGTAGTACGGCTACTTAACCGCCACAAACGAGCGCATATACGTACGTAAAACATAAAGACAAACGCTGACACTTCAGCATCCTTGAGCCCGCAAGGCAAATATATGGAAGGTCACATGGCCAAGGCAAATAGAAATACATGTGATCTATCTTCTCGAGTCGTTCACTGTCATTACAAGGTAACCTGCGCGCAGCCGATAACAGTTACTTTCGCCTCCCATCGTTAAGTCCTTGCGATGAACAACCTCTGATCGTGCGTTTGCTGGGGACAAAAAGAAATGGAAAAGCTAACGCAGCAAAACAACTGTGCGCTTTCTTTTTATAGACGTACGGCGTGAATAACGCAGCTGCTACATGTGGCAGGTCACCGACTCGCTGCCTGTGCAACGTATGTTTTAGTCCGCACACATGAAGATATATCGCTGCGGTCGTTCGTCGGCCGCCTTAGCTGACGCTGGGTTAGTGATAGCATCCGACACGCCCTGCACTTGCGGCTATGTATACAGTTAGCAGGTGAAAGGACTGCAGCGTGGATTGGGCTTTCATTCGGAGTCAGCAGTACACAATATGTACTGTGTTGTTCGTTCTGAATCCGTAGCGTGAGACTGTTTGGAAGTAATTGACATATAATAAGAAATAAAGTATGCTACATTAAAAGAATGTTACGCTTACACAAAGTAATCGCCGCAGTCCAAAGGAAAATCATGTCGAAACACAAGAAGATTCTTCTTGTTGACATACAAGCAACATTATTAATATACCGGGTGTATGAATTATGTGAGAACACTAATCTTTGCCTCCATAGACAAGCGCAGGCCCATCCTACCAATCTAGGCGCGTGGCTTCTTTTTGGTTGACCTCTTGTCGTTATACTGTGCCGTTTGTTCAAAGATGGAAGCGCAAAGGTTGACATAAGAAATGAAACGCCATGAAGTCCTTGTCTTCGTGGGCGCGTAACACAAGGACTTGGAAAGCCTAGCCTTTCTGAACGTGTAGCTAAGTTTTTCGTTTAGGAGGTGCAGACAGAACTGATCTGTTCTCGCGGTGACGTAGCATCTGTGGCGAAAAATAGAAAAAAAAAGCACAGTGAGTAATACGTTGTCAGAACACCCGATTTCCTCCGGAGGCAGCAGGTCATCGTGAGTGACGGCCCAGAGAAGTCAATGCGCGGGTCATTGCAAAGGAGCTCCGAGTCCAAGAGTCGAATGTCCGGATCGCTGGAGGACTTGAGGCAACATTTCTGCGTTATGAGAAGGGGGCAAGCCGTATCCGATAAAAGTAGGGAAAGCCTTTTGCTGCGGTCCAAGCGCTTGCTAAGCAAGCTGAAGAGACCTGAGGGGCCTGTAATGCTCTGGCCTTTTTTTAGGTGAGTGAGTGAGCGAAACAACTTTATTGGGTCCACAATAGACGCGAGCGAACTCAACGTCACCCGGCTATGCCCACTGGAGGTGATAAGAACTTTGAGCAAGACCAAAAATAAACCCCTGTAACGACAGGTGGATTTGCGCAAGCGCTTCTGAGGTGTCGACAGTGATGCGCACATAATTTCCGTCGTATGACATAGTGTTAGCCGTAGCCTTTGCTGATAGACTCCGCTTTAATGCTGCCGCGTACGTGAAGGGGCTGGACACGACGTCGTAATATCCTGGATATACCACAGTGTTTCGAAAGGAAGACCTTATGTCGGCAAGTTTCGGCTTCCCCATATACCACCTTCGTCTCCAAGCGGTGGCTGGCTGGCAACTTCTGGGACCTCCTAGTTTTCGAGATTTAAATCTGCTCGACTGCTATGGTGGTGGCGGCCTCGGTTAGAGGGAATAAAACATCCACACGGTACGAAAGAATCTATGAAGGCCACCATTGCTCACCTAACGGCCAGCATCTGCAAAGACCACCTAATCCTTGCATTCAGCAGCTTGCGAAGCCGAATTACGTAAAGTTCGTCCCGTAAAGTCGTGCAGAACACTGACACAAAGGAAGAGGAGTGGAGAAGTGTTCTTGTTGTCCACTCCTCTCCCTTGTGTCCTTGTTTAGCACGCTTTTTTTACATAATGAATAATTACCAACTCGCCTAGCTTTCTGTCCTTTTGAATCCGTTATTGCTGCGGATGGCGGATTCATTCAGTAGTTCTGGACATAAACCGCACGGGCAGTAGTTCACAAAGCTTGGTTAAAATGTGTCTATTTTTGCTAGAGAAATATTAATTATTCTCTGCCTGAAAGCGAACATTGTATTCCCGAATACCTTCGCGCCCCTTGTAAGGGTCTATCTACAAATATGTTCAGCATAAAGGCAGCGTATACTGCGTTGGCGACATGCTCATTGTGGTCAACTCCCGTTGCTTTTAAACTAATGCTGCTAAAAACCAACATTTCAGTATCGAAGCGGATTGCTTGGTATAGTTATGGCCGACGCAACCACATGGCTGCCTTTGGTCGGTAATTGGATGGCTGTCATCTTTTGAATGGATCGACGAGCTGCTGAGCCAGTTAAATTCTTCACGGTAATATGCATCACTGCTTTCGAGAATTTTGACAAACATTTGCATTTGACTAACGCGATGTCATATGGTAACAAAGGCTCTCCTAAAACACAGTATCCTTGGGATATCATCACACTGTTACCCTATAACAGCATGCAAATTTTTCCCATGGCATACACCCGAGTCTATATCGACAGTCTGAGACAAACGTGTAGCTTACGTCATAAAGCGTCTCGAGCCGAAGTGACACCTAATCATGTTGCTAACGTCATTGTCTAAGCATGAGCATGATGACACTCTGACGTTATCGCATCAGTGTGTCACACCGGATAGTGGATTCCGACACATGACTATCGTATCGTCGCCTTCTTAGCGGCGTGTGATTATTTGACGCATATTTTACTCTACTCTAAAAAACATACCTTACGCAGAACTTAAGGTAAGTTTTTGAAAACACCTTGCCCTAAATGCACGTGCCAGAAGATAGACCATGTATAACTTTATGTATTACCAAAACTGCAGCGAGCTGTTGTTCTGAAGTGTCACAGAGGTGCGAAATAAGAGCTAACATATTCAAAAGACGCTGGTGTTTGCGCTACTCTGATGACGAAGCTGAATAAACATTCCTGCGCATGCGCGGCTACGAAATTTTACTTGGTGCACATTCCACATGCAATCAAAGTTTAGTTTCGCTACTGACTCTACGATACCTTTTGCTAGCGACGACTCTGATTATCAATGAAGAAGAGATATAACTATCAAGTTGACTAAGTGACTATCAGGATAACTGAGCCCGCTGTGCTGTAACAACCTGTCACGTACATACTTTCGTTTGCTCGGTTAATCGTTTTGCTAGTTTATCGCATCTGCACTGCCATCAGGTTCGGCAGTAACACCTTCCGGGAAACTGGTGGCCGAAGTTCAAACGTCACGAAATAAATTAAATCGATCCATCAACGAACCAGTCGTTTAAACTTACCGAGGACAGGTAAGCCCGGCTGAGAGCAGGAACTCAGGTGCTCAGGTCTTCAAGCACCACGTGTATCCACAAGCAACGTCACAAATGCAAGCACTAAAGTCAACCACGGCTGACATTTCAAGAGCACATCAAAGCTAAATGAGCGCGGCACACCGCGGGAGCACACTTCTCTGAACATCCGAAACAGGTGCAAAAGCGTATGCTGCCAGTGTCAGCGGCCGCCACAGAAAGGGCTAGGGAACACTTTGTAATAGCATTCCCCGTTCCACGAATCCAGATTGTAGCTTGGGGAAAGGAAATCGCTAAACTCGCACGCCTTGGCACGGAGCTTGTAAGGTTGGGGAATGAAAGTGCCCACGCGAAGGATTCCCGCTCAGTTTCAAGCGCGTACCAGCGCTACTTCACTTCTGACCTTATCCCACAGAAGCGTTGCTAGAAGAAAGTGAATTAAGAGGTCGAAAGTTTAAATTTACTGTCAGGAAGAACACTTTCGTAGAGCCAAGAAGCTCATTCAAATTTGAGCATTGGCAAAACTAAAATTGAAGCTTTGGCACCGTCACGAAAGGGACTGGAGCATTTAGTTATGCTAATGACTTCCAAGTATGCTATTATGCTATCGACGCTACTGATTATCTGTAAGCAGTAGATCCAGAACACTGGAGAGTACTACAGGTTTTACTTGCCACATGTTTGTACGCATGAAGTCTTCGGAATCACAGGTATACGTTTCCAGTCACTTCAAGTCACTTCAGTCACTTCAATCCCAGTCACTCCAAGGTATGTTCATAGGTGTACCCACGAAAGCGAGGTAAGGGGCGTCAGGGGATGCGGCTGCCCCGCTAATCACCAAAAGGGGCGCCAAATCAGCTCCATACCATTACACTCATCTATACGTTTCGATCGAAAGGGCTTCCTTGGGTGGGGGGTACGGAGGAAGAGACGGGCGCGGTGGTTATCGGCCCCACCAGATGGAAAACCCTGGTCACACCTATAAGTACGTTACCCCAGATGTGCTTGTTGATGATCACGATTGGCTGAAAATATAAATTTTCATTGGACGGCAAAACATTTATCAGCGATCTAGCCTCCCATCTGATAATACCTGCCAACTCTTCGGTATGACAAGTCTGGCTAGTCTGTCACACAATATGGTGTCAAGTACGACGAGCTAATGAGTTTTTCAAGTATGGCTGTCTTGAAAACTGTATGTGACCTTACTTCATTATGTTGACCCCAATTTCTGAAATGGCACAGCCTTTTTCTCTACCATATATTCTTCTGCATGACTTGTAGGCTGCGAACACTGCGAAAATATTGTGCATGACAGAATGACAGAGAAGTGCCGTGGGTGCTTTTCTAGGATTTCGTATTGATGGACGCCGAAAGATGATGTTAAGTTTGTTGGCGACTGTACGAATATCCGCAAACGTAATGGCAACATTGCCCACGTGTTGCGCTAATAGTACGTGTCATATCGTGGACAGCCAATGTTGGAAACATTAATTTAGCGAATATAATAGCCAACATTAGCCAGAACTAGCCGACAATGGCCGTAGCCAATATAACCGGACGCTAATCGGCATTAGCCGTAATTCAGTTAAACCTAGCGTATAGTAGCCAGTTTAAACTAGTCTTGGTGGTATACAAATTCAGCTGTTGAAGTCATGTGACCCTGTGAGACGCATTGCCAGATTAGACGACCCTCATACAACTTTCATCAGAAATCAGAGATCGTGTCCTTTTGAGGGGAGCGGATGAAATGTGTCAAGAAAGACACGGTCTTGTGTTTATTTTGTCTTAGAAATAATGAGCTGGTGCTTCAGCGCGACACTGAAAAACGACCATTACTGTGCAAGAAAAATGAAAATAAATAATCTTAGCAACGCTAAAACACAGATGTAAAGCACCACCTGCATTTTGATAAAGATTCTACTTCTCTGTCTCCTTTTAAGACCCAAAGGACAACAACAACAACAACAACGACAATAATAATAATAATATAATAATAATAATAATAATAATAATAATAATAATAATAATCAATTCAGATCAGCAACCGAGTGTCATAGGCACTGAACCACTATGGTGGGGCTTTTATGACCCCAAAAGCCTGCGAAGAGAGCCATCACAGAGTTAATGGTCATTATAACTTATTTTTTTATAATTTATTTATTTAAATAGACTGTCAATCTCATATGAGTTGAGGGGAGGGAAAGGGGCTTACAGCAGCGAGAACGATCAGGAAAACAATTCAATTACAATTGTACACAAAGTAACATAAAATGGCAACTTAAACAACGATACATGGAAAGGGCAAAAGATTATTAAATATATGTGACATTCGATCGCGCAGACCTTTAACGCGGGGTGCGAGCTACATAAAATAACAAGACAAACGCGAACAGGAAGACACATTAAAATAACAACATTAGGATACATACGATGACGCGATGTCCGGATGGCACAACCGCATTCGAATACTGTTACGATCGAGAAGCACAGCGCACACCAGAGACAACTCCACTTAACGTAAAACCTGGGGAAGGTGCGAAGCGTGCGTTGATGTGCCGGTGTTTCCCACAGGAACACGTCAGTGGCTGCTATTGGGATTGCTTTACCACGGCCACGACGACGACGACGTTAGACGCCGACAGGCCGGGCTCATTAACGGACATTCGTTAAAATGGCCTCTGACACGACAACCCTACACATACACTGACTACACTGCCTCTAGGATCGGCCCACACAATTTTCGCCACTGATTTTAACAATTTCTGCTAACTAATGCAGCGAATGCATATTATTTCTGTATATTAAAGTAGTTTGAATCATATTAGCTTATTCTGAGGCGGCTTTGGCCAATTATACGCTTGTTTTGTTTGGCCATAGTGTGTCAGCATACTTTACTGTGATGGGAGGCAGGATGCGCCAACAGACCGAGTTTATAAGGTGCTTCGCATTCATCAGCATCGACCAGCCGTGGTACTGACAACCTTCCTTTAGATGTGCTGATTAGGACGGTACAATTTTGTGTCAACGCCATCAGTCACACCGCCCTAATCAGCACACCTAAAGAAAGACTGTCAGTATCATGGCTAGTGAATACTGATGAATGCCCGTCCGCTCCCTTTCTCGTCGTACACATGGTGGTTTTTTTCATCGACGAACGTGCACACACTCGGCGTACTAGAGCCACTCAGGCAAGCTATTAGATTCTTCTCATGAGGGATCGTCTGTCTTAATTAGCCCAACTAAAAACAAACGCACTACAGACGTTTGCGTGACATTGACCTTAAGATTTGGGCATGGGCTGCGTGAGAAAATGTCGCCGTGAGAAAATGGCTTCCACAGGTACCGCCGAAGAGCAAACAGAGGAGAAGACAGATCGAGCTTGTCACGAGATGTGTACGCGCTTCTCGCACGGCAAAGCGCGGCCTTATTAAAGCCTGCCAAGCGCGGCTGTTAAGTCCTGGTCGAGCGCTTAGTGTGGGAATCGTCTTCGCCATTGCCGGCCGCAACCGCGTGAAGCCAACAGATAAAGAAGCGTCAAGGATAACGACGGGGAAGATAGTTTCAGTTTTAATTGCAGCAATGAAGTGTTAATGGGCCGCTAAAGTGAAACAGGGGTTCAGTCTAGACTGATAATTCTTTGAAAGTCCCACAGCTGTTAATTAGACCTTGCTAAGCTTTGTAGCGAAGAAGCGACACAATAATTGGAACAGAGCTTGTGGGCTCGGATGATAGCGGATTCGATGCTATAAGATCTGTACGCTACATCGATCGTTATTTCTTGCCAAAGGCTCTCGCGCTTGGAAGCCGACCCTGCCCTGAAATGCCAACGTTGCACTGTCCCCGAGCTCTGCCAAATAAACACCTTCGTGGGGTTTTCAAGGATAAACGAGAAAATGAAGGTCAGAGTTGGAGCCACTACCTTTGGAGTGAGAGCCATCTTACATGCTGAAGTCTATATGATGCGCAGCACTGTCTATAACATGAGCTTGTGGCCATGCGAGGTTGCGAGGGGATTTTCCGAACACATCTTCCTCTGATTCATGTTTGCAGGTGCAGCACCTATATACGTCACGATGTAATAAAGTCCGTCTTACCGTCCCCTACACTATTATTATTATTATTATTATTATTATTATTATTATTATTATTATTATTATTATTATTATTATTATTATTGATTTGTGGGGTTTAACGTCCCAAAAACAGCCCTGATTGTGAGAGATGCCATAAAGGAGGGCTCCGGAAATTTCGACCACCTGGCGTTCTTTAACGTGCACTAACATCGCACAGCACACGGGCCACAACATCTCGCTTCCGTCGAAATGCAGCCACCACGGCCAAGATTCGATCCCGCGACATTCGGATCAGCAGCCAAATACCATAGCCACTAGACAACCGTGGCGGGGCTATTCTTCTTTTTATTATTATTGTTGTTGTTGTCGTGGCTGTTGTTGTTGTAGTAAGCACCCACGCAATGGTCCTCAAATCCTTTTTAGGAGTCAGAGCACACTTTAACGATAAGGAATCCGGCGTACATTCACAAGACAACGAAGCTAAAAGTACGCTGGCATTGCCGTTACGTGGCCTATAGTAATGGGCTAATTTCCACTTAGGAATGTAAGAGGACTTCTACGGGGCGCCTTTCCCTCAGGTGGAGAAGAAATGAATGTTCTTGATTCTCGTGGAGCGGTGCCTTCATTGGCCACGATGCCGCTGTCTACGATCCTTCTGTAAACCATGTGCCCGTTCTCTTACACCACAACGCCCTGTCGTTATAAGAAGTCAACGACACGCACATACTGTCCGACGCTTGACAATTAAATGGCGCCATATACTATCAGTGCACCCTGATTTTGGCGTTGAACTGGGGCAGTGGGTAACGCTACGACGTTTGGCTACCGTTTCGTTCGGGCTCTTGAAGAAGAAATAAACAAAATAAACCCAGCGATGAAGGAGACCACGGAGTCCCAACAAACGGTGCAATCCTTTAAACGAGCCTCTGCAGGGAAATAAAACCTGCTCATCTCAACTAAACGCCCACCCAAACGCTCCCCTTGTCGTGAAGTGTACGCTCACATAATCGACGATGCCTCGAAAGTGATCGGTTACTACTATTTTGGTTCGGCGATAGAGCAGAGGCAAAAACAACCGAAAAGGGGTCCGTAAACAAGCAGCCGTTTGCCACTCCTCTTACAGCGAACGCTAGACAGACAAAAAAAAATCGAACTCGTTCGGTTACGATCACAGCGTGAGGACGCGAGAAAAACGAAACAAAAAAGAGCAGCCACGGGGAAAGCGAGACGTTCACCTCGCAAGGCCGCGGACTGCTCAGCGAAGGCGGTCAGACAACGCCCCCTACATCGGGCCTCGCGGCAATGGCCGACGCGTCCGCTGGGCTCTTTCTTGTTTATAGCGCCAAACGATGTGCCGAAATATGCGCGCTTCGAAGGGGCCAAGGCTGCCGCTGTTTTTGAGTGGCTAAACCGGTCCACCCGGGTGCCGCTGCAGGCACCGTTAACGACGACGCCTTTGTGTTATTGCTATTTCGACTTTCGCTAATCTTAATGGCTTCTTCGGCTACCGAAAGGAACGAGCTGGGATGTAGCGAGCGGCACGATCATCTGCTCCGATGAGCACGCGCACGTGCGTTCCGTACGCGTCACGCTGTGCGTACATATATGTACGCACCTTGCGTTCGTTAGTCCTATAGGCACGATTCGAAGGGCGGCTGCTATTGTTGGCCAGCTACGAGTCATTAACGAACGTGATTGCGAGAAGCTTAGGCTTAGGCCTAACTATGGCGGTTACTCGCAACCAAAGGCCAGATTGCTGTATCTTAACCTAGGCATGGGTGGTTTGGTCGTTTAAACGCATGACTAAAGAACACACTTGCTGATGCACGACTAAAACTGGTCGACCGTTCTTAAAAAAAAATAAATCAAACAGAAGCGCTAAACCTGGCCTTTTATTTTTTAAGATGGGACTTTCTTCTGCTCAGGTTCTAATTGAAAGTTGCATCAGTGAGCTCCCCAGTCCCTTATCTGTTACTGCTTTCCTGTTTATGCGTTACTTTACTGACATACCTCGGTCAGCGATTAATTTTTTTTGCCTTTGGACGCAATTTAAAAGCAGACACATAGCCAGGACATGAACTTCGTTTTGTGTGTGTCCCGTTGTTTATAATATTTCGTCTCATTTGGTTTCGTTTCTCTCTCTCTTCTTTTTTTGTACCTGGATTTCTTTCTGTTGATAATCGGAATCGCCGGCACTTCGTTCACCGAACAGACAAGCGACACAAGACGGGTACGCCCCATGGTGTTCCGCTAGCCGTACTTGTACACTGATGAAGGTAATGGGAATTGCTTTATACGCATTTTTGTAATTATTACAAAATACTGCGAACCACAAACCGGTTCTTGAAGGAAGGGGACTCACCGTAAAACGCAAAAGGCTAGAAAGAAAAAGAAAGACGAAGGAACAAGGAAAGCAATAAATATACTCAAATGCTCAAATATAACTTCATCGAACCAATAAATGGATAAATACACCGAATAAGCTAAACACCATTAACTGAAAACATATGACCAACGCACTTCACCAAGAAGGTTTCAGTTCATATCAGCTGGGGAGTTTCACACGGACACTTCTGTGGAAGACGGAAAATTTATATGCATTTGTCCTGGCGAAATGAGGGGTTACTGCATTTGCGTGATCATGACGGGTACGCCTTGTTGACAAAGGGGTGAAAAGGGTCAAGCCCCGTGGTATATACCACGGGGCTTGAGAGCAGCGTGTCACTCTCAGAAAGAAAGAAGTGATGTAAAACAGCAAAAAATTGCATAAAAGAAAGCCGAAAGAAATTTAAGCTTAACCATGTGCAAGAGGGCCGGTAGTCAAACAGTAAAAAGCGTTTATTACAGAGGCGAAGGCTATTTTATCTACAGTAGAGAAGTGACGCAAAGGCCACGTGTACATCGTGCATGATGCTTGGCTTGGTGACGTCATGCTGGCGCAGCTCTGCTACACTGAATACACACTGCGTAAGGAGCTACGCCAATATTGTTTTTTTTCGCTTGAATAGTAGTAAATTAGGCAGTGGCTGGGGAATTGCTGTGGAAGATATATGAGGATGGAACAAGTACAATACAATACGTGGCACTACTGGAAATAAACCGCACAGCGATAAAATAAACATTTCACAAGCCGGTCATGTGCGTGCAGAGGGCAAGAGAAAGCACTTACTCGTGCACACTAGGTTTTAGACACTGCGATCTATACGGGTTACCGCATTGGGAAAAAATACCGCAATCTATGATGGTCTCTTTGAGCCTCACCGTTGTATGCTCCGTCTATTTATAATGTGCGTTTTACTGGTACATTGGCTCATGCAAGGCCCATTCCGGCTAGCCATTCTGGACGTTCTCGACTTACACCATGCTGTCAGCTGTGATTGGAGCTAAAGCCTCCTACGTTCTCTTTCACTGGCTAAAAGTACCATTTATGGCAGGATTCGGCAATACTGAGGAATTTCGACAGTGTGCAAAATAGTACCAAAGGTCACGCTAATGGCGTACGGGCACGCTATCACGCAACGCGGTACTTTTAACGGCAATGTTACGAGCGTCGAGTTTTACGAGAAAGGAAATGTAAGCGAGCCACATGACAGTTATCTCCAAAGCACAAGAAGTCTTAAAGGATGCATCTGTTCCTAAGGCCTACAGCGGGCACTCACCTATCGTGCTGCAAGGAAGGGTATACTGGGTAAAATGCTTCGTTTATTAAGTCAGTCGCATGCCCAAGAGTGAGAAACATGAGGCACTTGATACGGTATACATTCCTGGTACGTCATGTGTGCAGGTGGCAGTTTGTTCACGCGTTTTTCTCGGGGTTGCGCAACTGACGGCCCGCCACTGTTAAAAGAATCTGTAAAACCGAACACAGTTGCGGGATTCGGTACTGAAAAGGCCAAAATGCCCATTCGCAGAAATCTTGAAGAAAGAAGCTTGAGTATGGTGCTGCTAACACAGTATATAGATCTGATGATTGCAACCGAATCTGATTATTTCTGAGTATTTGAGTGGGAAGTGTAATAAGCAAGTGCAGATAGCCATCAGCTAATTACCATTTTTCCTCCCCCCTTCCTTCACGGCCACTTAGACTTAGGACCCGCC
The DNA here is from genome assembly GCA_013339685.2 of Hyalomma asiaticum. NCBI lineage: Eukaryota > Metazoa > Arthropoda > Arachnida > Ixodida > Ixodidae > Hyalomma > Hyalomma asiaticum. Next base: position 36,128,769 of record CM023488.1, on the reverse strand, counting down.
ACGGCGGTCTATAGTGGCTATGGCACTCGGATGCCCATCTGAAGGTCGCGGGATCGAATCCCGGTTTTAGCTGCTGCACTGCGATGGAGGCGAAATGTTGAGGCCCGCGTACTGTGCGATTTCAGTCGAAATTTTCAGAGCCTTCCACTACGGCGTGTCTCATAGTCATACCATGGTTTTAGAGCATGAAACCGCAGAAATCAATCAACTTTGACATACTAAAGAGACCTTTAAGTGGCACATGGGCTACAGAATGTTTTTACAGCAATACGTAACGACTGAATAGCAGTACAGGCCATGTGGTCAATCATGCAGGTTTTGGATACATATAAACGCTGTCACCCCCCTCCTTTAAAAAAAGACATTGTACTCTAAAAATGTTCATATGAGAATATTGTCATGTGGTCGTGACGATGAAGGACGCAGCAGGCTTCAGAGAGTTGACAGCTGAATTGGGCGAAGCTCTGCCCAGCAAAGAACACCAAATAACACAGCAACACGATAGCGACGTGCACAACCGTCGGTCGACGGTAAAAAAACTGACCAGCGATGAAATGCGTCAGTTTTTATGAATACATCAGAGCGCGTTCTCGTATTATCACTGACGTTCTAGAAGGCACTCAAATGTGCCCGTCGAGCATGCAAAGTTTGTAGAACAGTCGACAATATTCCAGCAGCAGCATGCAAGATAAGCGAGGCCTGTACTGGGCGTAAGAGGGAAGGTGATAACGATGCTCCCCGTAAACAAACCATAACAAGTGCGCGTGCCAATGTGTAAGCGGGGCACATCATTAGCGAGGGCAGTCGGCCAATGGTAAAGAAAACTTACGAATAAGTGGAGTTATCAGTTCTGCCCCTTGTTTGCTCTCAGGGGACAGTCTCCGTGTTAACTAAAGCTCACGCTCGCTGTTTCAATTTGAGTACACCTTTACAAGTGGATATAAACTCTTACAATTTATTTTTATAAGCACATCATATCTCACTCTCCGTGCTGCCCAAGCTGAAGCAAAGTCAGTCATTTCTCGATTCATTCGCATGGCTTTCTACAGAAATACTGGTGGTTCCCGCAACGCAAGGGCCTTCAGGAGCTGTCATATGGTTCAGATGTCATTGAATCGGTAGTCAGTAGTCCGATTTGCTTTCCATCCGGCTTCAAACGGCTTTGCGCATTTATCAATTTAGCGACTGCACTTCTGTTATGAATCAATCCATCTCGATATCGTACCGTATTTATGATTACGTTGTCTAATGACACAGACGGGCTCACAAATGCAAGACAGCCTTGCAAATTATAAGCGTCAAGGGCTGTAAATAACGCCGCCATAAAAATTCCTCGTTGGGCTTGTTGGTTGCATGTGCATGGCAAAAAAAAAAAGGCTGGAAACTGAAGAGAAATTGTGTTTGACCGTTTCTTTCTGTGCGTGTCAACGCGCAAATAATCTTGTAATGACAGAGACACGAGAAACTAAATTTGCAAGCATTGCGAATGGCACACACATGTAATCAATACCATTTATTTAAGAGTAACTGACCTGTAAGTGCCCATACGTCTTAGAAAACCTCGGCGAAAAGAAATTTATACATGCCGAGCTACATGGGCTACACAACGAACTCTTCACGCCTGACCAGGTATGCGCCTTGTTACGTCTACAACTAGGTGACCTGCGCCCAGGGTGCCAAAACAGAGAAAAGAAAAAGAATAACGGGGCTCATCGTCGTCTCCTTTGAATCAACACCGCGAGTGGCGCTACTTCACGGCCCAGTGAAATCGCCTCCAGCCCCGAACGCACCAGGAGGACGCCACGGCCACATGCCCCCTGCAGACACACACACGCCAACTGGAGACGTCTATGTACTCTGTTTCACTAGTTACGGGCAGCACAGCTATCGAGACCAGAGTTCTCCCAAAGCGAGACGAAATGCCATCGTTCGTACATGCAGCTGTGAGCCGCTCCTTCCAATGATGATGATGCTGGTGATCATTATCCTGGAGATACACGGCGCTCACCCACCGGAGGGGGAGGGGGATTGGCCAAGAGTTATTTTATAATTACATTTTGCTTCGAAATGTTTGAAAGGAAGATAGAAAAAAGGAGGATTTGTAGGGAATTAGTGGAATTGTGCATCTGAACTACTCAATACAGAAGAATAACTTGAGTTTTAATAGACTAACGAGAAGAGTAGTCTATCTTTACAGAAATAATCAAAATCGTATACGGTTTGTCACTTGAATGAAATTACAAACAGCTTCGAAGACGTCCCTATGGCACTGTCCCAGTGCTGAGGTACCACTATTTCAGCTGTTAAATTCAGCCCCAAATTACAAATACAAATTTCTAGAATTCTTTTCCGGGGAAATTTGTAGCCGCCAATACGGGTCGCACTTCACCCTCATCCTTCCAAGGCAGCATCTGCCACTGCAGCGCCCACCATTAGCTGATGACATGGCGCGGAAGGACACGTTTAACATGCGTTCGCCTTCCTGACTGACTGAAGAGGCCTGTAAACTTCCGCAGTGCTGCACGGAACTACTGAGACACACTATACATCGAGATGAAAGCTTTCACGCTCGGCTACGATTGGCACAGACCCCCGGCCGTGTGAAAACTAGTCAACCTTGCGCATAGCTCAGTTCCATAAGCGAGCTGCTCCTCTTTCTGGTCCGATCCTCTTATCTCGGCTCCATTGAAGCGTCACTCGGAGAAAGACTCTGACGCAATGAAACAGCCCGGGAGAGATATATCTAAGCAGGCTTTCTCGATTTTCTTTGTTATCTTTATATTCATTCATCGCCAGCTGCTGAGTCTGAGCGGAGCGTTGGGTCTTGACGGTGCTCATTAAGCAGACGTGGCCAGCGGTTTGACGGCCTACATACAAGGGCGGTCGCCCGTACAGCAGACGGTACCGCGACGCGCGTTTCTTCTCGCTCTCGAAGATTGCGAATATGAATTCTGCGGCGCGTGCGCACCTGCGAGCTAATGAACAGGTTCACTGTGAGGTCGGAACACCTGGCATAGTAAATCCGACGGGGTGCATGCGCCGTGGAAGACATCGGGTACATTCTAGACAACCGTGTTGTCTAAGGTGCGTGTGCGAAGAGTAGCGCGGCGCGATTGTCTGGGGGAACTTCTCACGTGGCAGCTGCCTGATACCAACGCGGAAATGGTTGGAAGCGTAGCGATGTCCGAACGACTAGGCTTACGTTCGATAGTCGAACGATGTGATTGTCTAATGATGTCCAATGTGATCGCGGACGCTTGGAGCTTCTTTCTGGCAAAAAAGGAACGTATAACAGTTGCTTAATCCTTGCATGAGATGTTCTGAAACAATCTTGCCACGAGTGATTAGCAATAGAAGAAATTTTGATAGCATTTGCCTAGACCGGCTGGGTCACAACGCGATAACGATCACAGTAAATGCCAGTGCTATGATCAAAGCCGTAGTAGAATTCGAATGGGAAGTCAATGCTTGGCATGCATGCCAGCCGCAACAACGGTCGTCAAGGGCACTGTTGCATTTTCTTTATTCGCGAAATCCCTGTAGATGGTCTACAATCTTGTGTCCACGGAAAAGGAAACGGTGTAGGTGAATGAAATAAAGATTAATTGATTGATTGATTGATTTGTGGGGTTTAATGTCCCAAAACGCGCTCTGATTATGAGAGACGCCGTAGTGGAGGTCTCCAGAAATTTCGACCACCTGGGGTTCTTTAACGTGCACTGACATCACACAGCACACGGGCCTCAACATTTCGCCTCCATCGAAAGGCAGCCGCCGCGGCCGGCCTTCGGATAAGTAGCCGAGTGCCATAACCACTAGACCACCGTGGCGGGGCAAGGAAATAAAGAGATGTAACTGGCTCTATTGTTTCTTTGAGAGATGTTTCGGTGCCACACTGAGAGACCTAGGGCTACGTCTAAACGTAGAGTCTGCTTGAATTCCAAGCGGCACCTGAAACTGCACGTGTACCCAAAGGCGGCCCCTCCCCTTATCGTTATATTACGGCCGCAATAAGCACAGGACCGCAATAATTGGACATCAGCCGGAGAGGACTTTGCCCTCCAGTGGGTGTTGACAGGCAGACGATGATAAATAGATTTACATGTGGCTCATACTGACATCGGATATGCGTGCACGAGCCTCAAGTAATGGAATGTCGACCTTTAACTTTAGGCCAAAGTAAATTCACTTGGTCTTCCATTCACAAAGATTCCAGGTTGAAGCCCGCGTTCGACTATACCAAATGTCTTGGCTTTCACCTTTGTGTGTTGTAAGCGGTAGCCAATGACTCTCAGTGTTATTTTAATACTAGGGCCGCAGCGTTCGGTAAATAACCTAGGCGGTCAATAATAAATGCGGAGTTCCTCTTGACGTGAGTCTCATGATCACATCGTGGTTTTAGGAAGCGAGCCTTCCGAACTTATTTTTTCAAAGCTTTTTATCGCGCATTTTTCGGTCCGCCTAATGGAATAGATAAAAAAAAACTTGGTTAAGCGATATTTAAAGCTGCAAATCAGTACATGAATATTGGCACAGTGGCACTAGGAAGCACACCAAAAGGATCGCAGCGAATAGCATTACAGCGTCTCAGGCATCGCCGTCTTGCATGGACCAGGAATAGAGCGTCAAAAGGAGTGCCAGCCGGGAAAGCTGCGAAATTACTTCCACGTACGTGCTCTAGCTCCGCGCTGTAGCCGAGAAGAAGACGTGAACGCAGTGAGAGTTCCCTTCTGTGATGCAGATGCGCGGCGCCGGCTTCCTAAAAATACACCGTATATAGGTATGCACCGCGCCGCCGCCGTCAGGCTGTTTCCTATGATGGTGGCGAACGGAGGAGAAGGATGGCGCCCCTCGAATCAGCACCAGGTATGGAGGGTTGTTGTTGTTATGTGGGGTTTAACGTCCCAAAACCAGCTCTGATTATGAGAGACGCTGTAATGGAGGGCTCCGGAAAGTTCGACCACCTGGGGTTCTTTAATAACGTGCACTGACATCGCACAGCACACGGGCCTCAACATTTCGCCTCCATCGAAATGCAGCCGCCACAGCCTGGATTCGATCCCGCGACCCTCGGATCAACAGCCGAGTACCATAGCCACTTGACCACCGTGGCGGAGCCAGGTAGGGAGAGTTGTTGCGACGGCCAGCAGAAGTGACGTCTGCCAGACGCTTGTACACTTAACCACCACCACCACTGCCAACATCACCCTCACTATCCCCACCACCACCATATAGCATAATCATCCCAGCCACACCATCATCGCCAACATCATACAGACCACGCCATCTGCAAAGCGAAGTCCTCACCCACGTTTCTACAGTCAGCTCGTTCCGGTGTTACCTGTAAACCGGCTAAACACGCAAGATGAGGGGCCATGCAGAACTTTTTCAACACAGGATGAAAACGCCACCGTTCGGTTGTCGAGGCTACTATATGTCAGCCGAATATTATTGCTCTATATTCAGCAGGGAATTTCCAAATTAGTTTCAAAATACATCTGGAAAATGCCCGCTCTTGTGTCAGCAAGACACGTCATAAATCGCATGGACTACGATACAAGGAAAATAAAAAACGGAAACTAACGTTGGCTGATGCCCGTGTGGAGTTGGCGCATGGTTTTCTTCAGGCGACGTGTGTGACGTCGCTGCTTCTGATCATTGCTATTATCTAAAATATTGAGTACCATGATGCGTCAGTGACCATTGATAAAAAGTTCTGAATAGATTGATTGATTTGTGGGGTTTAACGTCCCAAAACCAGTTCTGATTATGAGAGACGCCGTAGTGGAGGTCTCCGGAAATTTTGACCACCTGGGGTTCTTTAACGTGCACTGACATCGCACAGCACACGGGCCTCAACATTTCGCCTCCATCGAAATGCAGAGTTCTGAATAGAACGCTAAGGCGTCGCGCAGGGACATATGCTCAACATGTTCAACATTTTTTACTCCGTAATGCGTTTGGATGGAATCTCGTGATCGTAAATTAAAATTATGTATATTTCTAGTCTCCTCAATAAACCGACAATACGTAAACATATATGGATCAGCGTCTGGGCCTGTGCAACCTAAATCACCATAACATTGCGTGCAAGAACAAAGTACCACGAGCGGGAAGGTAATATTGCGTCACAAGTACAGTACAAACAGCCGCGATCGCTTAGAAGTATTGATTGATTGATTTGTGGGGTTTAACGTCCCAAAACCAGCTCTGATTATGAGAGACGCCGTAGTGGAGGTCTCCGGAAATTTCGACCACCTGGGGTTCTTTAACGCACACTGACATCGCACAACACACGGTCTTCAACATCTCGCCTCCATTGAAATGCAGCTGCAGCGGCCGGGATTCGATCCCGCGACCTTAGGATCAGCAGCCGAGTGCCATAGCCACTAGACCACCGCGGCGGGCGCTTACAGCTATGTTATATAGAAGGCTCGTACTACACGTATATTCTAGTTCGTTGGCTTTAATTTTGCAATGTGGTTCGCTAAAGCTGGTGTTACGAAATACATGCGCTGCTAACCGTTCAATCTTCATTGTTCCTTTCACATTGTCACAGTTGTCCATTTTAAAGCAGCGGCCGCACGCTCACGCGCGCAGTAGCGGCAGCTGGCGTGTTTCCACACAGCCTCTACTGTTCTACTTCCTCGTAAGGTCTGCAGATGGCGCACAAAAAGCAAAAGGAGGCGGGCATTTAGAATATCCAAGTGCCTGTACAGCAAGAAATAAGGTCACGCAATGGACGAAACTAAGGATGAAACTTATGAATGTGTATTTCAGTACTGTTGGCAACCGGAAAAAGAAGAAGGGGGGCGGGGGAATCGAACGTGCAGTCAAAGACGCAGAAATGTTGCGCTTGGTAGAAACAGGCATAGCGGACAGCAAAATGCAAAATAAAATGTTTTACGGCAATTCAACGGGACGTTTACTCCTCTTTGATGGCACCTAAGGGTGTTCAACGCAAATTTCCAAAAGATGTCATCCAACGAACACGAATTTGAAGGTGATAATGACGATGATGATAACAATGATCAGGATTATTATTATTATTATTATTATTATAAGATGATCAAGAAGATGAAGTTGATGCTGATGATAATGATCGGCCAGCTTCGCCGTGATCTGGCCTTGGATGACCTAGAGGAAGCTGCGTTCTCTTTTGTACGCCGACAACAATGTGCTAGATATTCGAACACCTTTGCAGTGTGCGTTATGCAAACAGTTCAAGTTTGCTGTTATTGTGGGCTTCTATCGTGAATGAATGGACGGGGCTAGATAACTCAGCAGTCAACGGAAAGCAGGCCAGCACGACGTCATTGAGAATACGATGTTTTAATTGCTTGGCACTCCTAACGACGTCCACGGTGACCGGGAAGCTTGCGTATAGCCCGTACGTAAGGGTTCCTTTTCAGTGAACGTTCTTATGGGTTATCATATTTCTTGTAGAGCTGGTAGAGAGGAAACGAGTGACACTTCGGAATATCTTCCGTAGTCATAACATGCTCGTTGGTGAAGGCGAAGAGCTCCTTGAGCATTATAAGACGCTCGTAGTTCTTCGTGAGGTTCAACTGTGTGAAAAGGACAGATGCTTTTTAAAGGAGGAAATATTTTAGCTCCAGGTCATGGCGACTTTCATATGACGTTGAAAGAAGAGCCACAACCGTTACCAGAACTTCAAAATAGGTATTCAAACGATGACATCCGGCAACCAGCGAATAGTTAACAATGAAGTCGTACAGATATGTTTCGAAGCACAAGTTAACGATGAAGTGAAATCTTCCGTTTAATTATACCCTATCCCGCTAGCCCTTAGCGCTGGTGAAAACGCAATCGAGAATTGTTAGGTGTCCCCCATAGTTGTAGAGCAAATATTGGATCACGTGATTCCGCTAGCCTCGGCAAGCCACCATCCCATGACTCCTTGTGGCTTCAAAATTGTCACGTTACGCCTTCTCGAAGCATTTTTTTGTCTTCCTCCATGCTTACAGACATGTTGATGCGGCTGTACATGATAAAAACATCCAAAATGGTACATTCGCACTTTCGAACAAGAGGAGTAAAATCATAACCACTAGGGAGGTCAACGCTGTACGCACCAGATCATGGCAGTGCCTGAAAGAAGGTATGAGCTGGAGCTCTCCCTTGCTGTCGTAATAGACATGACCATTGCAATCAGTCTCAGAGTCATAGACGGCCAGAGAAAAATTCATCCACATGTAGCGTTCTTTGAATTCGCAAACCTTCATCGAGAGAGAAGTAAGAACGATAAATTTGTTTCGCTACAACCCGGGCAAATTCAGGGCATTTTATTTTACGTCCCACTACTGCAAGACGAAGAGGTTAAATAAAAGCCTCGCCTTTCTGGAAAAACCTCAGACTCGCCAGCCCCCCCCCCCCCCCTCCTTCCCACCCTTTTCCTTTGTTAAACCTCCGCTCCTCTCTTAGTTCGAGGTAAATGCAGTACAAAAAGATTGCACCATCTCCCGCTAAAGGGAACCATGTGTGGATGCGAAGCAGCGGGGAGATGGTTAGCTTGAGCGGGAGATGGTGTAATTTTTCGCGGCACCGGCCCGAACGCTCATCGCGGCGCTGTACAGGAGAGACAATGAGGAGCGCGCGCCCCGTCATTTTCATACCGCGGAACAACCGTGGCTCCCCCAGCGGAGCCACGGTAGTTCGACAGGTAGGTGTCGCACCACCTGTCGTGCGCGACGACCCGTAGAGTAGAGGATTCCTAGAGGAGCGGAAGGGGGGAGCGTAGGAGAGGAGAGAGAGAGGGGGGGAGGAGACGCGCATGCGCTGTGGGGGTGTGGGACGCGGGAAGGAGGGACGGACATAGCCACCCCCCCATAAGCTGCTTCGCATGTAAAAAAAGTCACAATTTCGCAAGAACTGAAGGGAGAAGCAATGAGCGCAATAGAAATGCATGGATTATTATGCAGTGTAAGACAAGGATTTCTAGGGACGATGTTCTTACGCTTTGTTCTACCGAACTCAGCGATATTCTTCGGAGTTCAGCTGCAGCGTGCCTAACACAGCAGCACGGCATTACAGCTTGTGGAGTGTGGATGCGCACTTTTCGTTCAGCGCGACTAGCCTTTCTCCGAATCTTTCTCGGGCCTTTCGATCGATGGGCTGCTACGCCGTAGAAACACCGTCAGTGAGCCACGCGAACGACTGGGTTAGGGCACAGCGCTGTCGCGGGAGCTACGTGTAAATACGAGTCTCATCGGTGAATGGCAGGCAGAGTTTCTGGCCTGTTGCCATATTCAAGCGCTGCGCTTGCATTGTAATACCGTTGTCTCCGCTTACATTGTAATAAGAGCCTCGTCTGAGCCCCGCCTGGAATTGCGCCGTCAAACTAACCGCGTCTTCTGAGGCGCGCTTCTGCAGATTGGTAGGTCGCACATTCCATTCCGATTGTGAGCGCGCTATATATATATATACAACGACAGAAAAGTGTCAAGGGTTCGCTTTTCGGAAAACTGAATGACTAAACTAAATGAGTTAAAAATTCACATAACTACCCAATAAAGGGTACGGGGAGACCACGGCCTTCGTAGGTCAGAGGTAGAGCATCGGATTATCCGCAGGTGGGGAGTTCGGTTCCCAAGGAAGTGAGGTTTGTCTTTTGCTCACTTCAATTACTTTCTGCTTATACTACAATTGCAATAAATAATACAATTAAGAAACTTTAATAACCTCCCCTGTACTTTCCTAGGCTCCATTATATATATATATATATATATATATATATGACAGCGATGGGCACGGTGACTGCGAAAACCCCGTACAAGATATTACATATTATTGCTAACGCAATAACACAAGAAAACGATGGCGCGTGCTACGAGGGCCACAAAATGCAAGCCTTCAGAAATCGAACTCTGAGTGGGCCAACTTGCGCAGCAAAGCAAACTACACTCACAGTTGGGCATTTTGTCGGGCTGCTTGGCTCATAGACTTAGCCAACATGTTATCCAACATAAACACACACACACACACACACACACACACACACACACACACACACACACACACACACACACACACACACACACACACACACACACACACACACACACACACACACACACATGTATGCGAACTGCATGTATTTTAACAAAACGACAAGGAGCAGTCGCATAAATAATCTTACTAGGGGACGAAGAACTAGCAAGTCACGCGTGCGTTGCTATCCCAGAAGGCTCGCGATGTGACCACAGTGTAGCCACTGCGCTTTGTTCGTGTGTGTCTATCTTTTGTTGCGTCTTGTTCCTTCGCGCACTTAAAGCACGTTTCCTGACTCATAGTGCAAGCGACTAACACAGCACAAGGACCGCATCGGGCACACCGATATCCTTGTGGGAGGATAGCGGCGGGCTAGGACGCAGAAGCATAACGACGATCATAGGTCGTAGTTTGAAGCTGACAAGCAGCGAAATGCGTCAGATCTTATAGACTAGAGTTTTGACCTCTTGTAAGAGGTGGCCATATTCGGCCGCCCAGAGGCTGCGGATGTATAAGGTGTAACGCACGGCAAAAGATCCGTCTGGCCCGTGCTCACCGCGTGCTTCGCAACACTGTTCGCTCGTCAACTCTGGCGTAACAAAGTTAGCAGCTCCTGTGCATGAGAGCACTGACGGGTGATAAAAAGCCAGTTTCGCCAGAAGGCCGAAGCAATGAATGCGATAGCTAGAATTTGTAATGTCATACGAAGTGAGGCTGGCAGCTAACTCTTCTGGACACGATCACACGTAACTCTACAAAACGCTGGTGTAAGAGAATATGGCTGCCCCAGGAACACTTTTCGCAGTCTCTTCGCGTTGAGAGCGCCGCACGTAGAAAGGTTCACGAGCAGCCCGCTGATGGCTGCCGAGATAGCGCACGCGCCAGCGATGGTGACCGCGCGAAGTCTACAGTCACTTTTCGAACGACAATTCCACCCCTACCCCACCCCTCGCGTCTTTTCATGCTCGTTAAAGACGGGCGGGGAGTTTTCTCTCCGCTTAGACGGCAGGCGTCGCGATCGGGGTGATGTTATCGCATGCGCCCTCCGAGCGACAGAGATGGGGCAAGCTCGTTTGATCTCTGCTTCAGCCGTCAATTCCACCCCTACCCCACCCCTCGCGTCTTTTCATGCTCGTTAAAGACGGGCGGGGAGTTTTCTCTCCGCTTAGACGGCAGGCGTCGCGATCGGGGTGATGTTATCGCATGCGCCCTCCGAGCGACAGAGATGGGGCAAGCTCGTTTGATTTCTGCTTCAGCCGTGTTCTTCGCCCTCACTCAGCGTACGACGCGCGGGGTGTTGTTATCAACGTGGACTTAATATGGGACATGAGAGCGACGGTAAAGAACCCGTCGAGACTGTCCATATAAGTTATATCCCAATAAAACGGAGTCAAATCCGTGCACACCAGCTGCAAATGCGGTCCCTAGTGTAAAGGCATGCAGTCCTTTCGCAGGCGTCATGGTACACGCTCCATCGTTATGGCTGATGCTGGCATATTAACTGGGGCACACACAGCTATAGTAGGCGTCGTGCGCATATTATCTCAGTGGAACTCTTGGAGGCATTGACGAAGCAGCGCGTGTGTTCCTGCGTGGACTGTTTCAGGCGTTAACAAGTTTAGTAGCCTAAAAGTGAACCAGAGAAGACTCCTCACTATTGTTTATAACTGCTAACGATGCGATATAAAGAATTTTATTTCAAGGAATGTATGTTTCGCAAAGTGCAATAAGAAAGGTCACCTTGTTAACGCATCTAATAACCGACAAAGAAAATTCTTTAAGAAAACCGAAAATGAAGAAATGTGATGTGCATTCGACCCCATAAATGCTTCCGCATACGCTCGCGAAAACGGGAGGAGACGTCACAGCTGCTTTGCAAATCCCCTCGATTCACTAACTCTTCTGCGGCATCGTGTATATACTTTGCTCTAGAGCGTCCGTAGAGCACTTTTTTAACTTTGGGAGCCATGTTTTTCGGAGACGAAGAAAATGGATGGAAGCTGTCGGATGAGACGTTGATGAAACAGCCGACCCAGCGGGCCACAGTGAGCCATTTTCTCCTTGTCAGTTTAGCACTAAGCAGCGACTTTCGAATACGTCACGAATAAGTCCTAATCCGAAATTACGTCACAAGAACATGCTTTTTGGACTAAAAAGTAAATCATTGAAAAAAAAAGCAAGTAAATATGTGTCAGAACGTTTCCTGCTATACTGAGACACCAAAGTTAATTCGCTCATCCCTAATATCCTCAGCTACATTTTCGTGCACTTTACTCGTTATTTTTAGGGTAATATACATCAATTTACGTGTTAACCACACATTTTGAGGTGCCTCGTACAATTATGGTTTGTCCTAAGGAAAGCGTTCGCATTTTAGTCTTTCATTACAGCGGAGTACAGAAATAAATGACCGTTTGGTGGTACTCAGTGGACGACGTACAGATTTTGTTATGGTAACCACCTTGCGTGAATTGTAGGCACACAAGACAATTCTTGAAAACGGGGCCTGCGTACCTTTTCTCGGAGAGAATTTTGATTCTCAAACACAAGAGCCAGGTCCACTTTTTCCGAGTACGTCATCAGCGATAGGGCATCAGCGTCGTACCTGAGGTTTTTGTTTAACTCAGGAAGGATAGCCGGCTCTTCGTAGCATGCCTTTATACATGAAACAAAGGAAATAAATTAATACCAAAGAGATTAAATGGTTGTCCTTGGCAATTTAGTAAAATCATTTTGGTAAGAAACATTGATAAACTGTTTTCACAGCAACGTTACATACTGCATCATGCAGCCGCATGTATTTCCTGCTATCTTTCTGTTCGTTTTTGACTTGAGGTGGTTGATGAAAAATATGTAACCGGTTACAACTTCAATCATTCGCTCAAAAAGTAATTGAAAACTAATTGATGTTTGTGGCTTTACGTCCCAAAATCAAAAATGGTGATGAGGGACGCCGTGGTGGAGGGCCCCAGAAATTTCGACTAGCTGGGGCTCTTTAACGTCATTGATAATTAAGAAAATAATAAATCGCGCATCAAACATTGAAATTTTTTGGAAGATTGGCAAGAAAAAGTTTGGCGATAATTTGAGAGAAAGAAACAACTGATCTGATGGCTTACCCGGAGTGGACCCATCTTGAACAGGCGTTGAGTGTCTTCGCAAGAATCGTAGAACTTAAACGAACTCACAGGTGCACCTCCCTTTGGACGATACCAGCGGCCTTGGAGGCTGATAGATACTGCCGGAACGACGTCCAATTTCTGTTCTGCCAAGTGTCGTAGTAGCTGTCCGGCTTCGTACTGTTAAACATAGCAGGGAAATTAAAAATAAATGATTAAGCATCTAGGCATCCTAACCATGCAGGGAATAACACCTGGCAGATCGTATCTCTTTGTCAGACCCGTATCTTGATCGGAATTTCTCTGGTCCTATCATGCAGGAGTCGTGTGGCAGTGCAATCTTTGTAGATGTTAGTCATGGTTTGCACGTATACCTCAGGTAGCGTTTGTCTGCGCAAATCTCTAAAACTCCTTGCATTTCTATGGAACCGAATGATTTCTCATAGTCTATAAAGGCTATATAAAGAGGTCTGTTACATCCAGCGAATTTCTCAATTATTAGGTTGATAGCATGGCAGGGCTCCATTGTTGAGTAACCTTTCTTGAAATCAACATGTTCTCTAGGCTGATTAAAATCGTGTGTTTTTTTTAACATCCACGGAGCGGCTCCTAGCCTTAGGGATCTACAACACTTTTGAGGAACTTCGGGCCGCTGTCCTAATCTCTCAACGAGAAAGGCTCTGTCTCACAAGCACTGGTAGGGAAGTCTTACGTGGCATAGGGTATCCTGTACGACCGCAATACAGTGATGAGGAACTTGTGCCCTTTCTGCTCAGGTCCGTGCCCAAATTAATATAGCTCCTCTACCGAAAAACATGAGTCCGGTGTACCACCGAGCTCGTCGCCACGCCAGAGACAGAAAACTCGCCAAACAGTACGGAACGGGCACAGACACGCTTTACACGGACGCAACCCGCTGCGGCACGCATGGGTTCTCGCTAGCTGCTGTTGGCTCGGTCTCTAGGCCAGGCGTATTCACCTGTGCCTCAGCTAGGACTAACTCAGCAAACACGGCGGAAGCCCTAGCGGTAGCTCTGGCCATTAAGACCAAAGAATCACTGAGGCAAGGATCTTATATCCTCACAGACTCCCAAATAGCGTGTCGCTATTTTACTGGCGGCCGTGTTCCTGTGTGTGTCGCCCACCTGCTAGGTGCAACATTAAACCAGGATCACAGCATTATATGGTGCCCGGCACACATCGAGGCGACGGGTAACGACAGAGCGGACGGTGCAGCTCGAGCTCTTACACACCGAGCAACTGTTCCTCGTCTAGCGTCTGCAACCCGAGGCGCCCCACACTCCCAAGGATATCTTAGAACACCAGCGTCGACAACGACGGCGCTATACAACACCACACCATCGGCTAAATGTAAAGGAAGCGCACGAATGGCGCCTCCTGCAGACAAATACATACCCGCACCTGCGTTTAAAACATGCCATCCACCCAACCGCATACGCCGCCACTTGCCCGTGGTGTGGAGGACAGCCGACTCTCGCTCACATCACGTGGGAATGCGAGCTCAGGCCATCTAAAATTAATACGCCTCATATTTCGCCGCAAAAATTTCGAATGGAGCAGTGGGAGGCCTGGCTTGCCAGCGAGGAAAATGAGGCCCAAGTGGAACTCCTCGACCCGGCACGGCGGGCTGCTGAGGCCAGTGGAGCCCTGGACTAGGGGCCCCACACACCTGCTTCGCCAACCTCCTTTTCTTTTTTTTTAACAATAAACGTTTGTCAACTCAACTCTTTTATCCTTGCGAAGAAAACTTTCCTAAGTGTTGTAAATTACTGGGAGTATGTTAAGTGGCTTGTAATCCTTTAACTGTAACCTGTCTTGCGTATGAGGATCGTATTAGCATTTCTGTAGCTGATCGGTACACCATATGTCTTGATTCATTTCGGGAAGAGCAACGCAAGTTTTTCGAATATAATGTCTCCTCCGTCCCTGATCCGATCGGCTGTTACACCATGTTCACCTGCTGCTTTACCACAGGACATGCCTTCGACGGCTTTTTTTACTTTGTCAGTAGTTATACATGAAACCTCAGTGTTCTACTCCGCTTTGATTTCTGTAAGGTTGCATGGTCTCTCCGGGAGCTGTACAGTTCAGAGTAGAAACCTTTTGCTACCATCACCATTTGATAACGTTACCTCGTTTATCTTTGAGCGCGTGTATTTTCTGATGCCGCAAGTGCTGTTTATATCTGGCCGGTTTAATGTAGGTACCTTTTTCCACTGCTCTGTAGATTTTTTTCACGTTAAAGTTCCTTACATCTTTTGGCCTGGCTTTATTTATCAGCTTTTGGACAACTTGCTTACAGCTTGACAAGGCTTACACAGAATAGTCATAGGCACATGCCGAACACGGGTTAAACCTCCGTTTGTCGAATAGTCAAGGGCAGTAGTGTATCTCAGTGCTCACCATCGTATGACCGTAGCTTGGCCTTTTTCCGGGCGGAAACTCGAGCACGGTTAGTGGCCTCATACGGCAATCTGGCAGCTTGTCGTCCGGGCTTGACAAGTGGCCGATGCTTACGAAGATGTGTGGGAGGAAGACTTCCCTACACAATGCATGAAAGTACCGAAACATGAATGACAGCTGTGCGAGACAGCTCCGAGAATCGCTGGCAAATGACATCAAGTTTCACAGGCAAAAACTGCGAATCTTCTAATAAAGAATGTACTAGAGGTACAACAAAGGAAACGATCTTTCTTTTTTGATAGGAGAATGCTCCAGAATGCATAAAACATCAATGTTATCTTCAGAATTTGCATAGTCATAGGAAAATTTGGGTCAGTGAGGGTCAGGGCTGGCGCCATAAGTGGGCTAATCTTGCACGAGGCTTCGGTGACGCAGGCGGACTAAGGGACTGTAGATGTGGGGTACAGTAGCTGTCAACGTAGCTGTGGTATGTAGCGGGGCGTCACAGGAACAGGTTTGTCCGCGGCTGCTGACATCGGTGTCTGCTCCTGACAATAGCTAAACTTTCCTTTTCTCGCGCGTGCTACTGCTAGCCACGATACTCCTCTAAAGGGTTTTATGCAGAATCTCGATTATGGGCGGGTGTTACCCATATTGTAACCAGGACGTGGGGAGCGGGGGTTGCGAAGATGCTAAGTCATTGGTTATCGGGAAAATTGTTTTTTTTGGGGGGGGGGGGGTATTCAAAGGAGGGTAGTGTTGGGGTGTTGTATAAATCCCTGCTTCCGTGTGTCGCGCAGATGGCTGCGCCGCCGGCAATTTGAGAGAGAAAACTGCAAATCTACTTCACCAGACTGTTTAAGGTGGACGGTTTGAATAGGTCTCACGGTATGCTGACCACTAAAGTACAATTCTTGCTCAAACAAGGTGTTTTCATGGCAAGAAATGAACACTGCGACGTTCCTTCAATGGAATTTCAACAGTTCATGTCGACTTAACATTTTGCTGTAATGTCCGCTTAACGCCGATTGCGGCGATCTTGTGACCATATCTAGGTGGTGGCGGTCCTAGGTTCGAGAAACCTAAAGGGACACTGAAATGAAAACATGAAGTGGTTTAGACTGAGAGCCTATAATCGGAGAACTCGACTGTAATTAATTTCGCCATTTTATGCTCAAACCTAAAAGTGAAAATAAATGTCAAAGTTTCAGTTTTGAAGTTCGCGCGTTATTTGGTCCTCGTGACGTCAGAAGGCCCATTTTCATCTTGTGTTTATATTCTTGCCAAATTAATTACATGAAATGTTCTGAAACTCCTTGCGTTAGTCTCTGGCTTCCTTAGAACACAATGTATGCCTTTCTTACGAAAAGTAGTTTTGTGGGCCTCAGGAGACACCGCCAAAGATCTATGACATCGTACGGATTAGCGCTGGCAATGCAAAGTGACGTCATCACCTGCACTTTCTTCTTCCACGTTTTCTAGTTCACCGAGGGTCTTCTTGCAAGAGTGGTGGCTTTGGTGTTGTGTTGGGCTAACCCACTAATACAAGAAAAATTGATCTTCACTTTACTGTTTCTTGACTAAACACAATTGAAACGATCACTATTCAAGGTTACGACTGACAACGTGACTAAAGTAAGAGTTCTGGCTAATGATATTTACTTGAAATGAGCGTTAAAATATTCTATTTCATAATGGGATACTGGTTTGTTGTGCTTTGTAATCAAATTTGAAAACTTCGAGACAGCATGGAAGCTCTAAACGGTCCGGCTACTTCCATATTTTCGCATGGTCTGGAACTCGCGCCCACACACTGTTAAGCAAAAGAAATAATACGGCGAATTCGTTCCTCAAATCTCGTGTAAAGTTATGATAATTAAGTGTGATCAGAGACAGACTTTCGCTATACTCCGTTTCATGCACCAGTGTGCAACGCTGCGGTCGCTTGAGAGACTTCTTGTTTCATGTGTGTTCGCACCATCAAATAGTTCATACCTTACCCACATTCAAGATGGGATATTTTTATGCTTTAAAATGGGCTATAAATGAAAAAAACTAACAGTTTCGCCAGGAGGGCGAAGGAATGAATGCGACAGGAAGAAGTTGTAATGTTATACGAAGTGAGGCTGGCAGCTAACTCTTTTGGGAACGATTACACGTAACTATAGAAAACGCTGGTGTAAGAGGATGCAGCTTATCCACGGACACTTTTCGCAGTCTCTTCGCGTTGAGAGCGCCGCACGTAGAAAGGTTTACGAGCTGCCCGCTGATGGCTGCCGAGACAGCGCACGCGCCAGCGATGGCGAGTGCGGGAAGTCCACAGTTGCTGCCAGAGCAACCCCCCTCTTCGCTTCTTTTCATGCTCATGAAAGACACGCAGGGCATTTCCTCTCTGCTTCGACAGAGGGCGTCCCGATCGGGGTGATGTTATCGTATGCGCCCTGCGAGCGACGGAGGTGGGCAGGGCTCGTTTGATCTCTGCTTCAGCCGTTTTCGTCGCACCCACTCACGTGTTTTTACCCGCGGTTAGAACGCACGATGGGCGGGGGGTTGCTATCAATTTGTACTTTATACGGAACATTATGGCGACGGCAAAAAACCGTTGAGTCTTCCCATAAGACTGCTACTGCAATAAAATGTTCTGTGCCTTAGAAGTAAGCAACTCCGTTATATGGCTGCGAATGTGTTGATATCAATCTTTTGTTGTTTCGTTGCTTTTTTTCCTTGATTTTTTCTCCCTTTGCAGCAGGTCGCAATGATTGGCGCGCGTGCCCTTGCCCTTCTCGCACAAGCCATTGCAACAGCGAGGGGCAGCTGAGAGACGAACGGAGTTACGCATTTCGGTGACCGAAATTCTTGCGTAGCCTTCACAACCTTACACCTAATGTGTGAAACGGAATGTAGCATAGGGCTCACTGACGTAACCAGTTGCTCTATTCGGTAATCATGAAGTAAAAGAAACACGAATCTGGAGCCGCCGCTCGGCCGCCCCGCCTTGTACGGCGGCGTCCATTCCCTTCTTGAGAAGACCTCTCTCTACACTTCATGTCTCCTCCTATCTCAGTCGTTGGCCGTGCGGCCACCGCCTCTTGAGGGCGTGAAGGGCGGCCTGACCGCGAAACGGTCCCAAGACAAACGGCATCTAGCGTGTACAGAACACTGAACGCTGAGGTTCACGGAGTAGCAGATACGTGTACACTGTGATCATTCTTGAAAGGGAATACGCAGGCGAGTGGCCTGCACAAAAGCACGCCGCACCAGCTCTTTGCAGAGCCATGAAACGACCAAGCGCGTCCACATTTGTCGTCATCTGCTGGCGCCAGAGTAACCGAGTACGGCCGAGCTCTCCCCCCGGTAAATAACTGCTTAAGCCGCTAACGCGGGACGCCAGAAGGAGAAGCGGGTTGCCCCTCCACGGTGGTCTAGCCGCTTTGGCACTCGGCTGCTGATCCGAAGGTCGTGGGACGCAATCCCGGTTGGCGGCTACGGCTACAGTTCGATGGCAGGCGAAGTGCGGAGGCCTGGTTACAGTGCGATGTCAGTGCACATAAGGGAACCCCGGGCGGTGGAAATCTCCAGAGCCCTTCACTGCGGCATCTTTCATAATCGTATCGTTGTTTTAAAACCACCGCAGTTATTTAAAACCACCGTTAAAACCACCGCAGTTATTTTTAAGGAGACGCGATGTCCTTCCACTGCCTGCCAACACACGCAGCCACTGCGGACCACAGGACGCGAGCTCGCTTGTTCCCTTTTATAAAGGTCCACGCTGTACAGACCATTTGTAAATTGGTGATATTTTCCTACTTAAACGTTCGGAGTGGCTGTTCAGTAAATTCCACAAGTTTCGGTGAGAATGATACGGAAATATGTAGAAGATATGCGACAATGTACATGGAGTTCTTGTGGGAAGATATGGTATTTTTGGAATATAAGATGGAACGTTTGAGTAGGATTATTAATATATATGCGATAACTGAAAACGGTGACTCACTGTGACAATACAAAATCACGTCTCGTACGAAGACACATGCTTACTTCATTACGTCCGATATGTCCTGGAAGTGATCACGGCTGTCCACGGACATTCCGACGCCGAAGTACAGTGGACGATTATGATACACTTTTGTGCCCAGGTGGGGCCTTCGTTCTGTCAAATAGTCCTTCATAAGCTGCGGGTCGAACGGAGAGAGCATCGTTCAGACCCACGTTTGCACATTTGAAGTAGGTATTTAACTCCTACATCAAACGATTATGTACTTTAGAGAAATGTCCTGAGTCCATCGCCTGATGTCTTCAGAGCCATCACGACGTTTAGTACACAAAGATCGAATGTATGCGATAATAAATTAGTCTTTGACCTGGGAGTCACTTAGCTTTACCACTAATGGTGAAGCAATATTCATGTGCAAGGCCCTAAGAATGACTGTAGAGTAGTTGCCATGATGTTTCCGAAAAGTATGCCAGATACTAGGGAAAATTGGGGCAAGTGCGTATTGAGAAAGCAACAGCAGGCTTGCCAACCATGACGGACTTCAGGAACACTTATAGGCAGTGTCGTAGGGATATTACTCCACCAAAACGCGCTAAAGTGGAGAAACTACAGTTGAAGCTCGGAAGTATGGAATGGTATTCTAAACCAGGCGACTGCATAGAAATTTGAACATCTAAGCGCAGATTACGCATAGAAATCCTATATATGCAGGAATGCCCCCAGGCAGCATACAAAACCTAGAAAAGACGCCTTATGAGGGTATCAACGTTTTGGAACATATTAGTCAGCGTGACTATAGAAACACATGTTAAAAACGTCTGTGGAATGTCATCGCTAGACCTATAACACATTCGCTCTGTATGCACAAAGCTGCGGCGGCTTGACGGCAGTATTTGAAGATGTCCCGTAAATCGTTTTGAAGACCAGCGCTTGCGAAAACCTTTCGAAGACGTCTTCTAGGTATCTTCTAGGCAAACAAATCAATAGGCGAGATATATATACCCTCTTCTAGATGGATGCGTTAGCGAGGTCTTAGAATGCCGATAACGCTTCGGACATTGGTTCCGAAGATGTCTTGTATCCCTTCTGTGTTACGTGGGTCATGACAACGTTACGGGCTAAGTGCTGCACCTCGTTCACGAAGGCGTAGTCAAGCATAGTGACGTGCCGGCTGCACAAGTGAAAACGAAGCAGTTGTATTTTTATTTCGCACGCAAGACCCTTTCTGTGAAATATTATTATGTGTATTCATGAATGTCGCGGATCATGAAATCGAGCGGTGCATATCATGAAGGTCAGGCTATGTTCCGAAACTCCACCACTTAAATCGAGGATACAAGATGCTCGACAGTCGACGTACCTTCAGCGCTGTAAGCGCTCGTTTAAATCTGTCTTTCGAGAGTTCTTCACCGTAGATGTCCATCATGCCGTAAAAAAAGTTACCATTCGCCATAAGGTTGTACAGGTTACCGTTGAAGTCTTTCGTGTTGAGGTCAGTATAAAACTTCTCCTTGCTAGTAAAAGAAGCAAGAGGAATGAAATCATTTCGTGGCACCAAAAATCCTGCACCGACAAAATTTGCTGATTTTTCTGCTCCTATTGTGCAGCCTGCCCCGTGACTTACGTGTATTAATAGCTGAAAAATATTCTTGCAACACGACAAATTTCTTCAATCAACTTTATGACAAATCGATAACAGGGCCTTGAGAGGTTTCGAGGCACTTTAAGTGGCAAGCGAAAATATCTACATAGGCCGCGTCTGACAGTCAGGCTGAGATAATTAAAATGAGGGCAGGATGGAGGGCGTTCAGCAGGGATTTCCACATAAAGGATGGCAGCTGACATTGTTCGTCAAGAGGAAAGTCGATAACCACTGCGTCTTACCGATGCTCACCTACGGGGCATATAAACTTGGATGGTCACGAAAAAATGTTCAGTGTGAATTGATAGGTGTAACATTTAGGGACAAGAACAAGGCTGAATGGGTCAGTCAGGGAACAAGCGCGTGTTATGTGGCATTGTCACGTGGCATGTCGCATGATATTGCGCTACGCTATCTTGGGGAAACATGTCACATGACATCGTGGCGCATGATTTCGGTGGAAGCGTGTCGCGTGATGTTTCGTTGCGTGATTATGGCCGGAACCTGTTGCGTGATCACCTGAAATCACGTAACGCAATGTGCCGTGATACATATCCCGAAATCATGCAACGCAATGTGACGTGACATGTTCCCGCCAACATCACGTAACGAAATGTCAAGTGACATGTTTTCTCTAATGATAACGTAAGACAATGCGACGTGACATGTTCTCGTCAAAATCAAGTAACGCAATGACACATGAAATGTTCCCACGAATCACGTAACGCAATGTCAGGTGACTCATTCTTATCCAAATGAAGCAACAGAATGTCATGTGACATGTTCCCCCTAAATTACGCCACGAAATGTCCCGCCAAAATCACGTAAAGAAATGTGGCGTCACGTATTTCCACCATCACGTAACGCAATGCCGCGTGACAAATTTCCGCCAAAATAACTTAATGCTATGTCATGTGGTAATGCATAACGCCTGACAAATTACGGCTAGTTTCAGCACCTTCGATGCAAAAAAAAAAGAGAATCGTAGATTACGACTTAAAACAAACGTTATAGCTCGGAATGTAATTTCAATGCAGGAACAAGCATAATTCGGTTACCAGGAGACCACGCGAACAGGGCTCACTGACGCTCTTGCGTTCTACTCTTAAAGGCGAAGCTTAAGCCAAATTTTCTTGCGAATTTTTTATTGGGTGCTAATGTGAGGCATATAAACATCCAGTAGTCCGAGCTCGCATTCCCACTTAAAGTGGGCGAGAGTTTTCTGTCCTCCATATCATGGGGTATTAGGTGGCCGCATTTGCGAGTGGTTGGATCGCACGTTTTAAAGGCAGGTGCGGGTGTATGCTTGTCTGCAGACGTGTTTTTTCCTCACACGTTGCCGAGGCCGTGGCAGGAAGCAGCGTTGTTGCTTGTGAAGATCGTTTTTAAAAGCGCAGCTGTCTAGGGGACCACAAAATCCGCCGTCACCGATATCCCCTCTCACGCAGGAGAGAAATGTAACCGTTCGCGCCCTTGACCTGTTATTCCCTCCATTGCCCTTAGCCCCAACCCGCTGCCTATACCATTACCCTAAGCCTACTGCTACGTCATCGTATTGATGCGAAGGGCGATATAGGAAGAAGCAAAGAAGCAGAGGAAGAAAGAAAGAGAAATAAAGTCTCGTGCTGCACAGAAGAAAAAGAACACGCGCTTGCCTTCAACCAACTGCACTTACTTTTGCCCTCAGCTTGCCGATACATGATAGTGGTAGCGATAATGATCGTGAACTTTACACCGTTTCTCTAGCTCCACTGCTTGCTCAGGTTTTACAGGAGTGAAGACGGCTTTGGTTTTATTCCGATAGCAATTATACGGACAGTTGCACGGAGCTTTCGCGGTCATGTTCCCCATATATATATATATATATATATATATATATATATATATATATATATATATATATATATATATATATATATATATATATATATATATATAGATATGGGCGCGTGGAAAATGAGATTTCTTGAGTAGAGGGCGATTTTAATGACGCACAGGAACAAGTGACCGTGGTTCTCTCGCGTACGGGCAATCGGGGAGCTCACGGGCGAACTGTGCGTACTTTCTGTGAGGGCAAGCCAACACATCTCTTATGGCGATGTCTAAGGGCACCCAGTAAGAGTTGTCATTCATTCCACGTAGAAGTAGCTCCTCACTGTACAGTTGTCACCATTTCGGTTGCTTATGGATAAATGAGACTACGCCTGTGAAATTCCGAGTATTTCATCGTAAATCTTTAAAGTGCAGGTTCACTCACTCGGTTGAAAACGATGCCCCGTACACTGGATAAGGGGGCTTCTTAGTATCAGCCCCTCTTTCGAAGAATTTGGCTGGTCCAAGTGGTCCTGCACGTTCTGCTAAATTGATGTCGTACTTATAGAACGAATCGTAGTACTCGAAATCGCATACTTCGACGGGAGGTACAAGGACGTGAAAAATGTACAAACTCCCAAATGCACACAGCAGCAGTCTGCGATCCCCCACTCTATCCGGCATATCATGACGCTCTGTAAAGAAGAAAAACATTACAGTGCAGGGCTTTGCCTCTGGATTATTAATAACTAAACAATTATTGAACAAACGAATATGGCATGCATTTCTTTCGATAAGTCTTCGTTATCAGCGGAAATATTAAAAAAACTGGTGCTGCTTTAAGTTGCGGGGCCCCGTGAGGGCCCCGTGGTGCGGGATTTGTCGCTTTCGGAGCGGTCGAGAAGCAATGGAAGCACCGGAATACTTGGTGTACCGTCCATTGCACCCTTGATGCGCCGGACGTCCGCTCTTACGAGCGGAACGTCATCCCTGTTGGTCTCTCTTCGTAGGGCGAGGATTTGGCCATTACGGATCTGGAGGTCGATGGCAATGCCTTGCGGCCTGAGCTACGCTGGTTTTGGCGAGCGCTTCCAGTGCTTCTTCTACTGGAAGCACCCACCGTGGCTGCTGGTGACGGTTCTGCGCTATCGCTGTACGCAGCTCAGGGTGCCTTTGCGGTGCTGCCGCCCGTCGCACCATTCCGGCACAACAGGGACTTTCTTAAATGAAAATTCTACTTGCTGTCGTGCCCCTCTGTATGTTTTCTTTTACTTTCATACTAAATATTTCCTTTTTCTTTTTTTCCCAAAGAGACAGAGCCTAGAGTAGGCTGAACGATCGCCATCACTACTTTCACAGTGGGCTGGTCCTCGGAAGTCGTGTGCTGTGTGGACACGGGTGTCTCATTTAGCGCGCGTCTGTTGCTTGCCTAGGCAACCTTGGGACCCGTGACCAAACTTTCGACAGTTTATGCAACGTCGATGATTAGGCACGGATCGTCTGAGTCTGAGCTTAATGTTGCCTGCTTCGACGGATTCGGGAAGGATGATTCAGGCAAACGTTAGTGTTAGGTGCTTGGTTGAAATTTCCGTGTTGTCTCGTCTTTTTTTGACATGCCGCAGGTCTATGGAGTTTCGTTCTTTTCAAACGCCACAGGAGTTTTGCGTCAACAGGCCTCGTGCGCTGATGTTTCGAATCGTACGCGCAGCGCCACCGTGGAGTCCAGCGGCGGCCACCGGAAAAAAATGCGAGTTCCCCCCAGCCGCACCTGAGAGTTTACGAGCGTGCTTACGCGGCGGGTAAATCCTACGTCCACGCGCTGTTGCGTATGTGGATTCACAACAGCCTTCAGAACACGATCGCGAGGCTGCCGAGGGTGGAATTTTATCAGTTTTCCTGAAATTACAAATGGGATATACGAGTCATACAGCCAGTAATCATTATGTTGACACGCAGTAAGCTGCCTACCCACTATGGGCACCGATCGCCAGGGAGATGACGACGAAGAACGCTCGGGCGCACGTGGTGTTTTCGGAACGGTTCGCCGCCATTAAAGAAGGTTCTGGCCTTTTCTCGTTGGACCTCTTGGCATCTTCGTTACATTTTTCTGGTGGAGGTGCTGGGTAAATGATAGCATCGCCGGAGACGCAGCGTACTCCTGACTCGACTCCTGTGAGTAGTCCCGGTGAGGTCACTCCTGTACACGTACGCACTAGCCGTCGTCTACAAGGGCTTCAACCTGAGCACGGTCCGTTGGCTGATCGTTCCCGGATGATGAACCTGAACTCGCAGACCCCTGCTGCCGGTGTTGCTCCGGTCCAGCAGTACATTGTCAACCAGCCACAGACCCCGACTGCCTTCCATGGTGATCCTACTGAAGACGTTGACGATTGGCTGGACCATTTCGACCGGGTCGCCGCGTGCGACGGATGGAACGAAGACGGCAAGTTGCGGCGAGTGTACTTCGCGCTTCAAGACTCTGCGAGGACGTGGTTTCACAATCACGAAGCGACACTGACTACATGGGACGAATTTCGACGCCAACTGATCGCCGCGTACTCTAACGCCGACGCCAAGGAGCGAGCGGAGCTGGCGATACAGTCTAGATTTCAAGCGCCGAACGAGAGTGTCATGACGTATACTGAAGACATGGCTCGCCTCTTCAGACGTGCGGATGCATCAATGACGGAACAAAAGAAGGTCAGACATCTCATGCGAGGAGTTAAGCAAGAAATATTCGCAGGTCTTGTACGAAATCCACCGGCAACACTTACGGACTTCCTCACTGAAGTGACAGCAATGGAAAGGGCCCTTCGAGAACGTACCAGGCAGTACAACCGTAGCGTGCTGGAACTTTCGCATGGGACTCCTGCGTGCACTAACATCGAGGACTTGCGTGAATTGATCCGTGTTGTGATCAGAGAAGAGCTGCAGAAAATGCGGTCAACTGATGCGCCGACTCCGCGAATATCTGTGGCGGAGATTGTGCGCGATGAAATTCGGCAAGAAGTTCAAGTTCCAGGCTGCGAGGTACCTAATCGCTCCAAGATACCTCAACGCTACGAGGTACCTCAACGCTACGAAGTACCTCAACGCTACGAGGCACCGCAACCGCCGGAACAAGCTCGGATGAGTTACGCGGAAGCCATACAGCGACCGTCGCTGTACGTCGCCTCAAACGTCGCGCACCCCGGATACACCGAAGCAGTATTCAGGCGTCGCAGTCCGCAGTTCGTCGATGAGTCAAGGCCCAGGAAGTGCGACATCTGGCGGGCCCCTGATTACAGGCCTCTGTGCTTCCACTGCGGAGAGGCTGGCCACGTCTACAGGATGTGTCCTATCGACGCGTAGGCCTTCGTGGGTTTCCGCCAAATGCACCCCGCCCGAGGCCTGGTGAGCGAACAGCAGAGATAGAGAACTTCATCGCGGGCCGAGATTATTCATCGGAGCATCGAAGGCACGAACCCCGCTCGTCGTCGCCTGCTAGATACCGATCGCCAAGCCCCGTGTCTCCTCGTGACGCTCGCCGACGTCGTTCACCCAGCCCTGCGAACACGGAAAACTGAGTCCAGCGACCTCCGGAGGTGAGGCCGCTGACGCCGACTGCATCGAACATCCTCCATTACAACGACAACGACGACAGCAGACTACCGTCCAGGCACACTCGGGTGTTCAAAGGCAAGTCGTGACGTCGGATATACTGGTTACGATAGACGGCGAAGAAGTTACAGCGTTAATCGATACTGGTGCGGACAGCTCGGTCATGAGCGGGGAGCTTGCATCAAAGTTGAAGAAAGTTTGTCCAGAATGGACAGGGTCGCAGATCCGCACCGCTGGAGGTCATTTACTGATTCCTGTAGGCAGAGGCACGGCTCGGGTAAACATTCGAGGATTTACATACGTCGGGTCCTTCATTGTGCTGCCCAGTTGTTCGAGGGACTTGATTCTAGGGATGGTCTTTTTGCAGTCGAACGGAGCCATAATAAATCTGGAAAAATCAAGCGTCACCTTCTCTACGGCGAAAGCTATAGCAAATGACCCTGGCGCCGACAATAACGCAGAAAACGCCCTGCGAATAGCCGCAGACAACGTAACAGTACCGCCAAGAAGCAGCCTGCTGACCTTGGTAATGTGCGACGCATTCGACGGCTGCGAGGGCATCGCTGAGGCAAACATCCCGTTACTGTTGGAGCGGAACCTTTGTATTGCACGAGGCCTCGTTCAGCTCCAGAACCGACGTTCACTGGTGCTGCTGACAAATTTTGGTAATGAATATCAGCACGTACCGCAAGGCACAGCTGTCGCCTTCCTCCAGGAAATTGCTGACATCACTGATCTCGCCTCACTAGGAACTGTTTCACACGGTGCGTCCCAAGAAGTTAACCTGAGCAGTCGTATTCAGATAAACACAGGCTTACAGCAACCACAGAAACAGCAACTGCTAGACCTTATCAGTGACTTCTCTGACTGCTTCGCTACTGAGTCAAAGGTTCGGCGCACTTCCGTTACCAAGCATCGGATCTTCACAGACGAGTCAGCGCGCCCTGTTCGCCAGCATCCGTACCGCGTTTCGTCCACAGAGAGAGAAATGTGATAAAACGCCAAGTAGAAGAAATGCTACAGGACGACGTCATTCAGCCCTCCATGAGTCCATGGGCGTCGCCCGTCGTTTTAGTTAAAAAGAAGGACAACACACTACGTTTTTCTGTAGACTACCGGCGGCTTAACAGTGTCACCAAACGCGACGTCTACCCCCTGCCGAGGATCGATGACGCCTTGGACCGTTTACGGCGCGCCCAATTTTTCACGTCATTGGACCTCAAGTCAGGGTACTGGCAGATAGAAGTAGATGAGCGTGACCGAGAAAAAACGGCGTTCGTGACTCCCGATGGATTATATGAATTTAAAGTGCTCCCGTTCGGCCTGTGTTCGGCACCAGCAACGTTTCAGCGGATGATGGACACAGTTCTCGCCGGACTTAAATGGCAGACGTGCTTGGTCTATTTAGATGATGTCGTCATGTTTTCAAGTACGTTTGATGAACATCTAGAACGGCTCAAGCAGGTCCTCATTGCTATCAGGAAAGCAAATTTAACTATCAAGCCTGAAAATGCTACATTGGCTTTCGGGAGTTAAAGTTTCTCGGCCACGTGGTCAGCTCGCATGGTGTTCAACCGGACCCCGAAAAACTAGCTGCCGTCGCGGAGTTTCCACGTCCCACAGACAAGAAGGCAGTTCAGCGGTTCTTGCGTCTCTGCGCATACTACCGTCGTTTCGTCGAAGGGTTCTCAAGGATCGCTGAACCATTAACGCGACTAACACGCCAAGATACACCCTTCGAGTGGTCCGAAGCGCAACAGGAAGCTTTCACAGAGTTACGAAACCGCCTACAAAGAGCCCCTGTGCTGGCACATTTCGACGACGAGACAGACACGGAAATCCACACCGACGCTAGCAACGTGGGCATCGGCGCTGTCCTCGTCCAGTGGCAAGACGACACCGAACGGGTAGTAGCTTACGCGAGCCGCAGTCTTACGAAGGCCGAGGTCAACTACTCCACGACGGAAAAGGAGTGCTTGGCGGTGGTATGGGCTATCGCCAAGTTCCGGCCTTACCTTTACGGCAGACCTTTCCGCGTAGACCATTCCGGCAGGTGGGAATGGATCTCCTTGGTCCTTTCCCCACATCGTGCACAGGAAACAAATGGATAGTCGTCGCAACCGACTACCTGACACGGTATGCGGAAACCAAACCTGTTTTCGTGCAACCGCTACAGAAGTCGCCACGTTTTTTGTGCATGACATCGCCCTACGTCATGGGGCCCCTTCCGTCTTAATAACCGACAGAGGGACAGCGTTTACTGCTGAATTAATCCGGGAAATCGTCACGCTAACCCACACGAACCATCGGAAAACTACGGCCTACCATCCACAAGCTAATGGATTAACGGAACGCCTCAATAGAACTTTGGCCGACATGCTCTCAATGTACGTTGACATCCAGCACAAGACCTGGGACGCCCCGCCACGGTGGTCTAGTGGCTATGGTACTCGGCTGCTGATCCGAGGGTCGCGGGATCGAATCCCGGCCGCGGCGGCTGCATTTCGATGGAGGCGAAATGTTGAGGCCCGTGTGCTGTGCGATGTCAGTGCACGTTAAAGAACCCCAGGTGGTCGAAATTTCCGGAGACCTCCACTACGGCGTCTCTCATAATCAGAGCTGGTTTTGGGACGTTAAACCCCACAAATCAATCAATCAATCAAGACCTGGGACCAAATTCTCCCATATGTGACGTTTGCCTACAATACGGCGGTGCAGGAAACCACGCTATTCACCCCGTTTGAGCTCGTTTATGGACGCCACGTTACAACGCCTTTAGATGCCATGCTGCCTGTCGACAACGGAACAACGAGAAGCGACACCGCCGAAGACATCGTACAGAAAGCTGAAGAAGCCCGACAGCTTGCTCGCAACCGCATCCGCGATCAGCAGAGTGTCGACGCCCGCCGTTATAACAGTGGAAGAAGGCACATCCAATACGAGCCCGGCGACACTGTGTGGTTGTGGACGCCTGTCCGTCGTCAGGGCCTATCGGAGAAATTATTGCGCCGATACTTCGGACCGTACAGGATCGTCCAACGACTTAGCGACGTAAACTATGAGGTCGTTGCTGAGGTACTACCTTGAGCTCGAGCCGACGGCGCCCACGTCCAGAGACTGTTCACGTAGTACGGATGAAGCCGTACTACGTCCGCAGTAACTGAACGCGTGAAGAACTTTCTCCGCCCTCTTCCTTTTTCTTTCTCTCCCAGCTCAACCAGCGACCGGGACGGTCGCTTTTCACGGGGGGAGTAATGACACGCAGTAAGCTGCCTACCCACTATGGGCACCGATCGCCAGGGAGATGACGATGAAGAACGCTCGGGCGCACGTGGCGTTTTCGGAACAGTTCGCTGCCATTAAAGAAGGTTCTGGCCTTTTCTCGTTGGACCTCTTGGCATCTTCGTTACAATATACCAGAAGCTATGAAAACGGAAATGTCATTGTTTCGTGAGGTCTCATCGTTTGAGTTTTTGTATTTCCAGGGCTGCCAATACGCCAAATAAGCAAAAGCAACCAGCAGTTTTCCGGTAGTGCACATCGACCATGAAACTTGTGAGCGCCCCATGTTGCCGGTAGATTAACTTTATATATGGAAGATTCACAGTACGGGCATGCAGTAGAAATTCACACCAAGCTTATACGCGTTTCTAAACGCGCATTTCAATCCACGTTGATTTCTGCAACGCACTGATCAATTTCTGGCGTGTCTATCGAAGGCACTGCGGAGTCCTCTACAGCGGCGTGTAATTCGCCCCGACGTGCCAAACTGTTCTTTCTGAAATCTCCGTCAGCATTGGTGATCTGCCTGTAGTCGAGGAACAGCAAACGTTGCTCGCTTTGTGATGTAACTTGACCTACGCGCCGAAAAGCGAACGCAAGGGCTCAGAGAGTTGCGCGCGCCGGGTGTGAGCATTTAATGCTCCTTCTGGCCGCTGTGGCGCTGCGCGGTCGGAGAGCGGTGGCGCCGCCAAAGAGCGCAGTAGGCCTATAATGCCTGTCATGTCGTCACCGGGCAGAACGCCTCTGACGTTATTCAATGTATGGTGTGCCTTATCGCGGGAAGTTCCCAAAGTTCACCAGTTTTTCGAGGCTGTCATGCTGGCGCTTCTCTTGCGCTTCAAGAAGAACGTACCCCGCTTGTTAGCCCTTGTTGCCTTGTATCATTTTCCTATGGTCTCAGTGGCACACTGTCAACGAGGAAAGGAAATAACTGTATGGCAGTCTTGGGGTTTCGCAATATACGACCTGACGGCGAAAAAGGTTTTGTGCTTTGTGCCACATGAACCTGAAAGGATCATCAGTGCACCTTCTTTGAGGAGCCGATCAGATGGCGGGGGTAAGCAGTCTTGCCATCAATTCAGTAATGACCCCCGCCACGGTGGTCTAGTGGCTAAGGTACTCGGCTGCTGATCCGAGGGTCGCGGGATCGAATCCCGGCCGCGGCGGCTGCATTTCGAGGGAGGCGAAATGTGATGCCCGTGTGCTGTGCGATGTCAGTGCACGTTAAAGAACCCCAGGTGGTCGAAATTTCCGAAGCCCTCCACTACGGCGTCCTCTCATAATCAGAACTGGTTTTGGGACGTAAAACCCCACAAAACAACACTTCAGTAATGGCCGGCAGCAGCGCTGGCGAGCCACCATGAAGCACAGCATGGGGACTTGCAAACAGGCCCGTCGGTGTTCCACAGTGGCGACGAGCTTGTGGCCAGAATCAGTGCGGCGACCTGGTACCACCTCACGGCATCGGCGGACACCAACGAGGGGTTCAGCCAGTGTAGTTCTAATTATTTTGTAGTCCGTGCCAAACCATGACGCGGTTTTTCTTGAAACGAGTGCGGGCGCTTTAAAGACATATTTTCCAACCAAAGCGCAAGTTACTTGTTGCAGGTAGTATAATAAGATTTAGTTGACATTTTTACAGGGCCTCCACGATTGATTCGCGCTGTTTGATTTCAACGCTCGAAAAGCGTTCCAGGGCTTCTTTAAGGGAGGAAAGACAACTGTCACAGAAACGAAGTGATACTCTAGAACGAAGTACTCGGAAATTGTTGAAATATTGTCAGCTTCAAGCACTACCTACTCTCTTGGTTAGTCTTTGATTCGCAACGAACGATTGTGCACCTGAGCGCATGCACGTATATTCCGTGGGTGTCGAAACTGAACTGCTAATATAGAGTTCCGATTTAAACAGTCACAATTAAGTTATTCGTTGAAAAGGTAGCAATAGATTGCGGCTTGACGCGTTAAAATTCGGGTAAGGAAAGCACGATATTTTTAGGATTGCATCTGCACAGAGTTACGAAGTGCTTTTAAGTCGAAAGCGCCTTAAGCCTCGTTTTGAAGCGACCTGAGAGAGGTCTAAGAAACTAAAATTATGGAAAAGCACTGAAAACTCTTAATGAAATAACCCATATATATATATATATATATATATATAATATATATCTTATATATATATATATATATATACTATATATATATATTATATATATATATATATATTAACAGAATTGACGATGCGCCTCTTAGAGAACGACGGTTTATACACCAACGTTTCGGTCGGAGCCCTAGCTTTTCAAGACATGTTAACCACAGGCCAGTATGGCCTTACTGGCCTGTGGTTAACATGTCTTGAAAAATGTCGGGCTCCGACCGAAACGTTGATGTAATAAACCGTCGTTCTCTAAGAGGCGCATCGTCGATTCTGTTATAAACTAGCGGCAACCCAAGCTATTTTGCATATACAGTCTATATATAATATTATTATATATATATATATATATATATATATACTGTAAAGGCGTTTATTCAATGCTGGCGTAAGGGCCCACCGTAGCTCGATCAACGGCTCAAGTCACGAACCTGGAGCGAGCGGCGACAACACGAGCAATACGCGTCTCAACGAGCCCTGGACCTCGATCACGAGCGGCGTCTTCCGCAGCGGAGTGCTGAAGAGCGAACCCCACTGCAAGGCGCTGGAATGGACGGCCCACTACAACGTCCAATGCTTCTTTACATTACCCCCAGGGAAAAAAAGGGAGCCACCCGGCGACCTAACAGCTGGTCACTATGACGGGGTTCATAGTAGATCTTGAGGCGCTCGACGTTCACAATGTCGCGGCCCCGACGGCGCATGTTCGGAGGATGGCCTCAACGGGCTCGATGAGGTAGTTGACAGGGGAGTACACTCGACTACTCAGGTAGGGGCCTTCGTACTTGGGCAGTAGTTTTGAAGAGAGCCCTAGTGTAGTGCAAGGGCCCGATAGCCAGACAAGCGTTCCAGTAAGGAACGCAGGTGCAGAGGCGGTGTCACCACGAATGCTCTTCTGGCGCTCTTGTTCAGTGGTAGTAAACGCGCTGGCGAGATCGCGACGCTCTTCAGAACGTCTGGCTGTGGCAGAAATAGGCGCAGCCTCAGATGTATCGGCCTGTACGGTAGGATTGTGTCGATTGTGTGCAATGGGTGCCGACGTACAATAAAAAAGGGTGAAAACCCAGTGGTGCTCTGAGGGGCGGTATATAAGCGTAGGTCACGAACGGCAGGACGGCCATCCCAATTTGCTTGGTCAGAGGCGACGTACATTGAGAGCATGTCGCCGAGTCTGCTATTAAAGCGATTAAAGCGACAACACGAGCAATGCGCGTCTCAACGAGCCCGGACCTCGAGCATGAGCGGCGTCTTCCTCAGCGGAGCGCTGAAGAGCGAACCCCACTGCAAGGCGCTCGAGAGGACAGACCGCTACAACGTTCTAATGCCTCTTTCAATGCCTATATATTATATATATATTATATAATATATATATATATATATAGAGCTATACGCAGTCTTTTGATAGCACTTGAATCAGGTATAGTAAGTTCCATGACAAAGCGAAAATCTGGTCTGAAATGAACTTGTGGCTCATACTCTCATATGCAATTCGGGCATGTGCCCCTTTTCAGTGAATGTCCATCTTACAGCTTATGCCATCTTGCGCTCACGTGAAGCTAAAATGCCAGTTTCCAGCTTCAACTACAAGACGTCTTCAGACGTTACGTGTTTCGAGAGATAGCGAAGTACTCGTAGGATTTTTTATAAGCTGCGTAATTTCTAGACTGCACTTTAAAAATCTCGTGCATGAGTGGCATGTTTAGCACACCACAACACACCATTCGGTTAAGAAAATGAGGTAGCGCGGATGATTATATCTATCCGGGGAGAAGAATTGAGGTGCGTTTTTAAAGTATTTCGCACCGACTGCCTCAGGCATAAGGAAAGGCTTCGTTACTCGGTACTGGATCTGGAGGAGTCTCGATTGGCAGGTTAGGTTTCCTCGTGGTAGTTGGGTCGGTGGTGGGGTGGTAGTTGTAGTGGTTGTGGTTGTAGATGTGGTGGTAGTAGTTGTGGTAGTTGTAGTGGTCGTGGTGGTTGTAGTGGTGGTAGTTGTAGTGGTAGTAGTGGTGGTAGTTGTGGTTGTGGTAGTTGAGGTCGTGGTTGTTGTCGCGGAGGTGGTAGTCGTGGTCGTGGTGGTAGTTGTGGTCGTGGTAGTAGTTGTGGTCGTGGTGGTAGTTGTGGTCGTGGTAGTGGTTGTGGTCGTGGTGGTCGTAGTAGTCGTGGACGTGGTAGTTGTAGTCGTGGTGGTTGTTGTGGACGTGGTCGTGGTAGTCGTCGTGGTAGTAGTTGTGGTGGTCGTAGTAGTCGTGGTAGTAGTTGTGGTGGTCGTAGTAGTCGTGGTAGTTGTGGTGGTCGTAGTAGTCGTGGACGTGGTAGTTGTAGTCGTGGTGGTTGTTGTGGACGTGGTCGTGGTAGTCGTCGTGGTAGTAGTTGTGGTGGTCGTACTAGTCGTAGTAGTTGTTAGTCCGGATGTAGTCGTGTGGTGGTAGATGTTGGAGGTAGTAGTTTGGTCGTCGTGGTCGCTCGGTAGTAGGGATTTACTTCGTGGTTGTCGTAGTTGTGCTTGTAATGGTTGTTGACCGTGGTCGTAGTAGTAGTGTGATCGTTTGTAATTGTTGGTGGTGTAGTTGGGGTGTAGTGGATTGGTTTTAGTAGTCGCGGCCCCAGCGCTAGTCGTAGTCGCAGTGTCATAGTTGTTAGTCGGCGTTGCTGCCGTTGTGGTAGTTGCAGTCGCCGAGCTTGTCGTCGTGGTTTCGTGGTCATCCGAGACAGCGAATGTGGGCCTTGTGACTGGTCTTTTTCTGAAGCGTCCTTGATAATGCTCCCGTGGTGCCTTGTTCCACTACAAAAGGGAAATGAATTTTCAGGTCCTGGCCAATGCTCTTTTTAGATTGCTTGTGCATTGTACGGGCAGATTTTACCAAAGCAATACAGTTCATGCTACTTGGATTATTTTGTCTACGTGTGGTTCCAAGGACTTCTGTTTTGAAGGTATATTAAACATTACGCTCATGAAGAGGCACACCAAAAGGTTGTACAAGGATAGATTGCATCAACATCAGCTGACATTTACATCTACCGCAAGAACACCTATAGGAAAATGTCCGAAAATTTCCCATTTGCTCGAAATACTGAAAAGTTTTAGGATTTTTCTAATATCGCTTGCGCTTGTTCAGACGACATAACAACGGTCCCAGACACCTCATGCGTGGAACAGACGTGCTCTTTCCCAGATTATTTTTTGATGTGATAGCTAACCCATTCTTTAAGTGTGCTAAACGTATTCCTGTAACGTAGTTGCTTGCGATGACGTGCGCAAGATAATTATTTTAACGTAAAGCTTAGCAGCTGCCGACAAAGCGAACCCACTTTCAGGTTCCCAAAACGAGGCTAGATGGATAAGGCGACGCGCTAATAACGGAGTAACCATTGCTGCGGTGAACAGGAGCCCGCCTGTCTCGTGGTTTCTATAACCATATCTCCATGCAATGCGCTGACGAATAACGGTCTAAAACGGCGCAATGACTGTGGTGCTCAATAGGCAAAAGCTCCCCACGCTAGAGAGAGCAAGTTTGCATGTAGCTGACGCAACGCATACATAATATTCATGGTCAGTCATCATCGCTTGGGCTCTGGTTGAGCTTCTACGACAGTGGATCTCAAATGAAGGTCCGCAGACCCCAGGGGGTTCGGCGAAGCTATTAGAGAAGCTTGGGACTTCAAAAAAGTTTTTTTATTGTTGTAGAGACCAGTTTACCTAGTTGGCTTCGCTGCATTACACTATTGTACAGCGGCAAAGCCAGTTTTGCCATAACCTCATGCGGTGAAGAGTAGTAAGAGTCGGAAAAGGCCGCAAACTGTTACAGGCCACGGTACTCCATTATGCAGATATGGCACTACCGAGCAATGTTTCAAACGATGTGCAATTTTTTTTGCGCAATAACTTTATTTTGCATTGTTGTGCAGTCTGCCCAACACTGCTTCGGTTGTTCTCGGTTACTGCCTATTCCCCGCCGAATTCATACTTTAAAGCCCCCACTCCCTTCTCGACATTTCGTCACTACGAGGGGAACCCCGTCAGTTCCGCCAGCCCCCAAGGGGTCCCTGACTCGTCCATGCTTGCGAAACAGTGGTCTACAAGCTATAGCGAACGTCTCAGGCAGACATGTGGCTGACCGGTGGTCAGGATGATGCATGAGGAGTGTCACTTTGCGTTAACGAAAGACATGTTGGTCGAGAGCCCATGAAGATGCTTCTTATGTAGACGTCATGAAGCGCACATACTAACGACAACGATGAAACATATGGTCGGGTACAATAAACTGCATTCCGCTACTAAACTATCATTTTGACAACAGAACAGAAAACTAAGCTTGTGGGAATATAACGGCTTCGGGTAGTAGCCGAGTCCCAGAAAATGGTAATTATTCCTGGTAGTTCTGAAGTTAATTTGTAATACAGTAGATAGACATAAGTAAATCCTGAGTACAACTTGTGAGCGACAAAATACGCCACTTTTTATATCTCACCACAACGCGTAGCCAATATAATCCCTCTAACCACCTCTAGTATTATGAAGCAACCTTAGTGCAGATAATGCCTGTAGCTTACTATATAGTGGGGTTTTAAGGCAGTACGGATTGCCTCTGACATGGCATTCATGTGGCACAGCAGTTGCGTGCTGCATCGTAACTCCTTTCGCGCAAACATTCATTTCAAGTTCTTCGAAATACCGGAATTTACGTAATCGTCCCAAAGCGAATTCGAAACGTTAATATTCGTTGGAATTTCTCAGCTAGGGTATTAGGCCCGAGCCTACAAAATGCCTCCAAAGAAGCGCGCGCTCTTTTCCTGGCGTGCGTTTCACAAACACCGAAGACGGCTTGGCTGTCGCGGAAAGCGATGCAAGGTCGAGTTCACACTGGCTTCGCACAACTGATACTGTGTTACATGCGCTGTCTTTTAATTATCCCATTTCTCTAGGGGCAGGGAGGGGGGGGGGGTGGGGCGTTTGATGCTAACAGTACACAAGGGCCACTACTAATAATAATTTTACGCACATTTGCGTACACTTATGGCGATTTGCGGAAAGGGAATTATTTGCCGGAATTCGAAAGAGCGTTGGAATTCGGCGGAAGGAGCATATTGCGAGAAAGTGTAATCTCTCCATGGCTTTGCAGAAGCCTGCACTGCGGCTCCAGCGTTTATGGACAGTGCGAATTCACGTTCTCTGCGGCCTTTATCTGCGAGGCTAAGGTTAATCCAATGACCACCATTTGCTCGGGGCCGAATCATATGTTAGTGATCAACAGGCGTTTTGAGATAAGGCTCCTACCTAGACTACGGTCTAGCCGCTTTCCGAGTATGCTTGGCAGGCTCCTTGAGCTACCGTCTGCGGCATCAAAGACAATTGTTTGGACAGTGCCCACACTATCGGGTCGCCTTGAAGATTAAGATGTTCAGACTGACATGCTTCTCATCTTTAGGGTTGAGAAGGCATACTTAGCGCCTCCTGTGGGTACCTGAACGTGCTCGTTTCCTGCCGCACGCAGTCCTACTGAAACCACCGTGGACGGAAAAAAGCAGATGTCTTACCGAAGTGGCCCGTACTATTGATGTGCACTTACTCATCTGGGATGCCATGTAGTAGAACAACAAGGCCGCGAGGAGCAAGAGCAATGCCAAGACCACGCAGAGAAGATAGTGGAAACGGCGCCCAGCTTCTTCTTCCACTCTGCACACACAAGAAAAGTTGGTGGAGGCACGTATTGGCGGATGCACGTCCGGTGACATTTCGTTAAGTGATTTTCCGCTGGAACGTGTCGCGTAACATTGCGTTGCTAGAATTGGGCTATAACACGTCCTGTGACATTCGTTACGTGATTTCGGGAGAACATGTCACGTGACATTGCAGTGCGATTTAGGCGGGAACATGTAACGCGACGTTGCGTTACGTTATTTTGGGTGATTGCGTGACATGTTCCCGCCAAATTCCCTAACAACATGTCGCGTGAGCGTGGCCGCCAAAATATTCGTAGTGCAAGGTCACGCAGCACGCCCCCGCCAAAATATCGCCATGGCTGTCAGTGACCTGTTTCCGCAAATTATCGCAGCTTTGCGGTGATCGGCCTTGCGCAGCCTAGCGGAAGCTGCGTATGTTCTTTTCTCTTACGCATTTGTGCGCTGCACTTCTACTGCTCGCCAGGGAGCAGTCGAAAATGCACTGTGTAAGGAAGTATTTTGGATCATAAAGTGGAACCTCTTTCGCCCTCTATGAGGTGGCGACAGAAAATAATGAAATAAGTTGTAAAGGGTTGCCGGCGCAGGAGTTTGAACCGGGCCTTCAGCCGACAAAGGCAAGTGTTTTAACCACGTGAGAACGCATGAAACACTTGCGAGATATGCGAAGTCATGTGAACGTATAGCTTAAAACGTTTGCTGGCGGGCTAACCGGGCTCAGGACCTTCCAAAAGCAACAAAGAAGCAGCACCGGAAAGAAAGAAAGCAAGCAAACAAGCAAGCAAGCAAGCAAGCAAGCAAGAAAGAAAGAAGAAAGAAAGAAAGAAGAAAGAAAGAAGAGAAGAAAGAAGAGAAGAAAGAAAGAAAGAACGAAAGGAAGAAAGAAAGAAAAGATATAGGTCGAACACTACCGCGGCAAGCTTCACTTACTCCCATTTCCTTGACAGGGGAATAGCGCTAAACTTTGTCAACTTGTTTCGTTCGTAAAGATTGGTTGTCATCTATACCTAGTCTTGATGCTTCAAAACAGCTTCATGAATTTAGTATGCTTACAGCTGTGACTGTTTCCCCACCACTTAAATTTCGTTGTCGAACTTTCTTTTGCTAACCAGAGCAGGACGTCGGAGCACTTGGAATAGCTTATACCTGTCACGTTGGCCACTACATGGTTTTGCTTGTTTACCTCATTGTATTTTCTAGGTGCCTTCGTATTAAGAAGACTACATTACGATCATCAGTAAGCCCTTCAATTACGCAGATGGAAACGGGCTCTGAACGCGCTGTCTTGCCCCAGCAAGAGAAGAATGATTGACGTAAGCATTAAGAGTATGAAGAAATTTTTGCTCTTTGACGTAGCAAGCATTGTACAAAAGTAGTGTTGCCTTCCAGACAATGGCAATGCACAACTTACCGGGATTTTTTTTTTCGGGAACACTGTGCTTTTTTCTCAGTAATTAAATACATCTACTGGCGAATTAAAGAGTGATCCAGGGCATGGTAACCACTGCACTTTTCAACATGCCTGCCAACACCCGCGAAGCGGCTCGCTTGTTTACACGATTATTTGCTGTACATTTTACAGCAGCATTGCACGGGAAGAGCCGTGCTGTTTACTATCCTTAAACTGATGGTGAAATAAACTGGTCTCATGTGCGCCATGGTAATGCAGTGTGCAAATTATTGCTGAAGAGTAAAGAGAAAAGCAGCGCGCAAAGGAAACATAAGCCCATACCT
This sequence comes from Hyalomma asiaticum, assembly GCA_013339685.2. Classification (NCBI taxonomy): domain Eukaryota; kingdom Metazoa; phylum Arthropoda; class Arachnida; order Ixodida; family Ixodidae; genus Hyalomma; species Hyalomma asiaticum. The sequence continues at coordinate 36,089,317 of CM023488.1, read as the reverse complement.
GGCTCTATTCAAAGACCATATCTCTTAGTCGTCTGTCGGCCTTAATGGCTAAATTTTAATATGGTACTTGAGAAAATATATGGCAGTGACCTTATGCTAAATACTGAGTTGAAAACAACACGCGACACATTGTAGCCATCTTTTGTACAAAGGGGTAATGCAGTGCCGAACTTCTTGTCAGAATTTTCTTTTAGTTACTTTTCCGATAAGGGGTAATAATTGGCACATTGCAAAGTATATTTCACCGTAACAAATCAACCGAGGTCCTGTATTTGCCGCTCACACAGAAAGTACGCTCAAGGGTTGATTAAAGAGTATTTTAAACTACATACATGCTGCATATCCAAGACATGCGCTGTGCTTTATTACACGCTGACACAACTAAAGAACTACAAACTGCAATCCTGTGCATAACATACGGAGGTATGCGGTACTGACTATTACTATTTGTGACAGGTCAGCGCTTGTACAGCGTAGTGCACTGTACTAGAAGAGAAAGTTAAGCGAGTTGCTGGTGACTGATGTTTGAAATACAACAGCATTAAAGGCACAATGACTTCTCAAAAAGAACGCCTGCGCTCTGTTCTTCCTTCATCTAACGCGGGTCTCTAGCACTTTGCCATCACTGAATAAGACTACCGAGGCCGCGGTCGAAGCTGCGTGTTTAGTATGACCAGCCGGATACAGCAAACACTGGTCAGGATGCCAATCATTTCCTGCTGCGTACATACAGCAACGAGATTTACCTCACAGATTCACAGGAGCATTGCGCAGACAGAGACCGACAGCGCTTGCTGAAAGACTGCAAATGGAAAGTGAGGGAAGGCCCGTCTAAAGGGATGACGTTGCGTAACCTAATGGAACCATCCATTCAATATTTTAATCGCTCCATATGTTCCATACATTTTCTACATTGGGCTTTCATATGAATCTCAGCAATAATTAGTGGGTTCTTAAGTTCTGAAACGAGGATAGGAGCGTGAGAGAAGCCTTCGTGGAGGGCTTGGGAAATTTCAGCTACCTGTGGTTCTTTAACGTGCGCAGACATCGCACGTTACACAGGCCGGTAGCGTTTCGCGTCCATTTAAATGAGGACCTCTGAGGCCTGGATTTTATATCGCAACCTTCGGGTCGCCGCCCGAGTGTCATACCCACTAGACCACCACGGCGGTTTCCGTATGAATCTTCACAAAATATATGGAATTAACGGGACGATCATATGGAACGCTTGCCCTAATGACTGAATACAGCTGTTCTCACCTGCGGCGCAGTATTATCCGATAGATTTCTGTGAAGCGGTCGCCCGAATCGCTGTCCATAGGAGCCGACGCCAGCGTGCTCATCGTGGTGGCGACCGTGGTGCCTTCCATGTTCATTGTCGTGTCGTCGCCAGCACCGATGCTGTACACCGATTGCCTGAGGCCCTCCGTGCGTGCCGTGTCCCCGAACATGGACTCCAGTTCCTTAGGGCCCGGGCACAATGCAAAAGGATTAGTTTGTTTTGTTTTGGCAAAGCACTGGTAGGATTAATCGGCGCCAAACAGCGGAGTTGTTTAGCGACCCAGATGCCCGGTCTTCTGCAGAAAGCAATACTGGACGCTCTTGTCCTTGATCGACTACGACTACTCATGCTCTAATTCTCAGCCCAGGGCTACATCACAGTGATTATGTGAAGGGCAATATGAAAAGCGATCGAGAAAGAAAGGAAGGCATGGACTGAGCAGAGAGGAGACGCGAGACCGCACCTGAACTCGGCCTACTACCTACACCCTAGTCCTCAACCCAGTGCTACATCATGACAGGTATAGTGACGCTGCCACTGTTGGCCCAGCTCCGCTGATTACTGAGAGTTCACAGATGTGGAGCTGGCTTTGTTTTTTTTCTACTGCTAAATTTTCAGGCAGATGAAGATTACCGCACAAGCTTCTATATCGGTGAGCCCGTTGTCATTAAGGTCTGGTACTCAGGTGTTTACGTTCTCTAATTCCACAAAATGGGGTGTACATTAATAACCACAGGCGCCCCCTCCCTCACCCGGGGCTTTTCATACATCATCTTGAACATCAGATTCAGTGAGTTTAGACGTTAGTTTGTAAACGATCTCATGAAGTTTTAGTATCTAAGTGGCTTAGTAAGTGAACTAATTTCACACAGGTCGTGTGTTGGGTAAGAGAACCTGAAGTGCCACAATTGCAAGATTTATTCGCCGCAAGGATTCCTCCACGTGATGCTGCTACTTTGTCCCTCGCTGTTAACTCAATGAAAATTAGTAGTTATATTGTCATACATAATGAAGTGGCTAGACTACCCAAATGTGTGGTTATCTAGCGTCCTGTATCTAGTTGCATGCAATAGCGTGAGCGGTGAAAAAGGCTGGTAATAGGATGGACCTGTTTGTCCTTTCATCTGTCCCTTCTTTCGCGCTCTTTCGCCATAAGTAATCTCCGAATAGCATCTGCCTATTCACCTTGGCTTCAATATTGCTGAACTCACGCACCAGCGCTTTGCCTGTGGAGACTGGCACGCCAAATCTTTGGGGAATGAACTCTCATTTACATCTGTTAAACGGCACGTACTGAGGCACACACACACACACACACACACACACACACATACATACATACATACATACATACATACATACATACATACATACATACATACATACATACATACATACATACATGCATACATACATACATACTGTGGGGAATAAGGCTGCTTGCCTGCGCCGCCAGTCATCATCGGAAAATACGCTAGCTCGTGGCACGTACCGCCGGCTTGGGGCGGAGCGCGTGGAGCAGATCCGGGCAGTCGGCGTTGGGCTTGCAACGAGAAAATTACGTTGTTCCAATGGCTCGTGTGCCCATCTCTGGGAGCCTCAGCTGGCCAGAGGCTCAGAAGCCACGGCCCTGAGCCCACAATACATACATACATACATACATACATACATACATACATACATACATACATACATACATACATACATACATACATACATAGAGATTGCTTGGGCTCCAAACATACGCGCTTTTCCTGTCGTCGGTCATATCGACATCCGTGTGCCATACTTGCGCTTCCTTCTTACTCCTATGGGTTTTTGGCCCACGCAGTAATTATGCATCTCGAGGGGTCTGCTTTGGTTCAAAAGTTTCTGTCCTGTGCCTCCGCAGGGCGAATCTGCCAATGGTATAATGTGAAATAGTTCCGTATCTCGCGTAAAGAGGGTGTAATCGCGCTAACCGTCATGTCGGTCCGGCTAGCCGTAGAAGCCCTGGGGCCTGTGGGGGTCATGCGGCTCATGCTCACCGGCGCCGAGGCAACTGGTACCCGCCTCGAGCTCGCGTTGCCTGCCTTGGGGTTGGCCGCAGTTCCAGCGGCTACCACGACCGGAGTGGAGGGCTCCCCCATCCCTCGACGACAAGCAGCCACCTATAGAAGCACGTACGCAGCACTGAACGCAAAGCCCCTTCAACCTGTTATACGTAAAACAAAACTGAATCGTCGTGACTGCGAAAGTGAGTGCTCAGGCCTCACCTACCAAAACCACGACATGGCTATGAGACACGACATAGACTCACTTAGACTACCTGGAGTTCCTTAACGTGCGGTCATATCGCACAGTAGGTGGGCCTCTAGTATTTCGCCTGCATTGTAATGCGAGCACCATGGCCGGGATTGAACCCACGATTTTAGGTCAGGAGCAGTTCAAGAACGAACGAATCACAGTTACACCACAAACGCTCGACCGTCATAACAATATCTTGCACCGTGAGGCCGTGTGAAATCATTTTGTCGTTGTTGTATAAGCAGTGGGACATCCGTAACGCATGAAGTGCACGAAGAAAGTAAAGCATGACAGTAATATACAATGAAGTTACGTAATTGTGAGGCAAACATTAGCATCTAAGCGGTTCACATAGCGTCACTCATGTTATCGTGAGACGACGACTCTGGAAAGTTTCGTCATAATGTGCGGAGGGGTGTGCATGCTGACTGAACAAGCCCGACGTGTCTCGCCTGTCGAATAAGTGACCGTGACAATGTGTCCCCTTCTGGAGGAGCGTCCACGTTCGCGGACGCAACATGTTTTTGCCGGTTCAAGGGACTGGTTGTCAAGATAAAGAGCAAGGCGCAATGAGGCTTGGTTGACTCATTCAACCCTCTGCCAATTCAGGGATACTTCATTTCGTTCAACGCGCTGCGCTTTTCTGCTGACAATCGCTTTTCTGAAGGCGTTGCGAAATTTCGCCACTCGTCGTACGTGCTACCTTCAGTGAGCAACGGGAAAAGCCAAAGTCCAATTCTATTTTCTTTTGAATTTCACTTTCATTTTCAAGAAGACGACAGAATACCAATTTCTCTTTTTTTCGCATTCTCGTAAATCTGCCCCACCAAATGTACTGAAACTGTGTGTTAAGCCTCTGGCTTTCTTAGAATGCAATGTACGTCCTCCTTACCAATAAGCAATTATGTAAGCTTTAAAAGGCACCGTCAAAGGTCTGTGACGTTACACGTAAGCGCTGGAACTTAAAACAGGTGTCACCACGCATATTTTCTCTTCTGTGCGTTTTGTGGCTTACAGGGAGTCTTTTCCTCTTTAGATTAGTGTTTTTGGTGTTGTAAAAAACTAACCTACTAATACCGAAAAAATGGCTTCTCTCTTCAGTATCCATTTAAGTTACAGAAAGAGCACTGGCCATAACCAGTATAGCGAAGCCTATTAAGTCAGTGATAGTTCTAAAGCGTGGTTTGAGTCCAAAAGCCACTCGAGCTTACTTTTACTATCCTTATTTTTCAATTGTGTGACAGGAATGCTCCCTAAACTGGACGGCTTAGACCGAAGTTTGACAAAGTTTGTTCGCAGAGATCTGAAATATTCTCCAAAGAGCACAAATAATACTTTAAGCGAATGTGCAGGAGAAGCTGGTCTGTTTCATGGCTAGAGTATTTTCGTTGCTGCGCAGACATGCGACAAAAGACTGAAAAAGGTAAGCAAGAAGTACTGGTTGTTCGACAGCACATTAGAATTGAAAATCCTTTAAGATGGGCATGTTTAACATGCCCTGCGAAGGCGTAACTCTCGCGTTACAGTTTACAAAAGTACAGCACATCACCCACACTGCGGTAGAGCGCAATACTAGTTTCTTCATTACCATATGCCATTTTGCTTTAGAGCTGCTATGCAACTCATTTACTGCACCTTCAGTACAACAGAGAAAGTTCAACTTGCATAAAATGAAACCTAGGCCTTTGTTCACCTTGCGTAGTGATTTCTAGGTAGCGTATCAACTCGCGGCTGACTGCGACTGATGCCTGCGCAACCACTGCTGGCAACCGATGTCACACCGGTTTCCAGGCAGCCGTCAAACTGAAATATATCCTGGAAGTGCGCATGACAACAACGGATACCTGAATTAGGCGTTATTAGGCAGCCAAATTCTTTTCGACGGATTGGTGCAGCAGCGTTGTGACTGCCGTCGCCGGAGAATTCCTTAACTTTCTGCCCGATGCGACCACTCGCGGTTTGGTTAGGGTTGGCGTTGGGCTGTTCTGGAGAAAGCTGCTTAGGATCATCCAAGCACAGTAACTGCGAGCAGATACAGCCCCCGTATACGAAGTCTACGTGCCTACTTGTGCTATGGCAACTTACCATGAATGAGTTCGTTTGCAATAAAGTTCGTGCAAGTAACGTAACTTCTTAGCAGAGACGAGGTTAGTGGTGATAAGTTACGTAAATACAAGCATTTGGTAACCTCCGAATTCATGTCCGCTGCTATGCATGCGCCCTCTGTGAGCTGAAGCAGCATTTTATGTTATTTATTTTCAGGTACGTAATGATCATAACTGTCTCCGTATAGCAGGGGAGGAGGACTTACTGTAAGGCACAAGGGCATTCCGAGTGCAAGACATGCATGTTCGCATACATTGTGCATTTATGCTTCTCACTGGAAAGGATCAGTGAGCACACGTCGTACCATAGAGGATGTGGGAGCAGTGACAAATAGGGAAGGGTCATTCTAGCCGAGACACAACAGCCTCTATTTTCATATTTCCACCACTAGCCCCAAAATAACGCTAAGCCTTCTCACCGTGATTTGAAACATTCGCGGCCTCATGACCTTCGCATTTTGCTGATACGAATGGCATCATGCCGAAACCAATGTGCGCCGTAATATTTAGTTCATTCAAGCTATTCCTAAACCCAGCTTCACAGGATAATCTTGCATTTTATGTGATTGACAGAGACTACTAGTCTCACGGTCTCTCTGGGCTATCATTGTTCAAAGGCTTCTGCGGAAAACAATTTAAGCATGCTTACCGTTGGCGGCTTTGTCAGGGCTGAAAGGAAGAAGGAAAACAGTTCGGCCTACCGATTCCAATAAAGTTAACGCGAACAAAACTATACAGTCCAGCTTCGGCATGCAATTTACTAGTGCATCCAAATGCTTCTATCTTAGAAGCATTAAATAGTCCTGCTGTTGTTGTGACCACTGAGAATGCTTGTGTTCGCAGCTGATATTGAAGAACGCACTGCACTGAACGCTAAAGAGGTTGGCTTAAGGCCAACTTCGGTGATTTTTTAGGTCAATAGATGTCAATAAAATTCGTGGGCTACGGTCGTTGGCACAGTCCCGTCATTTTTGAAAGATTACAGGCACGAGAGACGCAGACATTGCTGGAAACTCAATTTTTACTGATTACCTCAAACGAACGCCTGCGTTCCTACAGTTATTGGCCACACTCTCTGCTGACTTCATAATCGGCGACGCGGCAGAAACGCACCGGTACCATACTATGGCCTTCGAGTTCTGCTCGCGCCTCAGCCTTCGCGACATTACCACCAGGGGAAGGGCGCATGCGCTGTAGCACCATGCAAAAGGCGGGTTGACTGATTTGACGTCACTGCATGCTGGATTGGATTTCGGTATCGGTTTCGAGCGTTTTTTTTTTGTTGGATTTGAAAATTATTTTCGCATTTGCTGAGCATTTCTGCTACCATGAGTGTGATAGGAGCGCCTTAGGAAGAGATTCGCCATTACCTTGACAGATTAAAAAAAATTGCCGGAGTTTGCTTTTGAACATGGGTGCAATAGACCCTTTTCATAAACTGTAAAGCTAGCTTCCCTGGAATGCAACTTGCCTTGCTAATGGCGACAGCTGCCTTTATTTAAATGCTGTCAAAATTCAAGTTGCACATGCTGCGACCCGCTTTTTGGGGATGTTTGTATCAGAAGGGCTGCGTCGACATTTCACATGCCTATCGCAAGCAAACTGCGCTTGCACACGTTGGTTTCCGGATTGCCAATGCCGCCATTAGTAGGGCAAGCTGTATTGCAGGAAAGCTAGCTTGCAGTTTATGAAAAGGGTCTATAGTGGTAGTGGGTTGCAGTGAAGACTAACTCACCTCGCAAGTTGTCCATCGAAGCAATTGTGCCTCCTGAAACAAAACGTGCCACCATGACTTACGAATTTCACTAAAAATAGAAAGTCGTTGATGACAGCCAGGTGTTCAACTGCGAATGACACTAAAGTGATTGAAAAATAGGCGGTTGATGTGTCACGGTTATTGCACCTATTGGAAATGAACGGAGCGTGACGACTGTGATGGGCGTGGTGACCGTGGTGGGCTTCCGTCTGACGCATTCAGTTACTCTGTTATCTTTTTTATGTGCGCTCTTATACGCTGGGCATTCACGAATAGCCCTCGCTCTGCGATATGGTAATTAATGATCTGAATAGTTTAGATATAAAGTGATCGTTACCCAATAGGCTCGCTTCCTGACTTGAGCGCCGGACTCCACTGTCGAAGTGTCTTTCTGCGAGAGCTTTTGGGAAGTTTTTTATCATTTCAGCTGCTGATTTTAATGCTCAGTTTAACGATTCACAACAATTTTGCTCGCATGCCTCAGCACCTGCTGTAAAGAAGCTTGAACTTAGGGTTGTTTCGCTGTGGAAAAATCGTTCATTTCTTGTACGTTAAAAAAAAGTAAACTCAATGTGCTCAAACACCCATGCTATGGGTAACAGAGTGCGCGACCAAAATCACCGTCGCTGAAATGATTGGTTGCATGAAGACACCCTATTCTAGCGACACCCGTGGTGACCAAGTTGAATCTTTGCTGGCCTGATGATGGCTAATAGGTAGCGAAAGTTACGCGGTGCCTGTGGTTAATTATGGGAAACAAGTTTTGTTCTACAAAGGTACACAATATATTTCTGAAGCAAAGTAGCTTGCTTCATAAATACATTGCTCGTATCGCGTTTGCTCCTTCTCTGTCGTGTGTGTAAGCACTGTTTTCGCCATGAAATATTTGTGAAGGTTCTGCGTGAACTCATCTATATCAGACGTGTACGAACACTAGCTCAGTTCCTCCTTTTACGAGCACGGGACGACAATCCCTAGCACGTGTCCGATGCCTAAATAGTTCAGGCTTTGTTACTGGCTATCTCTGCTAGTCGCGCGTGACACTTCCGGGCAAAGGGCGACGGTTTCAGGAATTGGACAGGCGAGCGTTATAGGGCGATGGTGACTGCGCGACACTTCATGCAGACGGCCTGTTTTGACGCGTCACTCGTGACTACCGCGTGCATTTTCGCGAATATGGTTTTACGCTTAAGGGTACATGCCAAAAAACACATAAAAATGATCGCGTAGTTGTAGGCTCGAATACCTAGAGGAAATCGCACATTGGAACTTATTCTTAGGAATGGAAGGATGAAAATAATAAAAACTTTGTGGCTGACCTTTCTGTTATAGTAACCGGATGAAACTCACACGATATTTATTCGTAACGTCGTTTGTCTTATTCTTGATGTAAAGGCACATAAAAACCTTCTCAAATTACCGTCTGAGAGCAACCGCGATTGAGAACGCTTTTGAAGAGTACTGGTAGGAAAATCATTGGTGCCCGTGGAACTCTCGTGATCGGGATGCCGGGTATGTTGACGCTGAACCGGTGTTCCTCGTTGTCTATATGCAGTGATATTTAAAAAAAGCTAGCATTCAGTGAAAAAGCCTCCAGTGCGTCCTTTCAACGTAGTTCACAGTATGCTTCTCTTATAAAGAACAAAAACGGAAAGTATAAAAAGCCACTCACACGGGACAGTGGGACACTGTAGCATAGCCTTACTTTCTTCTCTCTGCGACGAAAAGCCTAAGCTTGGTCAGATGTGGGTGCCTGGAGAGAGATGCGAGTGAACAGACGCAAGGCGAGGTTCTTCTTCTTCTTCTTCTTCTTCTTCTGCTTGCTGGAATGGTACATACCCAGCGCACGGGTATGCCAAGATTGGGGATTACCCAGTGGGGATTGGGGATTACCCATACCCAGTGCATGGGTATGGGGATTAGCCAAGACAGAATAAACTTAAAGATTTCTTTCCTGTAGGGGATTTTGTAAAGTATAAGAGTATACCTGATCAAAATTAACACGACATTCTTTTAGTTCCTACTAAAATTTTATGACACCAGGGTAAACACCCCTGTGGATGTATCCTAAGTAGGCACTCTAAACGAAAGAATAATAGTTTCCGTAAGCTGATAGGCTACGTTTAAAGTAGGTGTATTGAGTATACCATTACGCAGAATTTTGAAGCCGCGGCATGATAAAAATAGTATTAAACCGCTCTACTCACATTGCAGAAAAGGCATGGTGGCGAACCTGCCAAGACTGATCAGTGCAAAAAAAAAAAGAACAAAAGAAACAACAATACAAAAAGGGGGGGGGGGACACGGCAACGCAATTTTGTTGCCAACCTCGTTCATAGAGTGTGCTGCACAATGCTCTACGCCAAGAGGATACAGAAATGTGTGTAGTCTAGAGAAGCCGTTTATAGTGGCTCTGACAATATTTTTTGAAACTGCTAACGTGTGCAATTTAACCGCCGTTAGCTGTGCTGTTGGGGTCGCGTTTTTGTTGTTATTCTTGCTTCCAGAAAGCCCAAAAGCGCTTTCATTGCCTTCTGAATCGTTGGTCGGCGAGGACGGTATTCCGAGATTGTCTGTTCACTAAGTGGACGATCGTCGAGCTTTTTGAAGGACTCGGTCATAGACAGTCTATTTTCCTCAAATTGTGGGGTGCCTATGGCATTATATAGGACTGTCCTGTAGGCATTACCCCTCTCTATTCTTTTCCTTTTCTTCCCCTTTTCCCATCCCCCATTGTAGGGTGGCAAACCGGACTCCTGACTGGTTAACATCCCTGCCTTCCCTTCCCTATTTCTCTCTCTCTCTTGCTTCCAGAAGAAGAAAATGGCTCCTACCCGCTACGGCAGATTAGCCTTGAGGCCCGCAGTTGAAATGAAAGATATTTTAGACATGGAAGGGAAAGAAAGAAGGCCACGCATCCAGAAATGTATTAATGTTGTAGAATGCAGGTTGTTCTAAGAATTATGGCCATCTCAACAGCTTTTAGCACAAATACACGAATTAGGAATACAGGATAACGAAATCGGTGTTTCTTCCGAACTACGGGTTAGTTGTTTCTACATAAGTAACTAGGTGTCCTCATTGTGTCAACCAGAAATTCGCACAGGGCCATGCCGACATTCCTGGGGTTCCAGTTTGAAAAAAAAAGAAGCGCCAAAAGAACGTGTATTCAGCGTATTTAGCTGGATACCAACATTTCAGAATAAAGATTCAAGATACCTTCCGCTTAATTATGAATCGGCATCACGTTAGCAAAATATGCCTAATAGGATCCGGCTCCTCACAGCTGCTACATATACTAAGTAACACCGGGCCAGACCAAATAAAAAGTAGGTGGTGGAATACCGCTGCCAAATTTTGCGATGAATGCGTCAAGTTTACTTCAGAGGCATCGTTTATTATCCGGCGGAAATTGTAATGACTATATTCTGCGGTCAGTATTTTCATCTATAAAAATATTCTGATGTAGAGAAAATTTTATGAACATAGCCGGTATGGCATGAGCTGCAATTGGCAGAACTGGCATAAACGGCCCTTCAAGGAACTCAAGGAGCAAATGCACGAGCCGACGGAGGAAGGACGTCGTTCCTAGTTTACACATCCTTTCATCAGCGGTCACCAGCTTTATGCATATACAGAAGCAATGTGCTGATAATGGAACACAAGGATTCCGTACACGACGCCAGCTCCAAATTACGTGGTACGTGCCAATGGTACGCGTCAACTAGTTTGATGGCATTTGTGTTAAGGAATCAAAAACATGGTCGGATGTTATTTAGTTATCTTCAGCTTTTGGCTGTCCGTGTGCTGTAGACGTTGATAACGAGACATCAGTGACAGTGATATGCTATGCGCCCACCATTTTGATGGTATTTGTGCGAAAGAATTAGGAACATTGGTCGCATCTTATTTAGTTATCTTTCCTTCGCCTTTTGCTATTTCGTCTGCTATAAACGTTGATAACAAGACATCAGCGGCAGTGATATGTTATACGCCAACAAGTTTGATAGCATTTGTGCCAAGGATTCAGGAACACTGGTCGCATGTTGTTCAATTGTGTTTTGATCAGCCTTCACTTTTGCGTGTGCTGTGGACGTCGACAACGAGACTCAGCGACAGTGACATATTACGCGCCAGTCAGTTTGATAGCGTTTGTGCCAATGAGTCAAAAACATTGCTCGATATTGTTCAATAATCTTTTCATCATCCTTTGCCATTGCGTCTGTTGAAGACGTTGATAACGAGACATCAGTGGCAGTGACACAGATGAAACCAATTCAGGTTATAAATCTTCTCGGAGTTTCGTCATTTCTGAGAGTACTCGAAATCAGAAAGTGTCAGCACATCTGACTCTCCTCGCGCCCTCGTGCAACCCCTTCTTAGCATGCGGACCAGGCGGAATGATAGGTTCTAAAATGATGATTCGGAAGGTATGGACATGGAAATGCTAAGCTGTTTAAAGCACACTTGAGCTCTTTCAAATGTGTCCGCGCAATCGCTTGAGTTCTAGAAGGAAACTGAAAGATTTCCTAAATATTATCTTTTAGGTCAAGCAGCTTCTGGTATTGTTATAGTGTCACAAAAGGCTCTCTCAAAATTTGTTAGGGGAATTTTAGCGCCAGCATGGTAGCAGCTATATATTTCTCCAAATAAAGATCGGATGAATAAACATGGTTCTCCAAGATAGTTCCTGATAATTAGGAATTATTTCTTTCAGATATTCCTTACAGGGAT